>VWZP01004814.1:333051-352151 GCA_013396995.1 Dicaeum eximium | reverse complement strand
GGAAAAGAGAAAAAAGGGAGAAAAAAGTCTGGAAACCAGCAACCACTGTAATTTCCTACAAAACTGCTCTAAATAACTCTAAAAATCCCACATGGAGGTGAGCACAGCACCAGGCAAGTTGGAGACAGCTTCAGTCATGCCATGGACAGGCAGGAGCTGTGTGGGGCCTGGAGCTGGCCCTGCTGGACCACAGGAACATCACAAAACCCTCCTGCTTCATCACCTCTTCCACGGATTAAGGCTCGAGGCACTCCAGCCCTGTCACTCCATAAATGCACTCAATGAGTCGGGGATTTTGCTCATATTGTGCTTCTCATTAGTAAATCTGAATACAAATAGGTTTTAGCCTAAATAACTCTTGTGCTGTCCACGTTGCCTCCCCAACCCGTTACATTAGGAAAAGTTAATTTTATATGACTAAATATAATCAGAAACACAACATGAGGCCTGTCAAGTTGACATGGTATGATGGGTACCTTAACACTTCCCAGCAGGTGACGTTGTTTGCACACTGCTTAAACTTGTTCATCAATGACTTCTTGCATGATAACCAGAATATTAACAATACAGGGAAGGTGGCACTGGGCCCCTGACACGTACAAATGCATTTCATCAAGGGGGAACACTTCCAAAGCAAGGGCTGCAGCTCATTTTGAAGTTTCTTCCTCTGCTTTTTCCCTCTTTATCTTCTGTGCTATGCCAAGATCAAGCCCCTACTGCTCCTCATGTGGTGATGTAAAACCAGCCTGAAAAGTCAACAAAAGAGGTTACAGATAAAACCCAGGTCCACACGAGAGTAACCACCAGGGGTGATAAAAGAGCAGAGAAAGGAGGTGAAAAACTCAAGTTACACAGGTGTAAGAAGTCTGTTCAGGCAAAACAATTTTAGATAATTTTTTAACAAAGTAATTACTTCCAGCCAGTTTCAGCAGCCCTTCCTTGTCCTCACAGCACTGGAGGTGAGGTACCACCAGTGGCACAGCACAAGGTCTTTTACTAAAAATAATGAAGTTAAAATTCAGCTAGGAAGGTTTCCTTCACTATATTAAAAATTACCTTTTTAACATCATGTGTATATATATTCTTCTGTAATTTATCCCCCCTTTTTTTTTAGCTGTGGTTGATCCTGTAAAATCTGTTATTTGCTTTATTTTTAGTCTGTTCTTGCAGTTTTGGTGCTACTCAGTCAGAGGTTGGACGTGATGATCTTGGAGGTCTTTTCCAACCTTAATGATTCTGTGATTCTGAAGTCCTGTTTGTGAATTATGGGGGTTTCAGGCTATTTTTGTAGATTCCTGTGAATGATCCAGCACTTCCTGAACTATTTAATCTACATTCTTATGCAGGTGTTTCAGTCCCAATCAATATTTACTGCACAAACCCAAGTGGTTATGGTTTGATTGCTTTTCTCAACCCAAAATTTCCAAACCTGCTGATTTGGGGGATTTGGATTCTGCAGGAAGTAGAAGGATTTCCTTGAGGGTGGGGAATCCACCCAGGGCCAGTCCTGAGCTGTTTTACTTCGGCCCCTGCTCCAACCTTCCCCTTGCACCATCGCTCTGCCCTTGAGAGGAAGAAAAGATCATTTCCTCCACAAAATCCTAAAGATTCTTTACCAGTCAGAGCTCCCTGGGGGCAGAGGAGTGGTCTGGGCTGAGGAGCTGAACCTGGATCCAGTCCAAACAGACCCAGGGGGAACTCTGGATGTAAAACTCCACCTTGCTGCATTCCCACCCTCCACCAAGCCTGGCTTTTCCCCATTAAAACCCAGCACCTCCCTGCTTTAAACTAAAGCCATGCCACGTATTTTAATTGAGGCTCTGGTCTCCAGCTCCCAATACTTATAATCAGATTCCAGTTTTCCAGCTAAAGCTGTTTATTGATGTCCTACTTTTTTCACTATCGTAGCATGTCAATAAATTGGAGAATAGTTCTGTAGGTTAGATTTCCCCAAGCTTTCTGGGGAAATCCTCTGACAATTTGCTGTATAAAGTCAGTTAATTGCTTTATATAGCAGAGCAATAGCAAGAATTTAGACGTATCATATGACAGACATTCCAAAAATATGGGAAAGACATATTTGTCAATAAAATGAAGGCTGGAAAAAGCAAATTATTTTATTATGTGAAAGTTCTGGGTTTAAGCTGAGTTCTCTTGATTGTCCCAATAACTGACATGCCTTAACCAGCTGTCCGAAAGAAACACTTGCTGCTTATTTTTCTGAACCTTCTCAGGACCTCCCCACAACCAACCAGAAAGGAAATCTCCAGGTGCCAAAGAAAATTTAATACAAAAAAGAAAAGTTCAAATTATATTTTCTTTTAAGTCGGATAGGGCCATAATAGAAAAAGATCATCAAAAACAATGAAAAGAAATAATTGTTAATTTCTACAGTACCTTGAAACAGAAGCCCCTGAGAATAAATAGAATAAGAATACTATTAAAATTTCCTCTTTTATTATATCTTCTCTGCCAGAGTAATTGTTGCTGTGTCCAATATATGCAGAGGACAATTTACTAGCTGTTTTCTATTAGTTTTTAGCATTAACATATACAGAAATAAAATGAATAGCTAGCTTTTCTTTGGTTAATTAAATGACTGACAAGTCACAGATGTTGCTGCACCGACTCTTCCATATGATTAAAAAAAAATCCACCCTGGCAAACAAAAGAACAGCAGCCCAGCAGTGTAAATGGTCTCTTTATTAAGTGAATATTGATGCTACATTATGATTTTTTTATGAATGTGAATAAGGTAGAAGACTTGTTCCTTCTCCAAGTTTTATATTAAGATTTGAAAAGAAAACCTGTTTCCTACATAATTCCCACAAAGGAGTTCAGGAGATGGTTTACTGGAGAAGTGACCTAATTTACAGGAGGTTCTGCTTCCACAACATCTCTCACCAAAGTGCATTTTTATTAGCAAGATACATATCTTTAATTTTTTTTTTCTCCGGCATAATTTTAATGGAATCTTGGTAGCTAAAAGCTGGTATTGAAAATAAATATTCCATTTCTATTCAGGACTTTGTTTCACTAAAAAACTTGAAGAGATTTTATAGAAATATTCATAGGATAAGTATATTAAACTGCAGCTGCCTCCCTTCCTACCTTGTCCCTGCTTTATCTTTATTAATCGTAGAACTCCTCTCGGATTTGAACAGAGTTTCTCTCATCTGTGGTGCTGTTCCATGTTCCTAAGACCTGGAGCCATTCATTTAATATCCAAATAACTGGAAATTAAAAATGGGGAGTTCCTGTGAGCAGTCCTGCATTTTCTGGGCTGTCCAGTGCCTCCAGTGACCTCCTCTGGGTCAGCACTTCTGGCTTTAACAGGTATTAATTTCTCATTTATTTTGCACTGCGTGATGGTTTGGATGATTATTGTTTTTGCTTAGCTCCATCTAAATAAGTATGAGGAGAGTTGGAAACAGAGTATTCTCCAGCTTTAACACTAGGAATTACATTTATCATGAATTAAAAACATTTGGGGGAAGCAGATATGATATAAAAATGCTTCAAAAAATGTGAGTAAAACATATATGAATATATACCATGGTTATATGCTGAGTGAATTGTGATAGCCCAGTGACAGCACTCACAGCATCCCTCTGGAATTCCCACCTCCCCACGGATGAGTGATGATGCCACAGCTCCTTGGAGGGGACAAAACCCAGGAGCCACAGAGAAGGGTCACCAGCACTGCGTGCAAGTTTGGGACAGGAAGTGAAGTAGAATAATTTAGCTCATTAAGCCAGGAAAGAATTTAAAAGGACAGAACGTAATTACTGATGATGGATTTAAGCCAGAACATTGAGACTGGAAACAATATGCTTGTGTAAAGTGCCATATTTAATTAGCAGGGGCAGCTTAGGTATAATATTTACATATTTGTAAAACACTCCAGGAGCACAGAGCCTCTTTTCCATCAAGTGAGACCTCTGGTGCGGTATTGAATTACAAGAAAAATTGAATTTACAAGAAAATCTCCCCACTTACCAAGTTAAGCATTTTGCAGAGCTTGGACGTCATTTGAGATTCTGAATTTTGCTACTGAGCAGGCCTTGCTCCCATAACCTGGGGAGACCAAGCCAGGGCACTGCTTCAAGCTTAACTCTCAGGCAGCTTCTTTAATAAAAGGAGAAAATGGGTACAAATAATATTTACCTCTTTTTGCAGCTCCTCTCCAGTCTTTAATAGCATCAAGGAAGTCTTCATGTCTCCTCTTCCAGGCCACAGCTCCCCACAGAAGGGCTGGGCCTAAAGTGACAGGAATTTCAATACCTGGAATACCAATAATTCAGAGCATCCCTACCTGCCCAAATCCATCAGGCCCCAAATCATATTGCACCCTAAATTAACCTGAAAGCTTTGGCCTCATGAATTTGGCGAACTCTGCTCAGTGCCAGAGGCCTCTAAGAGTCGGGGGTTTCTTTGAGCTGAGGAGATTCCCGTGAAAATTCCCGCGTCCTGCTCCGCGCGGGATGGCGAAGGAAATCCTTCACCCCCTCCCGAGTGGCTGCATTAATTAGCAGGGTGATGAATGGTGTTCAACCTATGTAAATAAATGTGTGCCGAGGCTCCAGCCCAAGGAAAGTGCAGCTATGTTTTAGTGGACGGCGGCATCATATTTCACGGAGTAAAAGTTGTGAGGGAAGAGGAGTGATATTTATGGAGTGCAAAGCACTGTGGGATTTTGTGGGAAACCACATATATTCAGCTTGTCAGAAAACATCTTAATATTTACTCTTACAATCCCTAGGCTACTGCTTTCTAAACCTAAAGCTTTCATTAGCCCATTTAGCAGATATAAAACATTTGGGAGCCTGGTGAAAGAGTTACTTTCGGGAGTGGCATTTTTCACAGCAAAACTATGGTACCTTTGCATAACCTCGTTATGCAGCAGTGCCAGCTCCTGCAAGAGAGCTGCTTTACCCCACCCAATTAATTCCTAGTTCCACATTTCTCTTCCCAGCCTTTGATTACCCCGGACCATCCCCTCACTTCTGTTATTTTCCGCACAGAAGGATGCTGGTTTTGGGGATGTGCCTCCCCACTGAATCCACCAGCGTGGAGAGAGTTGGCATCAGGTAATTCCAATGGGATGGCTCCTTGCATTTCATGGAATTACCAGTGGGCAAGGTGGTGGTGGTGCCCACATCCCTCCCTTCCCCATTTGCTGCCCCAGGATGTTTTTCCCAGCTGCTCCTGATGCCCTCAGCAGCTTCCTCTCTTTATGGCTCACAAGCCACAGGAAAAAAAAAAAAACAACAACCCTTTTATTCCTTCCTGTCAGTTCGGGGCTGCGACAATTTTATGATGAGAAGTTTTATAAATTGAAAATAAAGAAGTATTCCTTAAAACCTAAATAAGGATGATATTTGTTTTGGTCAAAATAAATATTTTTCACTCCCGTTGCATGCACAATATGTTCCATTAAGAAAGGTTAATTCTATATTAAATATAATCAAAAACACAACATGGGGCCTGTCATGCTGACATGGTGCAATAGGTACTTTAATACTGCTCAGCAGGAACCCTTGTTATATTTTTTATATGTTAGTAGATGTCTACTTAGAATTGATCAAACCTTTCCTTCTGAAACATATATGCCAACACCTCCACAACACACTATAAACCAGACTCTCAGAAAACAATAATGATGCTTATCAGTCACTCGCCTTGAGTTTGCTTGTGAAAAACCTCTAGCTAGTGTGCTATTGGAGCTCTTAAAACATAGATCTTTTTGCTGCACTGATAATTCACTCACAGCTTGAGATTGATGACTATGTGAAGTCCATAAAAGATGTTACCACTATATTTTCTTCTTATGATTTATTTTATCATGTTGTCAAGGTTTGCAGAAAACAAGAAACAAATCAATGAATGTCATGCTTAAATATTAAAGAAGGCTGTAATACACAATTTTATTCAGATGCCTTATTCAATCTTGCAGCTCTGAAAAGGGTAGCAGCAGCAAAGCTTTTATTTGAATTACTTTTGGAAAAATTAATTTAGTGTGAATGTTGAATTGTGAATGGCAAAAGGGTTGCTAACCTTATTTGTTTAAAGAGGAATGGGGAGTAACTTGGCGTTTTTTTTGACCAAAGGTTTTGAGAACCTGGGGAAATTCCCCGGCATTTCAACTCCAGAAACTTTGGAATGGAATTTCTTAATGAGATCATGCTTTCTAAATTAATGAAACGCTGCCTGAGCGAAGGGGGGACGTGCAGGAGGTTTTGAGCTGGATCTCGGTGACAGCAATCCCTGAGTGCTGCAGAGCTGTTTGAGAAAAAGGCTTTTTCTTCTTCATCCCTGCAAAAACTGAGATCACAGCACAGGGTGGGGGGCAGAGAGGGAAGGAGGCTGTGACCCCACGCTGCTCCTGAGCTGCCTCTCCCCTTCCTGATGCCCTTCCTGGGCTTCATCAGGGCTTGGATATAAAGCAGCAATTAAGCCCAGCTTGATCTTTTTTTTTTTTTTGTTGGGTTTGTTGGTTTGCTTTTGGGTTTTTTTTTGTTTGTTTTTATTTTATTTAATTCACTGTTCATTCTTAGGAATAGAAGAAATTCCATCCGAATATTTTTTTTTATCTCTTTTGAATACAGTGAGTTTAAAACAATGAAAACACCTAAGCAATCTGTTCACTTCAAAACTATGAAAACCTCCCTTTTTTGAGGTTTCTACTCTATTTCCCACCTCTAGGAAGAGCTTTGGTGACCATTTTATTCTCTCTAAGGCTGACTTGTCCTACAGGAGCAGACAGGACAGATCTGAATGGGCAGCACTTTCTGCCACGAGGCAGCAAAGTTGCCTTTTTATGTCCTTCTTGCACCATTTTATTGCACTCTGGTTCTGTAACTGTACCAAAGATGGGAGGTAAAAAGGAGAAAAAAAGAGCAGAGATGATTTTTACTCCTACATCCCAGGGCCCAAGGGAATTGCCCACGTCTTGGACGTGCAGAGCCCCATCCCTCAGCTTCCAAGTGTGTGGTAAGCAAGGAATCCTTGCAAGGATCTTCCCCAGCACCTGGCAGGGGCTGTCACTTTAGCTTGCTGTGACATTTGAATTGATAAAATCCATCCTTTAACAAGAATAATTCGGTTTGCTGTTGTTCTTGGCTGCTGAGTTCACACTTCTCCCAGCCAGAGGTGTTTTCCCAGAGAGGCTGTGCCCCATCCCTGGAAGTGTCCAAGGTCCTTAATGTGACCACTGAAATGGTCTCTAAGTCTCTAACAGGATGGTCTCTAACAGGAAAAGCTCTTTGTGGCTGATTTTAGACAAGTGAGGAACGCTGTACCTACATCTTGAAGACACCTCGCCCATGGTGAACCAGAAATTCTCTTGCAGCATCCCTGCTCCATTCCTGGCCACCAAGGGGGGGATTCAGGTGGCTGGAGGTCACCAGGGCTGGCTCTTGGTCAGAGTTTCAGTGTGGTGAGTGCTGGGACTTTCAGTGCTTTCAGGAGACACAGAGGAAATGTTGATGAATAATTAAATTTTTAAATACTGCTGGGTGACTTAGGGTGGGTGATCACCCTCCTTCATAAAGGGGCTCCAAGCAATTCTTGCAGCCCTCAGCCATGAGTTATTCCCGAAGTCTGGATGGCAGTGACAGCACTGAGGGTCCCTGCAATATTTTCATGAATTATTTTCTTGCAGATCAGCCAGTCCAGAGGCAGGAGGAGAACACAAACGCTGTGGGGAAGGGGCAGAGCCCGGCCCTGCTCAGGCTGTCCCGAGCTGATCTCCTCCCCAGCTCAGCTGCTTTTTGGAAGAAGCAAGATGGAGCCACTCAGTGAACCTGGCATTGCTGCCTGAGGCCATTTTTAATCAAGTTTTATTCGCCCACGATGTGTTTTTCACACTTGGAGATAATAGAATCACAGAACCACAGCATCGTTAAGGTTGGAAAAATCCTAAAAGGTCCTCGTGCTCCCCAGCACTGCCAAGCCCAGCTCTAACCCGTGTCCCCAGGTGCCACATCCACACATTTTGGAACATATTTCTGAGGTAAGGATCTGCAGAATATGTACAAAAATGTACAGCTCAAGATCACACAGGCTGCTGCCCTCACCCAAAAATCCCATTCACAAGCCCCATGAATTACAACCAGGTTTTGGCTAAACTCTTCCCTTTGCTCTGTTTCAAATCTCAGCTCTAAAGAACACTTAAAACATTTTAAAGAACATTTCTCTCTGCTTCTCTGCACTATTTTTTAGTGCACACACCGTGCTCTCTCCTCCAGAGCTGGAATTGATATTGAGTGAGCAGATTATGCAAGAACATTTTTGTCCACCCCAAACAGACTGGGCAGTGAGAGAGATGAATCATTTTTTAGTTAATTAAAGTAGATCCTTTAATTCAGTTTAAGACTCTAAGTACAAATGAAAGGATATTTTATTTGCAACCTTCAAAGTGCATCTGAGTGCATTTATAACAGTATTAAAAATAAAGTGTGTTCAATTTTGTGGGTTTTGAGTGGTATTATTTAAATTAATTTTAGAACAATTTATGGAGGAAAAATATTGTAACAAAGGATACGATTTTAGCAGTTCATTCCCTGCACACTTTGCTGTTTTTATAACACAGGCATGGAGAGAAAACTTGGAGTTGATCAGTTTTGACTCTCCAGCTTTCCCCCTTTGCCTGCCCAGCAGGTGTAAAATCACAGCCAGATTAAACCAACACAACCAGGAGCAGGATTATCAAAGATACCAAATTCTGTCCCCAGGGGAGGCACCAAGACACCCTGTGCAGAAAACTTTCCTTTCCTCAGGAAATCACAGACTCCCAGGATGGTTTGGGTGGGAGGGACCCCAAAATCCCACCCAGTGCCACCCCAGCCATGGCAGGGACACCTCCCACTGTCCCAGGCTGCTCCAACCTGGCCTTGGACACTTCCAGGGCCACCAGTTCTTTGAGGAATCTGTTCCAGTGCCTCAGTCAGAGCATTCATAGAATTGAGAGCAATGGAAAAATTATTTTTCCTTTCCCCCCTCCCATTTATTTGTTTTGGCAACCGCTCTGGATACAATTTACCCACGTGCAGATGGCAAACACGAGCCCCATGCCCTGAAATCCCCTGTCAGGCTTTTATTGGAGGTGGGATTGGTAGGATGGCTCCAGCTCTGTGGTAACCTGAGAGTCCCTCCTTCGAGACTTTGGCTTCTGCTGCTTCCCCCTTTGCCAAGATCTGACTGGAAATCCTGATTTTTCCCAGGCCTGAGTAGCTGCTTCAGCTTTTTTTGGTTTGTTTTCTTTGACATATGTTTTTTAATTGTGGTGCATCTCAGCTATTCAGACAGGGCTGGATGGAAAAAAGAAAAAAAAAAGTTATTCTGCATTTTTCAAAAGGTTTGCGAGACAATTTTCTTTTGACTTTTATTTGCACTGGGAAAGCTGATTTGCACAACAGCAGCCCACAGGCTGTGCTCATAAAAATAAAATCAGCCCAAATATATTGTTGTTAGTAGAATTTAATTCTAGGCTATGATTTTGTGGGTTGAGCTGTGTTATCACTGAAGAGAGGGTTGTTTCTTTTAATATTTTCCTCTTTAAAACGTCAAATAATGTGAACTCTAGGTGGCTTTTTATTATCACTTACACAATTGGAGACCCCTTGAAGATGCAGTTAACAAAAGAGAGGAAGATCCCTGGAAAAGTTTCCATTTGTGTTGGAAATTGTTACTTGAACTTTTCAGGAGGTCACCTGCATTCCCCAGCCCCTCTGGAAAATCCAGGCAAGCTTCCTCACACTGTTTCTGTAGGAAATGTTGTGGTAAAGATCAAGCAGCACAGTGCTGTAACTTGCTAAAAATGCCTTGGGCTGCAGCTGTTTCGTTGCACACACACATTTATTAAAAATTTACCTGGAATATTCCTCCTTGTGCTCCTTCTCCTTCAAAAAGCTGGACTGCAGCTTGTGCCTGGTCTCACAGTGCTTTAAAATATACCTGAAAATACAAGCTGTGTGTTTTGGGGTATAAAAATACTCCCATTAATGGAATAGCTGACGGATTGCATCACTGCTTGGATGGGGTTTGGCCTGGGCAGCACCAGGTGCTAAAGCAGGTGTTAACAAAGTGCTTACAGGGGCAAGAGTTGAAGGTAAAATATTGATTGTGCTGAAGGTAAAGACAAATTCCCTTTGACACCATCGGGCCCAGGACTTCCTCCAGGATTTGGGGGGAAATGCTGTGTCCAGATACAGAGGCATTGGCTGGAGCTGTCAGCTTTGAGGAGCTGAAAGAGAAAAGCTTCCCCACGTGCACTGAACTGTTAATCACACAAATTTTGCTATTAAAAAATCATGGAATTACTGAAGGTGGAAAAGGCCACTGAGTCCCACCTGTGCCCCATCCCCACCCTGTCCCCAGAGCCCTGAGTGCCACCTCCAGAAATTCCTGGGACACCTCCAGGGATGGGCACTCCGACCCTCCCTGGGCAGTTCCAAGGCCTGAGCCCCCTTTCCATGGGGAAATTCCTGCTGGTGCCACCCTGAGCTCCCCTGGCCCAGCCTGGGGCCGTTCCCTCTCCTCCTGTCCCTGTCCCTGGGAGCAGAGCCCGACCCCCCCGGCTGTCCCCTCCTGGCAGGAGCTGTGCAGAGCCACAAGGGCCCCCTGAGCCTCCTTTGCTCCAGGTGAGCCCCCTCAGCTCCCTCAGGGATTCTCCAGCCCCTTCCCGGCTCCCTCAGGGATTCTCCAGCCCCTTCCCAGCTCCCTCAGGGATTCTCCAGCCCTTCCCAGCTCCGTTCCCTGCCCTGGCCACGCTCCAGCCCCTCCATGTCCTTCTTGTCCTAAGGGGCCAGAACTGGACACAGGGCTGGAGGTGTCACAGCCATGCCCAGCACACAGGAGTCAAATCAAGCCAAATCTTTAGGTGGGAGCCAATTTTCCTGGCAGCTCACAAATATTTGTCTGGTCTGATCCTGTTTGTCCATTATCACCCTCAGAAGACCTTACTTTGGTTTCCATGCTGGTGTGTAGGTGCTGATTTAATGGAGTTGCACCAGTGCACTGAAGAATTGGAAAAGGCTCCAGCCCAGTGTGTGTGTGTCTCTGTAGATAGAATTTTTAAGAACACCCTTATTTACACAATAAATACAAAGATAATGTTTTGGCTTTCTTCTGGGACAATCTGTAAGAGAAAAACTAGAGCTGGGGATTAAAGAGAGTGTGCAAGTAATGTGTAAACCATGAAATTCAATTAGTTCCTCTTAGGAAGCCAAATTTTGGTGAATACTGTAGAGAAAAGGTAGGGATAAAATGCCTAAGCCAGAGCTGTACTTAATAAGCTTCAGTAATTAGTTATAAATGGCTCGTTAAACCTGGAAACACATCTCTCTTTGCCCATGTTTATGAATCCTAGCAAAAATAGAGGATAGGGTTAAATAAAAACTTGGAGGAGTTTTCATCCTAAGTTTTCTATCACAAATTTTTTGGGATGGGGGCACATCCAGTCCTGGTGCTTGTGCTGCTTCCCAGGTATCCCAATAAGTGTGGGGGAGATGGTGTGAGAAGGGGTTATGCAAATGTGTGTTTAAAAGGAATATTGGGGAAATAGTGACCAGATTTACTGATCAGGTCACGTCTAATGAGCTGCACAGGAAATTAGAAGCATTGTCCTATTATTGATGGGTCCCTTTTTTTAACCCCACATCCTCTCATTTTTTGCAGTTATCCAGGAACAATTTGATATTTGGATTGTACAGTGGCTCTTCAGAATTGGGAAGGTGAAAGGTAAACGGTGCTGCAGTGTGTGATGGATTAATTGGCCAATGTTCCTGTAATTGTTTCTGGCAGCTCTACACCCACCTCACTTTTCTTGTCTCCCTGAAGTCAAAAGTGCTGGAGAAAACACCAACATCCCAAAACAGAGCTGCAGCTCCTGCCCCACAATTCATCTTACAATCAAAGCTGCTTTGCTGTCAGAACAGGAACTGGAGCAACAAATACAGACCAAAGACAATTCCTCTCCCTGCTCCCTCCCCCAGCTCCCTCCAGAACTCACAAAAATCCCCCTCTAATCCATATTGTGAACAGTAGACACCTTTGACCTATAAGCCTTTTTTTTCCAAGAAAAGTGTTTTCCTGGCCACATATTCCGAGTCTCCTCTTTCTATTCACTTTTTCTAAATATTCATTACTTTTGAAAAATTGGCCGAAGCCTGAAACATTTCCAACTGGAGCCTTTTACAGGGGGAGTGGGTCAAACTGGAGTTCCTTGATCCATTGTTACTTAATTTCTGGGTCAGGTTCCAGAAAGAACCCTTCTTCCTCTTTTCCTTCAGATGGAAAACACTCAAGAATTGATTTTCTGCTGGGAAACCTGCACAAGATGGTTGGAATTTCAGGAGAAACACAACACAACACTTCCACTTCCCTAGATGGTGGAGCTCCCTCTTTTGGGGCCACAGCCTTGAAAGCATCGGGGTGAGTCAGAGTTAACCTCTTTTTTTAATTCCTTATCAACACAATTTTGTATATTTATTAATTTCTCCTCCTGGTTGGTTTTTAAGCTAATGGCAAACATGTCACAAGAGGAACTGGACATGCTCAAGGGGACAACGAGAGGTGGTGGATGGCACACCCAGGGACACATTGACTCCTCCTGCTGATCTCTTCCCAGGCCATCCTTGGCCGGCTTTGAGGCTCCAGACTGTGAGTGGAAGGAGCGAAAATTGTGACAGAAGCGACTGCAGAAGTGTTTAGGAATTCTCTGGGATGGTGGATCCTCTCCAGACCCTTCCTGTCTCCTGCCTGTTGTTAACGCACTGCCAGGATGGCTCCAAGTCCTGGAGTCAGCACAGGGCTGGGTTTGGAGTGTTTATCCCAAAAAACACCCTCTGAAGCCTTTCTCTGTGCCTTGGATGTGACACTTAACCTTGCTGCCTCCGACTCCCCGTCAAGGAGGGGATAATAACACTTGCTTATCTACTGCAGAGCGGGCTTTGAGGATTAATTAATTAATATTTGTACAGTGCTTTGAACATAAGTGCTTGGTATTATCATCCTTACTTCACTGCTCCAGGCTCATTTTCTCCTTTGGCCTGATGTGCCTTCCTGCTTTTTTGGAAGCTCCTCTCCTCGTCTCAGCCCTGCTGGGTCGTGCCCTTGCCCTGCCTCGCTTTGCACGCTCCTCGTGTCACTTTTGGGGGCCACAGAACACCTGCACAAGGACAAGAACCAACCCTTGCTCCCTTTCTACTCCTATCCCCTCTGGGAGAAGCACAGCCCAGCTTTTGCAGGGAGCTGGTGTGGCTGAAGTGATGGAAATGGTCACACAAATTCTCCTTCCTCTCCGTCAATAGCGTTTCTTATGGAAGGAGCAGGCAGGGGAGGTGGGCACTGGAGAGGCAGTTGGCAAGGTGGGCGCATTCCAGGGCTCCTTGTTGTTCCTTTGGTCATTTCTTAAAAAGGAACAAAGAGAAAGAAAGGAAGAAAAAGGGAGAAGCTGCAGGAAGGACAGGAGGGAAAGGAAAGCTTGAAGCCTCTGTGTTTCCATCACTTTTAAATAGGCTTCTTGGAAGAAATTCCCACTCAGCTCCATCATGAGCATAGAGAATGCAGAAAACATTTGCCATAAAGCCATTTAAACTGGTAAGCTTTTTACTCCTCACCCTACACAGCAATCCCACATGGATGGCGGTGTCCAGTTGTCCATTCTTCCTCTAGGAAATGGAATTTGCCCCCAGAACAAAGGCTGAGCTCTGCTGGTGGCACCACACCAGCATTTCCTCAGGCTGCCCCAGTGATTGGATGGTTTTCTGCATCCCTTGGCCTTGGCTCTGCCCCTGCTGGGGACCTTCTGCTCCACACTCATCCCATGTCTCAGATGTGGAAGGGGGGCAGTGGCCACTCCTGTCCCCAGGCTGGACCATGGAACAGGCACTGCTCGGCCCTGCTGCCCCCTGGGAGCCCCTTTAGTGCAGCAGTCCCCAACTTCTTTATTTACAATTTCACAGAGGACAGCCTTGTCCTAAAATCTGAGTGAAAAAAATCTTGAGGGTATTTTTAAGTGGCAAGATATTGTTGAAATTCGCTAAGACACCACTCAAAAACATCAGTGGGTGAATATCTCACCTCTTTCCCCTCTCTTCACTTGTCTGCAATGGATTGGGCAGGAACTGCCTTTTCCTGCATCTGTTTCCAGAGCTCCAATTTCTCCTTTCTCCCAGTTACTGCAAGAGAAAAGCATCTGTATTGTCTGAGTGTCTTTAATGTGCAATTCCACCAGCCTAATGGGCACCTGATGGTACAGATAGATTTGATTCCAGATTTGGATCTGCTGACATAAACCTTAATGCTTTTTATTGTGTGCCACTTTGGGAAATCCTGATTAACAGCAACAAAGAGATAATTATGCAAGATGAAGACAATGTAGTTGTTTTAAAAATAATGTATATCATACAATTAATGCTACTTTGTCCTATATCAAAGTCACACTACCTGCAGTAATCATACACCCTCAGAGTTTCTCAACATTAATAGCAAGAAATAAAAAGAAGAACTCCTAATTCCAAGGAGAGTCACAAGAACGGGGGGGTTGGGATTCTTTGGAGAAGAAGAGATGTAAGGGATGCAGGTTTTCTGCCTGGTAATTACCAAATGTAGAACATAGGACTGTGCCTTCCAGAAAAAGGGGCTGAATTTGGTCCAGAAACCCCCAATTAATAATTAATTCAATGTTGCCCCCTTGCATTAAAGCTGAATGTTTGTAATTGAAGGTGTTAGTTGAAATAAGGGGTGGGGTTTTGCCTTTTTCTGACAACAGAAATCCTAAGAGCTTAAAACCTGGTGGAGTAGCAATAGGAGTGGATGGATGGATGGGTGGATGAGGATGGATGGATGGATGATAGATGAATGGATGGATGGTTGGATGGATGGATGGTTGGATGGCTGGATGGATGGATGGATGGATGGATGGATGGATGGATGGATGGATGATGGATGGATGGATGGATGGATGGATGGATGGATGGATGGATGGATAGATGGATACACAGGTCAGATTTTAGCAATTCTTCAGATGAAGTAATTCTAAAATAAACATTTTAGAATTCATTTACCCCCCACAAGGGGTGTTGTCTTTTTGGTTTTCCTGACTTTGAGCCTCCTCAGGGGCAAAAAGGCACCAAGAATTTTACCTCAAATCCTGGTTTAATCATGGTGTCCCACATTTCTGGTTTGATGGGATGAAAGGGCATGATTTTGTCTCCTCTACCCCACAGCATCATCTGCCACCACCCTTTGTGCCAAGCAAAGCTCTCAGATAAAATCTTGCATCTCTTCTCTGGTCTGGATCCTCCTTCAGTGTGAAGGTTGGTGGGACCTGGTTGGACTGGGCTGGACAAGGTCCTTTCCCTGCTCTCCTGGTCAGCCACCAGGATTTGGTGCTCAACGTGGCCCTTGGGAAATGTGTCCCCCATGGTCCTGGGCTCCAGCACACCTGGTATGAGCAATTGTGGCCCAATAATGATCCATGATCCAATAATCATCCTGGCATGATGTGTGTGGGTCCTGAACCTTGTGTGTCAACATCCCAGACCTAACACTGAACCCATCCTTGCAATTTTGGCAGTAAAACGGTTCCTGTACAGAGATTAGAGCAGCAACATCACAGCATTAACCTTTTCCCCTTTACTGACAAAATTAACCTAAATTTTGCTGTTGTATCCCAGGTTTGTGTGTAGCACACCACATTTTCCAAAAGCCCCTTTATTCCCATCTCTTTTCCCCAAACACTCTTCCAAATGCCGTTCTGTGTCACTGGTGGCTTTGGAGCTGGGGGAATTCCGGGAAGGTTTGGGTGTGCTGGTTCCATTACCTTCTGCAGGATGGCTGGGGCGATGCCATATGTGCGTGTGCAATTAGACATTTTGATTTCCAAAGGATTTAGTTACCATTTGCTGAAGCATTGAGCAATTACCATGGCAAAATTGCCCAATCTGTCACTACGTCAGCGAAGTGTGGTTCTGGACAGCTTTATGGGCACCTTCACCAGAGCAGAGCCTTTGCTGTGCCTCATTTGGTGGAACTTCACTCCTTCTGCAGGAGGAGAAATTCCTTCTGCAGGAGGAGAAATTCCTCCTAGCCAAGGAAATTCCAAATCACAATGAAAATACCTGCTGCTGTACACCTGCCCCGTGGAGGATATCTTGCCTCAGAGGGGAAGTGCTATTTCAGGGAGTATATTTCATTTAACGTGGTGGGGTTTTAAGGCTGTGAAGTGCTGTTCTGGGAAGCAGGTTTGGGGTCGGCCACTCAGCACTTCTGGTTTCCATAATTCCCTGAATTTAGGAATGGCACTTCTGCCACGGGCAGGGGGAGATCTCCAAGTGTTCCCCACCACATCTGATGGGAGCAGAAGGATTTCTAAGCTGAGAATGTGTTCAGGCAGAATTGTTCTGACTCTTCTTTTTTTTTTTTTTCAGTCGCTCAGGGAAAGGTTTCTATTCAGAAACAGAAAATTAAGGTTACTTTGAATGGAGAAAAGGCAGAGGCATCATTTACTCCCCTCCCTCCTTCTCCCCACCAAATTAAACACTCAGGAATCTTGAGAAAATTGGGTCACTAATATGGAAATTTTAAAGTATTGATAATACCAACATGACAAGTTGTCACTTTGCAGTATGTTCTTAAACACGCCTAAACCTTAATAACCAGGTTATTCTAGAATAATCAGGGTAACAGAATGGGAATGAATGGCAGTTCCTGTAATTATTCTAGAAAGAGGACCAAAGCAAACAGAAATTCTCTCTAATTTTATATATTCCCAATAGGTGCACATAGTACATCATTATCACTATAGAAACTACTTAGTAGTTTCTCCAAAAATCAGCTACGCTTCACGGTCTTGTGGGCCAATGTCTGAGCTGCACATGAGCCGAAACCCTCTAATTCAAACAGAGGTAAGCTCAGAGCAAGCTGCACTAGGCTGCAGCACACAAAACAAATTTCCTAAGCCAAACATATTAAATCCAATATATTTTTCATCGATTTAATAGCCTGGAAGTTTGGATACAACCGACACTTTCTGGATATTAATGGGCATTAGTGCTGCGAAGGAAGAGGTGAGAGTGGAAATGGGAGTCTGGAGGTGTTGGGGAAGGAAGGAGCTACAGGGGGTTTTGCTCTATATGAAAGTTCTGTGTTGCAGGATGAAATCTGTAATTAAATAAGGCGAGCTACAAAATTCTTCAGTGGCTTTGGCCCTATTTTCAGCTACAAGTGTTGTGGCTGTCCTGATCCTTAGCAGGATAGTCAGGTGGTAGTGTTGGAAAACAAAAAAAAGGGCATTTCTGCTAATAAAAATCAAAAAGATCGTGTTTGAAAACAACAAAAAAACCCCATATCTGATAATGAAAAACAAAAAGTGATCTCTGAAAACAAAAACTATGATATTTCCTCTAATAAGAAAAGGAAAATGTTGTGTTGACAATAAAAGACCTGTCGTATTTGTTAATAATAGTTAAAAACTCATGTATGTAAATTGAAAAATGACACATCCACAATTAAAAAAATAAAATTGACCATGACTCAATCCTAGAGACTGCTTTCCTCATTTTCCCCCCTGCCTGTGACGTGGGGAGGACACGGCAGCAGCACCAGCACATCACGGAACTCATGCCGGGATTTGGTCCATCTGGGAGCCACAGAAGAATTTATTTACTTGTTAGTTCTGCTCTGGTTTGTGGCTGTATTTGTAATTTTGGATTAATTACGGGAACACGGTGGAAGCGATTCCACCATGGAGATGTTGTGCAATGTTTGAATTCCATTTTAAGGTTGTGAATAAACCCTGCAATTTAAGATCCTTTTGTAAAGCGACCTTGTTTTGCTGGCGACATGGAGGGAGAGGGGGGTGAGGATGGGATAGAGGGAGGACTTATAAATCAAGTTTTTCCAAGGGATGCTGTTTGCTAATCTTCTGACATGGCCGCCTGTGATGTATGGGATCCCAGTTCCCAAAGTTTATCACATTAGTAAAAAATACTGTATGCATCAAACCAGACCCTGGGGAGCTAAAAAGAGGAAAAAAAAAGGGGAAAAAAAAAAAAAGGAAACTAAACAATGAACATGTGTGAGGTTGGAAATTTATAGGTTTAGGCCTCTGCAGCTACATATCCTGGAAAAAGGGAAAAAAAAGTGTTAAGAAAACAAATTACAGTTGTGGATGTGAGGACCCTGACACCTCCGCCTGACAAATCGACCCTCCGGCTTGACCCTCCGCAATATGTTTCCACAGGTAATTCCATAACTCTCCGGTCAACTTCCCAAGATTTCCTGTCTGACAGTTGGGAGAAGGGAAGCTCCCCATCGCTGCTGGGCTCTCCAGCCCGTCTCTCCGGCGGGGAGCACACCCAGGCATCCGCGCTCCCGCCGTCCGGCGGGCACGGGACGGCCGGAGAGCCGGCGGAGCTGGCAAGGGGACCGGGGCTGGCTGATGGATGGTTGGACCTGGCAGATTCATAATCCCAAACCCAGTGCAGCTGCGAGGAAACTAATGGCTAGCAGGGACCGCGGCGGTCCCCGAGCTAATACCTGTCTCCTCCATCACAAATTGATGGCATTAAACAAAAAAGTTGACTCCTTTCACATCCTGCCAATCTAATTTTTTTGGTTACCCCCCGCAGCCGTCTCAGCGTCGAGTGGCACCGAGGGCACTGAATGCAGCCTGTGGGATGGCTCCGGCAGCATCTGTCATGCAGGCACGCCGCTGCCTCGGCTGCCTGGCGGCGGGGGGACATTGCTGGGCATTCATCCCCTTTGGCTGCGTGCTGCAGGATGGCGCTGCCCCATGCTGATATTTTTTCCAGCGTTGCGTCTCTGGCTCGCTTTCCTCCCTTTGCTAAACATATGGTTTCACTTTCCTCTTTCTTCCCGGGGAACCGGGACAGTCGAGGCATAAACTGCTTTTACTTGTTCGCCTCGGAGAGGTTGCGTACGAGGAGGAAGGTCCAAAAATAACATCAGTGTGATAAGTCATTAGTCATTTTTCACTGTACATATGTTAACTTGACCCACCGTATGTTAATTCATGCAACATTGGCCTCACATATGGCTGCAATAGGAATCCCAACTGGTACTTCCTCCTG
>VWZP01004814.1:272866-318384 GCA_013396995.1 Dicaeum eximium | reverse complement strand
AAAAAAAAAAGGCAAAAATCCCGGTGTGACAGGGACTGCAGCAACACCCCGGCACAGCCTGTGCGGATCTTTGATCTCCTGCATCGCATTAAGTAACAAAGAGCAGAGGAGTTTGGAGATGCAGGAGCTGCGCTGCTCTGATCCCAGCACCGCTCCGTCCCATCCTGGGCTGCGCATTCCCAGCCATTCCTGCCGTACCATCGTTTTTACCCGGAATTCTCCGGGTTGCGCCCGGTTCCCTTAATTATCTGCTCGCAGGCAGGGTGGTGTTTACTCCTGGAGTATCTCCTGTGGATTGCGGGGGCACTTTCCCCATTTCTGCTGCTTGAAGAGCGTTTAGCCCAAACCGCTGAAATGGTTAAAGCTGCGGGATGCGGTTTGCAGTTTCTCCCCCTCTAAATGCTCCCACATTTCTTCCAAAGGGTTATTAGTGTTTATTTTATTAAGGCGAGGTAGGGAAGGACTTACACAGCGAGTAAGGAGCTGTGAGTAGCCACACCGGGGGCTGTGTGTGTGAGCTGACACACAAAGCAGCTCAGCGCTGAAATAATGAGCAAAGTTCTGCCGCTGCAAATATTCGGGCACATTTTACTACAAAACATCCTTCATTCCATAGGCTGTGATTTAAAAAAAAAAAAAAAAATTAAAAAAAAATCACCTTTCAGGCGATCCTAGAAAGCTCTGGATTCCCACTTTTTCTGCTGCTCTGCTATGAGGCTTTTCCCTTCCGTCCTATTCCATTATGTGGCTCTGAGGCAGGGCTGAGGAATCAGCTCACCTTCCTCCCGTGTGTCCGTGCAGCCAAAAATCTGCAGCAGGAAAAGATTTCAGGAAGGCTTTCCAAAGCAAGGGGGGGAAAAAAAAAACCAAAACAAAACAAAACAAAAAAAAACCCCATCCAGCGTAAGAGCTGCAAAACCTCCGTGCCTGCTCGGAAATAAAGGGAGAGGCTGTGGAGATATTAATAGAAAAATGGGAAATATTTTTGAGGAGGGATGTTGAGCACATTCGCTCCGTGCCCAGAGCTAAGGACATGACAATTAGGACATCTGACGTTTACAATGCAGATGTTTACCGTGTGAATAATAGATGGAAAAAAGGGGAAAATGCTGCTGTTTTGGGGAAATAAAGAACGGTTTGGTCTGGAAAACACCCTAACTTTGCTCAAGCCACCAGGCAAGTATGAAGGGGACTGCTGGTAGCATGTACAATTTAATTCCTGCAGCACTGAAAGTCTGGAAAATCATAAATTACAGACAAAAATACGTTTAATTTAATAAGGGGGTGTTCTTGCAACAATTGTAGAAGAAATTTGTGGGGGGGGGCGGCCTTTTGTGGTAAAAACTGTGAATTTTCAGCAGCAGGGTTGTGCAGTGATCCTCTATTTTTAAAACCTGTGCTCCATTCACAGTATTTAACTGCTCAAATCAGCACAATAAATGTAAATCATTTACTGTTTTGCAAACAGAAAATTGGGCAGAAAAGTGATTTTTGAGGAGCCACTTGGCTCCCTCTGCCCAGTGATTTGGTGCCCTGTAAAATGCATCTGACACTGCTGTTCATTAAGCCGGTGCTATTGAGCCTTCTTCACGTTCATTAGTGATTAATTCAGACAGATATTTAACTTAATAAGGTAAGCAAATAAACAAAAAAAATCACTTTCTGTGCCTTAAGGTTTTTTGGCCCTCTAATTGCTTTTGTGCACTAATTATCAAGATTAACACCTTACGCTTTTCTCGGTCCTTACACTTAGGAATTCCCGGTGGGAAAGGGCAGGCAACCTTAGGGGAATCCCTTAAGTGCAAGGGGTTAAGAGTTTGTCTTTTAAAAACAAGATAAGCAGTAAAAAAACAAAAAACCCACCAGGAGAGCCGGACTCCAGGTGAATTGTAGATAATAACAGGATTTGGAGGCCGGAGCTGGCGTGGGATGCTCCTGACTTCCCATGGATGCGAGGGGAAGCTGTTCCAGGGGGTGATTTCTGAAATTTTTTTTGTATTTTTGAACAGAGCAGCGGGATCTGGGAGCTCAGAGCCCCTGGTGCCAAACCCTCCATGCAGCCAGCCTGGCTCGGGGTGGGTGGCACAGCCTTCCCTGGCACCGAGGCTTTTCCAGCGGCCTCCAAAAGTTCCTTTCAACTCCGCTTCCCACAGAACCGCCTGCTTGATGTGGGTGCCAAGGCATTGTGATTTCCTTCGCGGTGACATTGTTCCAGGAGTCGTTGCCTGAAATTCCCCCGCAGCCCAGCCCGGCCTGGCCGTGTCCTCCTCTCACCTTAGGCCGGGCTCAAGGAAACCCTTCCCTGTCCAGCAGCACCCTCCAGCCAGCCTGGCCCTGCATTCCCAGGAGCTGCAGCATCCTCGGGGCCCCCAGCTCTCCCTGTGCCACTCGCAAATGTCAGAGTTGGTGACATCCCCTGGGAAAGCGCTGACTCAGCGCCTCTCCCGCATAAACCTCTCCTTGCCTGCTCCCACTAAATCCCCCCCTTGGATTTCACCTGATGGGAAAAGCTTTGGGAAGGGCCAGGATGGGAAGTTCTCCTGGATCCAAAGGCTCGTTAAAACTCATTTTAGCCGAGCTGTTGCTCGTGAGAGTTTGTCACCACCACGTGCGATATTTGCTAGGCAGGACCCTGAAATATCCAGATAATTCCTGCCCTGGGAAGCCTCACAGATCCACCTCGCTCCTGCCTCCAGCCCGGTGGCACTTTCCAGTAGGGTATTTTTGGTTGTTTTTTTTTTTTTTTTTTTGGAGCATTTGGGGATTTTTAAACTCCTTTTCCTTTAATTCTTTTCTTTCTTTAATGGGTGACTGGATAAATTCAGCGGTGGATTTTTGTGACACTAAAGCAGCAGATAAGTCTATGATGCACTCTAGCTATGTGGTTTAAAAATCCCTTACCATATGTTTTCTCACTGGAATGCCTCATCTTGCAAAATTACAGGAACCGAAGCTTAAAAACACAATTAGGTAGTTTAAAATGAAATATTAAAGAAATACCACATATTTTCTGATATGCCTGCAATGATTTGCCTTGATTTTTTTCCCTTTTTCTTTTTTTTTTTCTTTCTTTTTTTCTTTTTTTTTTCTTTCTTTTGTATTGTTCTTTGAGTTGTTCAAGGAGCCCAACTGCATTCGATTGTTGTACTAATCATGCTCCACGTTTTTCTGATTAGGTTATATAGGCTGTGGTTAAATTATAAATGAAAGAATGAACTACCAGAGTACTTGTCATAACAGTATCTTTTATGTTGTTACAGAAGATTGGGGGGGGGGAAGGAGGAATCAAAAAAGGCTTTCTCTGATGAAGACTCTCCTTGCCTGTTTTGTGCTCCTTATAGGATCTGTACAGACAAGGAATGCAATTTGTTGGAATGTTTTTCTCAGGTATTCTGAGAGCTACAGCACAATATCTGTCCACTGAGAGAAATGTGAGAAAACGGGATCCATAATACATAAAGATGCATATTGGAGCACCAGCCCAGTCGTGCACACAAACACACCCTCTCCAACTCCACTCTATTCCATTACTCTGCTAGAAAAGCCACTTGAACTATTTTTTTTTTTTTAATTTTTTTTTTCTTTTGCCATCCAGGCAAAGAAAATTTCCAAATTTGAAATGATGCCTTGCATTGTTGTCTCCTGTCCCAGTGCAGGCACAGCATAAACACATCGGAATGGGGGTTTGATGACTGGATATCTATTTTTTTATAGGATATATTTTTGTTTCCATGATGCTATTTTAAGCCATTGGCTGCAAAACTGATTTGAGGGAGAACTGTAATTGCAATGATCAAACTACTTGAATGAAGGCTCACCTTCACTGCTGGTTTAAAAATATATTTGATGCTCCTGAAGCTAAAAATATAGTTTAAATTTTAGCATTTTAGAGCTTCTTTGTACAACCTTTAAAATAAGAAACGCCAGAGGAATATGCTTTTGCTGTTAAATTTTATCCTTTTCTTAAACACATGGTTATTTTCCCCCAAAGTTCAGCCTGGTGCATTCAGCAGCGATGTAGAGAAGGAGGGAAGCCTGGAGACACGCGGCCGGCTCCACCTTGCACTAAGCCGTGCATTTAACAATTTCCCCAGGATTTTCAAGCGCGGCTCCTCCTCGCTCGTTCCCCCGGCTTTCAGCACAAAGCCCTGCCTCGCTCTCTGCTCTTTCTCGCCGGAGATAAATGGCTCCTGAAGCATGTGCGGGGATTTTGGCTGGCGGAGGGGATGCAGGCGATGCTTTAATTGCCGGCCGGGCCGGGGCAGGGACCGCGGGGCAGCCACCGCGTGTCCCCTGTGCCACCGCGTGTCCCCCGTGCCACCGCGTGTCCCCTGTGCCACCGTGTGTCCCCCGTGCCACCGCGTGTCCCCTGTGCCACCGCCTGTCCCCTGTGCCACCGCCTGTCCCCTGTGCCACCGTGTGTCCCCCGTGCCACCGCGTGTCCCCTGTGGCAGCCGTGCCTGTGAGCGCTGCTTTTTGCACCCCTGCAACCCGCCCGAAGGGCTCTGGTCTTTTTTTGGGGGCTTTATTGGAGGAACTGTCAGCGCTTGCCAGGATAACAAATCTTGTTTTATAGCACTTGGTGCAGTTTGGTTAGGGGCTACCTCAGAGCAACATGAACTTGGCCTTGCTGCGTGTCTTACACTAATACCTTCCCTCCTGTAAGGAATCAGGGCACTTGAGAAACAGCCTGCAGCCATACAGCTGATTATTTCACCGAATTTGCATCTTTTCAACAGTAATGGGGATGGCTTTCACAAATGCTCCCAGGCTCTAAATAGACGCTAAGTGGCTGTTTCTAGTCGCTTCCTTCCCTCTCCCCTTGGGCTCTCCCGAGCCCCTGGGCCCGGCACCCGCGGGGCACCCAGGACCTGCTGCCTGCGGGAGGGATGCTCAGCGCCCTGCTCCGGGTCAGGAGTGCCCAGGGCTGCCCCTCGGAGGAGCTGGCCTTGATTTCTGAGTGCCCCGGGCGGGGTGCAGAGCAGGCACTGGTGGGAAGTAGGGCTCGGGAAGAGGTGGCTGCAGGGAGAGCTGCTGAGTGGCAGAGAGGGTGACCCGGGTGCCTGAGGATGGGAAATGGGAGGGCCTGGAGGGAGGCATTTCCTCAGGGGTCTCTGCAGCCTGGGCTGGGATGGAGGAGATGAGCTTCACCAGAGCTATGGCCTTCAAGGCAGAAATTTATTGTTTGCTCTTCTTCTTCTTCTTGTTCTTGTTCTCATTCATCCTCCTCTTGTTCTTCTTGTTCTTGTTCTTGTTCTTGTTCTTGTTCTTGTTCTTGTTCTTGTTCTTGTTCTTGTTCTTGTTCTTGTTCTTGTTCTTGTTCTTGTTCTTGTTCTTGTTCTTGTTCTCCTTCTCCTTCTCCTTCTCCTTCTCCTTCTCTCCTTCTCCTTCTCCTTCTCCTTCTCCTTCTCCTTCTCCTTCTCCTTCATTTTATTATTACACTACCAGCATCATAATTATAATTTAGGACACAAAAGGATTTAAAGCATAGATTCATCTTATGGAAAACCCCAAACATTCCTGTGAAATGTGGTTGTGTCTCCAGCCTCCCTGCGAGGCATGGGGCATCATCCATGCCCTGCTGAGACTGGGTTTCTACAATTCCACATTCCTGTGTCAGAGCCTCAGCTCCATGGGCTTCCCTGGAATTCCAAACCTTCTTATTCCTTTGTATTGGGTGCCTCTGCCTGGTGCCCCACAGACCTTTACCTCAGACAAGGAGGAACAGCTGGTTCAGAGAAGCTGTGGCTGCTCCATCCCTGGAATTCCCAGCTTGGATGGCACTTGGAGCAACCTGGGATAGTGGAAGGTGTCCCTGTCCATGGCAGGGACATGGAGTGGAGCTGGATGATCTTTAAGGTCCTTTCCAACCCAAGCCATTCCATGGTTCTGTGGATGCCAAGAGCTCTGTGCCCGGAGACTGCTGCCAAGAGGATGCTCCAGCTCCTGTTACTTCTTTGCCAGAGTTTCCCTGTTTCTTGCTGGCATTTCCCATGGATAAATGGTGCAGGATCAGGGTGAATTCGTGGTAGGAAATATCATATTCTGCTTTTGTTTGAGCCCTAAATGTGTGCTGTCTGTCATGGGCTTACCTCTTCCCTATCCCCGCATTTTCTAAGTCCAAAGCTTTGCCAGCCTGATAAAATTTACAACCTTCCCCCAAAACCACAGTAAAATGTCAGTACTGGTCTCTCTTAAAATCCACAGAAGGAAACTTAAGGATTAGAGCAAAGCCTTAGTCTTAATTTGCCTGTCTTGCATAAGTATTTCAGCACATAATGCTCCTCGGGAAGGATCTCCCACAATTTGGAGTTTTTCCCCTTGTTTAGACACCTTGGGGTGAGTTAAAAGGCAGGGGAAACCCAGAGAATCGTTGTATGTGGTTGAGCACTCATTATAAAATGGGTTACGGGTACAGTAAACCATAAAGACTGGTTTAGAGCCATTAAGGTTCAGCTTGTCACTGCTGACATGGACACACTCTTACACCATATATCCCTGACATGTCAGGAGGTGCTTAGGGATGCTTTCATACATGTTTTATTGAAGTGACAGGCTATAGTTTCTTTGGCTGCTGTATATATGCATGGCTATATGCTAGAAATCCAAATTAAACCCCTCTTGAAATAAAAAAAAAAAAAAATCCCCCTTACTTACATGTAATGAATCCCATCTTCAGTGATAAAGTTGTCACCTACGTTTTATTTTTAATGTGCTTTGTAATAGAATAATGAAATCACGTTTATCCCTGGAATAAAAAGTGGCTGAAATCAATGAGATTTACACTGAAGTGAATTCTGCAGCTGATAAAATGTGAGTTCAAAACCAAAGCAATTTAGGGTAAGAATGAAAAAAGTACCAAACCCCCTTTATAAAATGCCTTTCCCTCTGTATGCAGATCAATTGTTTCTCCCAGGCTGAGCCTTTGACTTGTTAGGGCTTTTTCTCTTTCAGATCCAAGAAAAACTTTACATACAATTATGGGGCCTTGAAAATAAAATTTTTAAGTGGAAATACCAAGAGAGTCATCGCTGCAGAGAGTGGGATCTCAGAAACCTTGCAAGGCAAAAATTCACCTCCATGAAATGTTCAGAACACAGAAGGAATGTAGGATGTGGTCCTTCATGTCCTTTGTCTAAGCAGTTGCTCCACAAAAGTTAATTTAAACTTGTGGAATGTGTGGCAGAGGTATTTTCTACAATCTAGGATTAGACAGGGGATAAATCTCTCTGATAGAAGATATTAGGCCCTGGTTGCTCAGAGAAATCGTGGCTGCCCCATCCCTGGCAGTGTCCAAGGCCAGCGCAGGGTGAGCGTGGCAGAGTCTAAATCACAAACAGCTCCTGAAATTAGGAACTAACCTTCACTGGAATTGTTGAGGCCTCTGAAGGGGGGAATCTCAGTGTAAACATAAAATCAACTATTTTTCAGGTCAGCAAGGTGCAAACCTCACTGTTGGTGCCACAGACAACCTCAGGACACAGAGCAGGAGCAGAGGCTGAGGCAAGGGATGCCCAATTCTGTCCCGCACCAGCACCACGCCTGTGTCTGCTGTATAAATAAAATCCTGTTGCACTTTCAATGCTGCCCTATAATTGACTTTAAGGGTCACAGAAAAGGCTGAAAGCAATAAGGGAAAGGAAGAAAGCCTGGTGAATGGCAGGAAAATGTACCTGTGCTGGAGTGAAGCGGGAGGGATGGAGAGGGCAGGGTGGGATGGTGGAATGTGGGGTCCGGTCTCCCTGCAAGGTGGACAGGAGGTGTCCCAGCTATTTCTGCACCAGCCCAGCACTGGTGACAAAGCTGTGGTGCCCCTGAGCAAAGAGATTTCCTAAGAAATCAGTTTGGTTCCCAATTCTTTGAATTAAAATCCATGAGTTCTTTGGAGCCACCGCGTTCCCTGCCGTGGGAACGACCAGGGGGAGCAGGAGGAGGAAAACTTTCTTGTCAGAATTGTCCCCTCTGCACCAGAACTGATGTGGATGGAGAGCTGAGGGTACAGAATGACCACTGACCGCCTGGAATTATGATGATCAGCAGATTTTAGTTATTGATAAGTATTTTGTGGCTTTTCCTGCACGCACAAATATTAACCTGGGTTGATACTTTGAACATTACCCAGAAATGATCCCTTTTGTGGGTGCTCTGGATTTCTCTGTGTAATCTCCCAGCTACAGGATTCTGTGAACATGTCCATTTAATCCAAATTGCCTGAAATACAGGAAATCATAACAGGAAAAATGTAAAATACCCCGTGCTCCTGTGTGACCAAAGGTTTAACACTGCACCAGTGAACTTTCTCAGTATGGACTGTTCCAGCTCTGTTAAAAAGTAACTCATCCCCTCAGGTTCATCCTCAATATCTGTATTTATGTTGATTTTCCAGAGCTGCAATAGTCAACAAGAGATCCCAATTTTAGCTCTGGGAATTCCTGGCTATTGACAGCGTGAATTGATTTCAGCACAGAACATTGAGTTTTAGAGGCCCTCGAACACAAACTTACCAAAAGAGTTTTGAACCTTTGTTTTTAAACACATCTGATGTCAGGCTTGAATTTTATCAGCTCCACTTAGGGATGGAGAAATTCTGGTGATTCTTGTGGATGGGAACATTGGAAGAGCCACATCCAGCCCAGCAGAGGTTGGTACATACACAGAAATTGCAGGAAATCCAAAATCTTTTCCACAGACTTGAGGAAAAAAACTTAAAATAAGGGAAAAGACTTAAAATAATATTATTTGAGCGGTGAGGCACTGGAATAGTCTGTCCAGAGAAGTTGTGAACTCATTCCTGGAAGTGTCCACGGCCAGGTTGGACAGGGTTTGGAGCAGCCTGGGACAGTGGAAGGGGATGGAATTAAATGGTCTTTTAAGTCCCTTCTAACCCAAACCCTTCTGTGGTTCCAAAATTTTGGCATGATGGTCAGTGATGGGAGATGTCACCTCATTCCTAGTGAACATCAGGGGGCATGGAACACTCAGCAGGAAAATCTGGGAAGGGCCCCAAGGATGTGCATGAGGAATGGGCTGCTCCCTCTTTGCCCTGTTTCAAACATCAGCCTGCTGAGGGTGATTTTGCCCTTCACACTGAAAGAAGGAAACAGATGAAATCATTTGAGTTGAAAAGAAATTTTCCAGCTCCCCATGCTGCCACAGCAGAGCAAGAGCTTTTTTGGAGTGAAGCAGCAGGGATTCCTGAGGAACTGGCGGGTGGAGGGGGAGCAGGGCTGGGGTGAGGACATCCCCTGNAGGGATTAACTTTGTCCTGGCTGTGCCATCCCATCCCATCCCATCCCATCCCATCCCATCCCATCCCATCCCATCCCATCCCATCCCATCCCATCCCATCCCATCCCATCCCAGGAACACTCAGACACGTCTAATTACACCATCCCCCCTTGTATTGACTTTAGAAATTGCTTCCTGTTAATTAAAGATGTTACCTTCGAAAATCTGCCTTGGCCACATTGAAATTGCTTCGCTGTTTGTGATGAGCTCTAAATGAATGGGGAAGAAATGTTTGTGTTCCAGGCTTTATTTGTTTTTTGGCAAAATTCCTTGAATAAATTAGTAGAGGATATCATTAGGTGACACTAGGTATATATTGGGATACCCAACAGATAATTTAAGCAAATAGCTAATAAGATAAGTGTACGGGGCTCTGTGTCTGCACACATGCAGATATTCTATTTGAACTTAAAATACAATTACTTATCAAATGTCTCCATCAGGGCTTCACTCTGTAACAGAGAGAAATTGCTGCACAAGGCGAGCCCAAACCGCTCTCTCTGTTTTGACTTGTACTTTTGACTTTTTCTTCCTCTGGTAACCCCATTACTTTTGTCCCCACTCAGAGCTCTGACCTGTGCTACATGGAAAGTTTTGAGATGAAGTCATTTCTGGTTTGAGTTACTGGAGAGACTTTAATTCATCCAGCTGTGCCTGCTCAACAACAATTCCAGCATTCAGCATTGACAACACACCATCAGCAAGAGAAATCAAACAGAAAAGGCAGGCAGTGTTGAAAGGAACACTTAAAAACTGCTCTCATTTGTAGAATTTAACATCATCAAAACACTAAATGTAAATATGAGCAGGAGGAAAACGCTAAACTCATCAGTCAAGGTATTTCACCCCCCCAAAAAAAAAAAAAAAGCTTTTATTTTTTTGATGGAATGTTAATGAAAACCCCAAAGGAAATATCATTGAACATAAAGGTGCATCTTAAAAAAAAATAAGCTGGATCATTTGCTCTAAAGGGCCTTGTCTTATAAAATACATCACATGTTTCCCTTGTTGAATATGTGTTTAAACTCATGTTTTAATAGGAAAAAAATCCTGCCATTCCTGGTTTCAAGTACAAGCCAGGAACTCAGTGTGGAAGGGAACAGCCACATTTCAATTCTAATGGACTCAGAAATCAAACTGAAAGTGTTTCAGGGTTTCTGAGAGCAGTTACTCCCTGCAAAATAATTCCTTAAACTGGAATGTAATTAATAAATGTTCAGCCACACATTATTGAATTGCCATTCCAAAAGAAATAGGGGAGTAAAACATCTTTTGAGTCAAAAAGAGACAAAATATAGATCTGCTAGGTGGTATTCAAGGGTGTAAAAATAATTTCTCTTGGAAGTCTTTTCCTTTCCAATCGATAAAGTGCAAAAGAGAGACTGAATTTTTCATCTCCTTCCCTCATTGCCTGAGATGATGCTGGAACTGTCTTTTGGCAAATGTGGTGTTGATCCAGATGGAGCTTTCCTGGGAAGGCAGGAGATGTTCCTGCTCCTGCCTGTCTGCAGCCAGCACCACACACCCATGAAGCATTTCCACGTTCAGCTGTCACGGGACCGGGTCATTGCTGGAGCTGAATATTCAGATTTTGGTGATGCTCTGGCTCGGAAGCACCAGGAGGAAACAGAGGTGGGCACCCCTTGACTCCCCTCACTTGCTTTGTGGCCTTTCAGTGTGTCCTCTGCACATTTTGGTCTGGCAACAGCCATGGAATTTCACTTTAATGACCTGAGGTACAGATTTGATGGCTGACAGTGGCATCTGGTTTTAATTAAAGTGTGAGGCTGGAGCAATGAGTGCACCCTGACACCTTCAGGGGCTTTACACCAGCATTCCCAAACCAGCAGCAAAGAGAAGCTGGAAGTGATGTGCTGTTGGTCTGTAGCAGCTTTCTGGGAAGAACCAGCCAGACCCAACAGTTCTGAGCCGCGTTCCCACTTTTCCTGCTCGTGCTGCATCTTGCAGCTCACGTTGGCACATCTTTGCAGGCCAGGGATGCCCTCTGAGGTGTTGAGCAGACACGTGCTTTTAAGTGCCTCTTTTTTCACTTCAGATTTGGCACAAATAAATTTCATTTGTTTAACTGCCTTTTAAGTGCAGGAGGAAAATTCCGGTAGTCGGACCGGCAAGAAAAATAGCGATTGAAGATGCAAATCACTTCTTTTCCCTTTAAACAATACATACTCTGCTGCCTGCATTTCCCCAAAGATACCGCTGCAGCTACACATGGTTGAAGTCTCTTTTACCCTTCTATAAGGCAATGTGACAAATGATTTAGGGGGAAGTAATCTCTAATCAGCAGAACTTCAGACCGCGCGGCCCAGAATTATTGTCAATTTAATTCCATCTCCCCGACACAAAACTCTGAAGTGTTTCTTCCTGTTGAAGTTTTGCAGCTGAATAATAAATAAAAGAGGGTGCAGTACAAGTGCTGCATAATGTAATTGTAGGCTCTTTGTTCTTGTCAATCAGCTTGAACACGAGTTAAGTCTTCGTGGATGTCACCATGATCACATCCAGAGCGGATGGCTCCGAGTTTGGGAACGGCGTCTTCGGCGAGGAAGTTCCTTTAATAAAGAGGTGTGAGGAGAAGGTTTCAGGTGCTTTATAAAACTTTGACTTCCCTCCTACTGCCAGGCAAGAAAGCACAATAATGCATGCATGAATTGCCAATAAATCAAAGGCCTGCTTTTTTTTTTTAATTCCTATTTTGACATGTACATACATAGCATTTTTAAGAGATAGCTCCAAGGTAGCTTCTCAGTCCTTGATCAGATCATGAATTTAATTAATTCAGTGTAGACATGTCATAGATTTAAACCCTTTAGAATTACATTTTTAATACAGATCTAACATTTAATGTCCTTTTTCATTTTTTTCTTGCTGACTAAAAAAAATCCTTTAATACTCTGGTAGCAATTTTTTCCTCTTATTATGAGACCGTGCCTCCTTCCTAATTATGTGGCTGCAAATTATTTACTGTAGTTTTAAATTAAGGAAGGAGACAAGTAATCCAGTGTAAAAAACACTGTTCCAACTTCAAGAAGAAATGAGTGTATATGTTTAATTTCTCTTTAGGCATCCAGCTGTACAGTCACTGTATAATGGAAGGTTTGAGACAAAATGGTCCCCCACCACCTTACCTCCGTGTAATGCAATTTAGCTTCATTAAATTACTGGAGGGCCAGTTACTTAAGCAGAATATTGATTTTCAGTCTGGGCCGTGTTTAACATAATTCTGCGTAGGCAACAGCTAATTCTGCATTTGAATCTCGCACCCTAATGGAATTACACGAGGTGGCTGACCATGGGCAGGGCAGGGCTGGGCTGGGGGCTTTAACCCTTCCTCCTCCTCCTTTTCCTCCTCCTCCTGCTCCTCCTGCTCCGCGGCTCCGCGCACTTCAAACGGCCACGGCGACAAATTCCTCGTTTCTTGCGCGGAGCCGCCGCCTTTCATCTGGGGATGTGTAGCCCCGAGCTAGGTTTTGGTACTGTGAAATATCCGTGGGGCTATTTTCCTCCAGCAGCCCAGAGCTCGGTCTGTATGGCACCAGGAGCAACGTGGAATAAGGGATTTCCTCCAGTTCCTAACCCCAAACAACATCTCCTGAAGCTCACAATTAAAGGATGGATTTTGCTTTTAATTAAAACCCGGTAAAACGAGCCAAGTCTTCGGCAGGAAAGCCGTGTTCTTCCCGTCGCTGGCTTGAAGGCTGGTCATTATTTTTATTTATTATTCTGTTTAATGATGAGATACAGTTTACAAGCCATTGAATAATAATAATTTCAAATGGTTCCCTGTGAGTTATAGTTTGTCAGTGTCTTAGAATTTTAAATAGTGTGTGGGGAGAAATAGTGGTTATCGCCCACATTAATGGGGGCCTTGGTGGAGGGGGCCTGATGCTGCCTCAGTGGGTTTGAGATTTCCAGTAATGGGGTGAAAGAGACTCTCACAGGCCTCTTTCAAGAATCTCTGCCCACTGGAATCCCCTAAATTAATCAAAACAAAACGCTGGAAATACCAGGTAGGGCATTGGTTGATGATAATTTTTAGTTTTTAAATGAGACAGCTAAACTGTCCTCTTAGTTCTCAGTCCCTGGGGAATAAAATATTACATCCTTCCACAAGTACAGACACTGTCCCAGCTTGTTTTGGAAATTTTGTGCAGAGGTGGGTTCATAAGGCCATTTTCTTTCCCACAAATGCTGCTACGTGGCAGAGAATTGCTTGAGATGCTTTAAATGAACTTATCATGGCCACTCTTTTGCATTCAGCTTGTTTTCCACTCAGGTCCCCACAACTAAATTGATTTTTAAAGTTCTTGCTGTGTCATTGATGCTGCAGAGGGTTGAGTTCATACTTGAGTGCTGTGCCCCATCCTGTTGAATGCAGGGAGAAGAGAGGGATTTGGGAGCAGCAGCTGGGTTTTGCTCCACCCTGCCCATGTTTAGACAGGGACATTTGGGGTGGAAAAGGATCATCAAATCCAACCATCCCCAGCACTGCCAAGGCCACCACTGACCCATGTCCCCAAGTGCCACATCCACATGGCTTTTAAATCCCTCCAGGGATGGGGACTCACCACTGCCCTGGGCAGCTGTGCCAGAACTTTACAACTTTTTCCATGAAGAACTTTTCCTACTCTCCAATCTAAACCTCCTCTGGTACAAGTTGAGGCCGTTTCCCCTTTTTCTGTCCCTGGATTCCCAGGCAGCCTTGCCATGGATCTGGTCATGGATTCCTGGTTTTGGGGGAGGCCTGGGGTTTTGCAGAGCCTGCTGCTGTCATCAGAATGCAAATCACAGCTGGCCAGGGCCATGCTGCTCACGTCAGTTCCTCGGGACTTGCCTCTCACACGTTCTTCCCGCCTTCCCTCGGAAGTGCAGTGCTGTAGTCAGTGATTACTCCCATAGTCCTGGTGAAAATATGCAATATGCAAACCCAATTTGTCATTGGGAGTCAATAATTGGCAGCAGGTGCATTACTTAGCATCCTGTCAGGAATTTGGCGTGTCAGCTGATGGATGACTCCGCGCTTTCTCCTGACATTGAGCTCCCAATCCCCTACCACGGCCCCTGCTCCTTTGTCCCTGCCTGTTTGCCCTGGATTTTGCATTCCAAGGTGGGAGAGGGCCTTGCTCCCTTCCCTGTGTCCTGGTGCTTCCTGAGCTGTCACATTTCTCACCCCAAAATGAGGATGTAGAGGACGAACCCATGGATTAGCCATGACAAAAGGGATGGGGCAGGAGATACATGTGAAGGACCAAACTTCAATTCTTTGTTTCTTCAGCTTTTCCCGTGTTTTCCACCAATTTTAAGCCATGGCAAGGAGCTCCAGTGGTGCCAGAGAAGCTCCTTCCAGGAGGAGGTGTTCACCACTCTATGCAAGGTAGCAGGATCCGGCCACATATAATTAATACAAATATGTGCATAATTTAAAGCTGCCCCAGGAAAGCCTTAAATTACATGATAACCATGCAGACACTGGCCTAGGAAGGAAAACATGGGGAGTCTCTATTAGTGAAATTAATTATATGTAAGATTGTCTTCAATAACCATGTGGGAATGATTAAGTAATCAGTCAAATAAAAGATTTAATAACAAATTCCCTATCAATTATCCATGAACACCCAGTAAAAATTAAGTAAAAATCATTTTCGACGCATTAATTTTAACATTATCGGTGCTGAAAATATTGTAACATAATTAAGTGTAATTTCTTGTAGCAAAACACACTCATAACAGCAAAATAAACAATCCAAGGAATAGCATTTCCTAGGGAAAACTAGCAGCTGGAGATTGTGGTGGCACAGGGAGGTTTGGATGAGGCCAGCTCAGATGAGAACCAGCAGAAAGTGGGAAATGGTGTTGTGGTGGCCATGCCCAGTGTCAAGGTCACAACTGTCCCTGTCCTGTGTCCAGGCACCAAAAGGTACAGAAAACCAACATCCCAGGTGTGCCTGAAACAAGGATGAAGTAACCTGGAGGTCTGGAATAAAGCAGGCTGTACCCAAAACCGATACAAGCACAAATGCTGCCTTGGGTGCCTCTAACCTGGCCTTTTCTGGAGGATTTTTTTGGTCTATCTGCACCTTGTTTGTCCTTTTTGCAATTATTCCTTTCATTCTCGAGCTGATAAATTCACTTTATCACTACTACCCCCCACTGTGCCACTAAGGATGGGAGTCAGCTCATTTGTCACAGCCTTCCAAGAGTTGGGTGTCTATTTTAGGTTTCACTTCCAAGATATTTCTGTGGTTGGTGGGGGGAAAGGGATATTTTAGCCCCTTCTTTAAAGATGAAATTAATTGTCCTGTGCAAGTATCCACTTCTCCTTATGTTTTAGATGACTGACTTTCACTAGAAATCGAAATTTTTGATGTTGAGTGAAGGTCAAGGTGAAAAGAAGCATCTGAGAGAGTGGCCCAGAGCTCAGTGAAGTCGATGAGAACATTTCTATTAACTTGAGTAGGTTTTAAACACGCTCAAGCTGCAATTTCCTAAAGGTAAAATGCTCAGGCTGTACTAAAGGCAGAGCAATTGTGGGATGCATGAGCAATCCATCTGGCCCAATCCCTGGGATGAATCCCTGGCAGTGCCCAAGGCCAGGTGGGGCACTGGAGCTTGGAGCAGCCTGGGACAGTGGAAGGTGTCCCTGCCATGGCTGGGGTGGGATTGGTGACTTCAAGGTCCCTTTCAACCTAAACCATTCCATGATTCCATGGGTATAAGGACGGGGATGCTTTCCTTGTCTGTTCTCCCATCTCCAAAAATCTGCTTTTCCAGGACTTCCTGAGCCAGAGGTTGTGTTTAACAGCCTGTGAAGGACCATCTACACTGCAGAAAGTGTCCCAAGGCAAGGAAAACAGCCCAGACCAGCCAGAGTGTTTTGTTTGGCCTGCGTTGCATCTGGTTTTCCCCCCACAGAAACATTAAAATAGTGGGATTTGATCTAAGCATTCCTATGCAACTAAGAAGGAGCAACTTTCTGTGAGGTCCTTTGCAATAAGACCCCATCAAACCAGCTTGTAGATGCTGTGAGGGTTAGATTTTATTCCTAGATAACCAGGGAATGTGTAGAAACAATTGGGAGTGAAAGATTTGACTTTTTGAATGAGAAAATAAATTGCTTTTAAAAAATGTGCTTACTAGGGACAAAGAAAGAAAATAATAATAAAATATAAAAAAATCGCCTTTTTTCGGATTTGAGCAATCTTGCAATAATTCTGTAACAGTTCTTTCTGCATTTCTCATAAACCCATGGTTTTCTTTGGATGTAGGATACAGCTGGGTGAAAAAAGGGCATGCAATGAAAATGTTTTTGTGTTGTTACCACAATGTTTGCTTCCACATCAGGGCTCTGCACACTCTGTTTTTCCAAAACCAAACTGAAAAATCCATCCATTCCTCTCAGAGCAAATGCTAATTGGAAAGGAATTGACATCTACTTGGACTTGCAAAATGTTATTTATCTGCAATATTTTATGGGCAGCAGCTCACATAGTAATTGTGCTTCTGAGCAATAGTTAATTAGTCCAAATTCTGGAGTTATATTCGTGTTCTACTGAGTTGCTTGGAGGGCTTGAATCTAGAGAGGGCTGGAATATTTTCAGCAAGGGTTTCTCGTGAAAATAATGGGGGGTTTCTTTTCCTTTTTATCAAAATCTGAGAAATAACCTGCCAAACCAATCATTCCCTCCCAGGAGCCTTGCAGAAGGCCTGGATGTTAATTGCATTTAACCTAGAACAGCAGAGCAGGTTTTTTTCCTTTTTTTTTCTTTATACAATAACTAATATGTAAACTACTGTTGCACTTTGAAATTACTTTCACTTAAATTCTATTATTGGAGCTCCGCAGTGGAAGATATCCAGGGTCCATTTCATTAAAAAAGACTAATTACACTGGAAGCGTGCAACGTACCCGCCAATCTTCCTGGAATGACTGGAAAATGAGCATTCCAGAGATACAGCACACTTATTTGTCCTGGCATCCCTGGGAAAGGCTTCTACGAGGATGCAGGGGAGGCCAGAAATGAAATTCTGATTGGTAATGAAGGGGCACTTCTTTTTTTTTTTTTTTTTTTCCCCCATAATTGCAGGAATTTAAATGGATTGGCTGACAGCTAAGGCAGAGGAAATATCTCCCTTATAATTTCCATTGATAAAAAAAAAAAAAGAAAGGGAGAAAAGGCAGCTCTGCCACACCAGACCAGAACACGCTGTGACACGCTAATATTCCTTTTATTTATTTATACAGGCAACCTGGAAACTCCATAAATTTTCCGGGGGAGCCTCACAATAAAAATACACCTTGTAGAACAAAAATATAAACTGGCAAGCTGATCATAGGGCAGATTGGAGGACAGCAACTGTGTAATATTCCTGTAGGACACTACCACATCCCTCTGCTTTGGGAAACCAGTTTGGGAATCCCAGCATCCATCAGCAGCAGTGCCTGGGAGGCAGCACTGGGAAGGATAAAGGTTTTTCCTCAGAAACGTCTATTTTTGGGCTCTGATTTGGTGATTTTGGAGCTTTCTGGAGAGTGAGGAGCACTGGGAACAGGCTGTGCTGTATCCCATTGGAAATGGTGATGGCTTAGCTGGGGTAGGGGTGGCTTTGGTGGTCACCAGGCAGTTTTTGCCTGAAATCCCACCTTTCCTGGGGGAGCTGCTCTGCTCCCGGGGGTTTCTCCCAGTTCTTTGGAAATTGTTTAATTAGTGATGGGGTGAGTCCAGTCCTTACCAACACAGAAATACTTGGGATTGGAGCTCTGGAATGGTGGGAAAATGCATCAGTTTCACTAAAATTAATGAATTTATTACAATTAAGTATATTTTAATGGATTTTTTTTTTTGCTACTTTGTCTGTTCTGCTCATGTCACCTCTGGAGCAGGATAAGAGTGGTTTGTAACCTGCCCAAAAGTTTTCAAGTGATGTTGGACTTTGTGCCACCACAAACCCCATAAATTCTCCAGTCAGCTGCTGGATCCTTAGCCAGGGTTTTGTCCCTGGAAGTTTCAAATCTTGAGTGGCATTTGCAGTAACCACAGCAAACACACCCCCACAGGTTTGGGAAATATTCCTTGTTTCCATGTACAAACGCATTACATTTCTGTCTGCCAAGGAATCCCAGAATTCCAGAATGGGTCAGGTTGGAAGGGGCCACAGGGGATCATCTGCTCCAGAAAGATGATTATGGGAATTACTGCTTCCCTGCTCCCTGGGACAAGTTTTCCAGGGGTTTTGTACCTCCAAAAGCAATTTCCCTCTCTATGTTGGAAGGGTTGGAGTCCACAGTGGAGTTGGCCTTTTCCCTACCTGGGAAAAGAGGAAAAGCAAGGCTGAGGATGCCAGAACTGAGGAGTCCAGGCCCAAGGTGTGCCAGGGTTTGAAACCTTCAGTCTGGCTTGCTGTGCCACCCTCTCCCTGCCAGCAGTCACGGCGGGAGTGAGAACGATGCTCAATTCTTCCGTCTCACACGTTTCTGCATCCATGAATTTGACATCAGAGAGATTCCAGTTCTTTGTTCCCCCCGTTGGGAGAGTGAAAAATAAACACTTAGCACAAGGAGCAAACTCATGGACATACAGAGGTTCTGGTCCTCGAGTTAGGGCCATTAAAACATTGCAAAAACTCGTGACACACTGGTTTGTATTTCATTAGTGAAGTGCTGCTGCCAAAAATGTGAGACCTTTGGAACTTGTTGCTACTAAAAGTGCAGCTGACCTTGTGCTGTACCAAAATAATTCCTGATTCCATAACCCATCTTGTCTAAACAGTTTTATTTCACCCTGAATGTACAAAATCAGGGAGTTTTGGGGTGGAATTTGGTCTTGCAGAGCCCACGGCCATGCTGGATGGGAAGAAGGACAAAAAAATGGGACAGAGGTGAGAAATGTTCAGTGTGGAGTGATGGGGTTTGGGTTTGGCCCTGTGATGGGAGATGGGATGGGTTCTTGTTTTCATGGGTGTCTTTCAGGCACCCTGAAAGACGAAATGAAAATTCAAAATAGAAATTGAAAATTTAAAATAAAAGAAATGAAATTTCTATTAATTATCTCCTGGTGCTTCTGTGGAAAGTAACAGACTAAACTGTATTTGCAGCAGGAAATAAATCTGCTGCATGAAGAGATACTGGGGTGGGAGGATTTTTATGTGCTCTGTAAAACCAGGATAAAGAAGAGTCCGTGTGCTCCACACTACTGAAATAATAATAATAATAATAATAATAATAATAATAATAATAATAATGGAATTTGCTGGTCTAAATTCAGAAAAATATAGGATTTTTAACTCTTCCAGCCTTCATCTTGCCAAGGTAGATAAAACAACAATTCCTGTTTCGTTGCCTAGGCAAAACTTGTCATCCTGACAAGTAAAGATACAGAAAATATTTTGTTAGGAGACCCTATTCTGTGAAACCCCTGTCAATTGTTTGCACAACTCCTCAGTGTATTCTGCACACTCTCAGCTCCATCTAAATAATCCGAATGTCCTAATCCATTGATTTGTGCATTATGCTCATAAAGACATTACATTTGAACTTGATATGAAATAAAAGGCTCTGGACAGTCGATACTCTTCAAGCAAGCCCTTCAAAGATTTTATAGGAGGGTCACTGACCTGTACCCTGAGCTTGGCCCTCAGCTGTCCAGGGAGAGCCCTCTCCACGCTGGGGCTCTGAACCTGCCCTCTCCCTCTTTCCCCAAGCACCACACAAAGCAATAACTTATTACAAGCCCATGTTTCCAATTGTGCATACAAGGAAAAAACATCCAAACAATGCAGCTGGAAAGAATCCCCTTCAGAGATGAGGATCTGTTTTATTGTTTCTCCTACCAGGTGTACAGTGCTCAATATTTAGAGTGATTGCTCTCCATGTACGGCTTTACCAAGCTGGGCTTTGCGGGGCTCGTGCTCTCAGCGAGTGAGGAGCCCCTTCTGGTCCACGTTCCTCAGGAATTTAGCTCAAAAATTAACATAGATTTTTTGTATTTATCTTTCAAGTGGGGAGAGCAAGTGAAAAACAACTCACTTGTTGGCCTTGTTGAGCCATCTCAGATTTGCTTTTAAACTCCAGAGCTTTGGTGTGTGATCTTTGAATCCAGACCTCTCCTCACCGAGTGTCACCCCGGGCTTGGTTGGGAGCATCTCTGCTCTTGTACTCTCCCAAATCCTTTGGGGGGAGGTTCTGCACTTTCTGTGGTACCAGCTTTGAGGGGGCTGAATCAGAGGTACAAATTCTTCAGTTCAAGGCTCTTTCGTAAGGAAAAAAAAAAATCTGTTTGTGAAATTTTGCTAGGTCAGACCGACCGAAAGGTGAATTCAACCCTGGAATTACCAAAAATGTGTATCAAAAAAATGCAAGGCCGAAATGTTCTGTGTGTCCAAGCACTTCCCTGCTCTGTAAGCTCAGTGAGACATTTGTACACGGCCAAAATTTAGGGGCACTGCTGAGACAAAGGAGTTTATTTGTAATCAGAATTCCCGTCATGAGGACGGTGATTTATGGACATTTCTAAAAGCAGAAGGACTCGGTGCCATTATTTAAAAGGCTGGGCTGCTCAGAGTTATTTATAAATACCAATACAACAGAAACAGTTCCTAACTTGAGGCAGAAAGATCCAATTCATCATGGAATTCAGCGGGAAAAGGACGGCTCGGTGGGAAGCGGCAGCAGAGGGAGAATCTTGATGCAGAATCGAATCTACACAGAGCAAGTGGCTCTTTCCTCTTCAGAAATCAAACTGCAACATGTAAAATAAGTAGAAATAAAGACCAAATCGTCCCAAAACCATTTTTATTTCCTGGTCAAACCATGCAAAAAAAACCCCTAAAACTCACAATGGAGCAACTTCCATTTTAGATCAGTTTCTCCTCCTCTCGCATGGTCTATTTATTTTTATTGGTTTGTTTCTCATTAAATCCTTCAATTACTCTGCAGTGTAAAATGGTGAAATTATTGGCATGTGCCACTTTCATCATGTATTTGAGTTTGCTTATTACACTTGCAGAAAATGCTTGAATGGTATTAGGCTCTGCTGTGGATTGAGACAGAGTTAATAAATATTATTTGGTGTTTTTTCCCTGAGAAGCACTGCTTTTCTTGATTGTTTTTTACAGTTGGATTGGGAATATTGATTTATTCACCACTGTTACAATAATTGTATACAAGGAACAAAAAATGCAGAGGTAACATTTCATCAGCTCAAACAGATTAATTAGTTGTAGTAGATTAGGCACAGTGTTACACAGAAAGATTTGCATTTAGAGGAAGAAAAAAGTTCTTTTCTTAATCTTAAAAAAGGCAAGAGAATTTAATAGAGATGTGATACACTGAGCTGCTTGGCTTATTATTCAATCAGTGCTTCCAAATGAGTATAAAGGGCAACTTTAAATATTAACTCTTCTTTCTAAAATAAAAATAATGTGGAATTGTTGAATGCAGGGTGTGAGGTTAGCCCTGCTCAGCACACTTTTAAAAGAAAAGTTAACTTGGTTTTGCACGTTAAATTAAGAATTTTGTAGAAATTATAAGCCAAGGCATAACAGAAGTAGAGACATTTAAAAATCAAAATTTCCTTTCTGGTATTCTGGCTGCATGGAAACGAAAATGTTGTTTCTATTTTTCTCTTTGTGCCCAGAATTAGGGTGAACTCCAATGCAGAAGGTAAATATGACTGTCTTTTGTGTGAGGTTGGCTTGGCCGTGCCACTGAAAATTATTCATTAAAGGTTATGAGGCATTAACAAGAGTTTAAAAAGTGTCCTGGTTGTTCCCTGTTTGACCCCTTTCTGCAGGGAATTGAAATTTCCCACTGCTCTGGACTACTGACACCACGAGGGTAATTAAGCAATTTCCCTCAAGGTTTCAAGTTTGAACATCCCTCAGTATTGAAATAGAGAAGAGAAACATTTTTTATCACTCTCCCATTCTGTAGAAATCTGCAGAGAGCGACACACCGGGCCTTGCCTGACATGCTGATTTTCCTTTTAAACCATCTGTTAAATCATCCTGGCTTGCAACATATTAGACATTATAAATGCCCCTAATTTTTCAAAGCAGTGCACAAGGATTCAGCTGCTTGGTTTTCCGAGGATGCTGCGCTATCCCACCCCAGCCATTGAGACACATTAAACACCCAGAGCCGCTTCCACAGCTCGGAAAATTCCGCTTTTTTGTCAGCCTGGCACTGCACAGCATCTTTCAATCTGGCTTAAAGGGCCACTGGAGGGATGCTCCAGTGGTGCAGGATCCTGGAGCAGCAGGGAGCTGTCACAGCCCCCACAAGTCCCCTCCTGGTTCCTCCTCTCAGCTCCGGTGGCCACCAGCCCGTGGGTGATGTTGTCCCACTGTCCAGCAGTGATCCCAGCTGAGCAGCTGCTCCTGGGCCCAGCACAGGGAATTCCAGGTCTTTTGGGGGCACCCTGGGGTTTGTTCATGCCGGTGTGGGAGGAGAACCGAGATGTGCTCAGTTGTGCTTGCAGCAGTGCCTGGGGGGGGATGAGACCCCTGGGATGGAGCGGGGCTGGGGGAGGGCTGTCCCCAGGGCTGGGTGTCTTTCCCATGGATTGTGCAGAAGTTATGGTGTGGAGTGGTGTGGGGAGGGCACTCAGGGCACCCCGTGTCCCCAGACACCGGGAGCAGGAGCACAATCCAAGCCCTTCCCACTCCACTCCATTTATCCTAATTCTCCTCCTGGCGCTTTGGGGTTTTTTGCCAATAAATTTATCTGCCGCACGAATTACAGTTTGCTGATTTACCACTGTCTGGGAAGAAGGGGAGAGCTGGCCCTGGGCCCATCCTCCCCCAAGCCTGAATGTGGTGGGAAGAAGGTGGGATCTGCCCATGGATCCATCCTTCCCAGCCACCAGCTGCTGCTCCCTAACGCAGCACTGCTGCTTCATCTTGAGAAGTGGTACAGCCTTGGATCACAAATTAAAGGCCTTGTCAATACTGGGAGACATTAAAAAAAGAAAAAAAAAGGTTAAGGAAGGTTAGACTTGAGCCATAAAACCTCTGGCAGCGCTCCCCTCTGAACTGTTTTTCTGTAGGGACACGTGGAACATCATTATGAAACCACACGCGCTGATTTCTTTGCAAAACACCCTCAAGGATCCCGAGGAAGAATTGATAACATGATTCCAACGAAGTCCAGCTCAGGAAAAGATCAAATCCGTTGTTTGTGAGGCTGCTCGGGCTGCCCTGGGCGCTGGGGAGGCACTAGGGGGCTTTGGCAGGCTCCGATATGAGAAAGGAAAATCTCCTTGATGCCGAGCGGCAGCGAGGGATGCTGTGCTCTGAAAGAACAGGAATCAGGGCTCAGGAACGTCTCCAGCCACTTCCCAGAGGAGGGCAGGGCTGGATGGGATATTGGGAATTAGGAATTGTTCCCTGGCAAGGTGGGGAGGGGCTGGGATGGAATTCCCAGAGCAGCTGTGGCTGCCCCTGGATCCCTGGCAGTGCCCAAGGCCAGGCTGGACACTGGGGCTGGGGACAGGGACAGTGGGAGGTGTCCCTGCCATGGCTGGGGTGGCACTGGGTGGGATTTAAACTCCCTCCCAACTCAAATCATTCCAGGATTCAGTGAACACACACTGGGTGTTCCCAGGGATGAATTTTATTATTTATCAAAGTGCCAGGTTTGGACTGACCTGGTTTTGTCCCTAATTTGTAGCCACAGACCCTGGGCATGAGCTCTTTGGTGCTTCTGAACAGGGGCAAGGAGACATTTTGGGTAATTCTGCAGCAAACCACCCTCTCCTCCTCCTCCACATGATGGATTTATAAACTTTCAACAAAATTTTGCTCCATCCTGCTGTATTTAACCTTCAGATGTGTCTTTCTGGCAGACAAGGAACAAAATATTCCAGCTGCTATGAAAGATAATCATTAAGGTGATCTAACTCCAAAGATCAATAATATCTCTCCAGGACTCTTCAAGGTTTTTTGTGATATCTCCTCTCTCATTAAAAATCGTATTATAAGATGTTCAGGTAAAGGGGGATTTGATAATTTTTCCAACATTACAGAAAAAGTTTTATGAAACATTTGCTCATCTGAACAATACTTGGATGAAATAACTTAATAAAAATGAACAGATTAATATGTATTTCTTTTACTTAGGCAGTTTCTGAGAATATTACTAATTATATTACAATTATATTATAATACTAATTATAGTAACTAGGGAATTACTTTCCTTTTCAAGATACACATTACAGGAGTCAGATCCACTCATTTAGGGAAAAAATATTCATAGTTTAACATATATATTCAATTAAATTTGCATTTTAATTAATTTACTTGACCAAAACAGCAACAAACTGGAGTTGGGAAGGAGCATCCATTGTGGCCATTCCCTCCCTGACCCACACTGGGCTCATCTGGAAACACAGCAGAGGTCAGGGATGGGGATGGGCATGGGCATGGGGATGGGCACTTTTCCTGATATGCAGCAATTCTTTCAGGGAATCCAAGGATGATTTGGGTCAGAAGGGATCCCAAATCCCACCCAGTGCCACCCCAGCCATGGCAGGGACACCTCCCACTGTCCCAGGCTGCTCCAGCCCCAGTGTCCAGCCTGGCCTTGGGCACTGCCAGGGATCCAGGGGCAGCCACAGCTGCTCTGGGAATTCTTGCACTCCTGAATAAATTTTTTTCCAGGTCTCTTGCCCTTTGCCTTCTCAACTCAGCTTGGCTGACCCAAGAGGAGTTTGATTTTTTGATTAAAATAAATAGAAATTAAAGGTAGCAATGAGGAAAGATAAAGGTGCTCAAAGAGAACAGGGAAAGCCAAACCATCCAGCCAAGATTTGCCTTGCCAAAACCTCTGCCACCAAAATTTCCACTCTTATTTTAGCCTGATAACTCTATTTGGCCACTGCTGGAAAACAGTTAAAATATAAATATTATGAAGAGAAAGGAGTCTGGTTCTGAAATCCTCAGTGAGCAGATTTGCTGTAGAAATCAATGACATTTTTACCTAATCACTTTTCAAACAAAGCTACGTTTTTGATTAAATCCTGTGCATGGCCACACAGCTCTCACTGCTTTTCAAGCTAATCAAGTGTTACACTTCAGACAGAGGAAAATATTGTATTTCATTTCTACACCTCCTTTGTCCATGACAAGGCCATAAAATTTCTGCTTTTTCAGCCTTACAACTCTTGCAGCTTTTGGGTCTTTTTGCACCTGTGAAGGTGTTTACTCAGCTATGAACACAATTATGACATGCAATAACAGTTGCCTTTCAAACAAGCATCTGGAAAACCAGGGGTAGTGTGGACTCAGACAGTGGCAGAATTTGGGAAGACTGTTAATGATAAGAACTCTCATTTCTTTCCCTGAGCAAGAAATCACACACAGGAAAAAAAAAAAAAAAGAAGACAAGCTGTTTAGCACTGAGGATTTTAAAGAAATTTAAATGTAAACCCAAAACTTACATGAAAATACTCTTTATTCTAATTTATTAACACTGTTTCCTCCTAGCAAAGCAAATCAGTGACTGATATTCCTATAAAAACTTTATTTATAACAGAACTGAACCTGTGCCAGATTAATGTGTTCATACTCCTGTTCCATCAAAGCCAGAATTCATCAAGGACCGCAGTTTGCATTGAGATCCTGAAATATTCAGGGAATCCATCAGATGGAATTTGGATAGTTTCAGCTTATCTCAGGTACTTTAGTGTCCGCAATGTTTGGGAGCACATTCCTGGCCATTCCCAGGGTCTTTCATCCCACAGAAACCTTTTCTGGAGAGAAGTAGGGACAGGACAAATTGTCCCACCATGAGGAGCAACAGGACCAGGGTCTGGTGACCCCCTCCAGGAACCTCCTGGGAACTCCCATGAGGAAACCTGACCCTCCATTCCTCCTCCCTGGAGTCAACCTCTGTCCAAGGTGTCACTCTGCACCTCTCCCATTTTTTCTGGGTGGAAAAAAGGAAAAAAAAAATGCTAATATTGCTGCCACGAGACAGTTGTCTCTCTAATAACACAGCAAATAGCCATAATATTCTGCAGATTTGCTGCTGTAGCTGTTGTTTCACATTTGGAGATTGGATAAAAGGAGGAAAAGGAGAGGTGGGAACAAAACCTGCAAATTGGGATGTGGTGCTTCAAAAAAGAGCCACGGATGCCCTTCAAACCCATCCCTGCTCCTGGTGTTGTACAGACAGGGATTTAGGGAAATATCTTGTCTGTCCATGTCAAGAACAGCAGGAATTTGTCTCCAATTTCTATCCCTGCTGTGGAGCTGATGGGACACAGTTGCTGCTCCCAAGGACAGGTAAAAATCACAAACATCAGGAACGGAGCGGATTTTCCCTGTCCTGAACATCCAGGGCTGGGCTGGACCCTGAGACAGCAACACCCAGGGTGAGACACCCCTGAGCAGGTGAGGGAGGGCTGGATTCCCTCCTAGCACTTAGGAAAAAAGGGGGAGAACGTGAAATTTCTGAGGAATAAAAAAGAGAAGAGGAAGAGACATTGGCTCGCAAAGCAACCGTGAAGGCGATTTAAAAATCCAGGCAGGAGTTTTGCCCAGCTGTGTGGGATAAAACTGTAAGTTCAGCAGAACAGAGCAAAGCTGATCTGGAATAGTTTTAAATGTCTTTTCCCTCATAACTAGATTATTCAGTACAATGTCATTTGCTGCCACTGACATTTTCTTTAAAGTCATAAAGGCCTACATAGTAATAAAAGGGCTCAGAATAAAATTAGGAATATCATGTATAAATTATCTTTAACCTTAGCTTCATTTGGACTGTGACTTTTTAGACCTGATCAATTTTCATGAAACTATCCACATAAAACTGTGAAAAAATATTTGATCCTTGGCTCTCATAAAGCTCCTGTAACAAGCCTGGTACTTTCTTGGTACTTAATAGTGATGTTGGTGTCTGTCTCTGTGGGCAATTCTATAAAACCAGGGATAATGTCTAAGGTTTAATGCAATTTCTCGGGGCATTGTTATGGAAAACATATACCCAGCTACGTGCATTTTATGTTGTTTGTGCACAGCACACGTTCACCCAGTTGCTGCTTAGTTTCAAAAAGGGAGCAGACAACTTTTGGTGGGTTTTTATCCCCTCCCCCTTTACAAAGAACAAGTTGTTGTGAGATTTTAAAGGTCAATTTTTCAGCACAGCCCCTCTAATAATGTTGAAATTGTGGAAGTATCCTTGTGTGCTCTGTAAATGAGAAGGATATTGAATCATGCAGGGTCTGATATTTTACCCCAAAACTTTCCTACTCATATTGAACACCTTTTAAACCATTCAATAAATGATATTGTGCACTCCAGAAGTACCTGGAGAAGAGGTAGAGGCAGCTTTGGACAATGTTTGTCCTTTCCCTGATGGTGAATTAGTTGCCAAAATATCCTGGCAGCCAAAACCAGTGGCAGAGGCTGAGAAGATTAATCATGACCCAAGGAAACAATAAAACCCACATTTCAGTTCAAGCATGTATTTAAATTAGAAGCAAAGTGAAAAGTGCCCAGTGGCTGCTGCTTGCCCTCGTGCCTGCCAGGTGAGGGCTGCAGGTGGGAAGGTCCAGGGGGAAGAAAGGCAAGTGCTGATGTCTTTGACCTCCAGGCGGATATTAAGGAATTTAAGGGACATTAAAGGGTGGCACCGGCTGGAGGAGGTGCTGGCCGTGCTTGACTGCTCATCCATGCCCAGGTGAGCACTTGCTGTGGGGGAGGATCTGGGTGCCTGCAGGCACAGGGGGAATGTCAGGAATGCCTTGCCTGGCTGGGATGAAAAGCAGTTGGGTTGGCATCCATCTCAAAATTGCTAAAACTCCATGGACCTTGCGTCCAGGATGGGCACAGATCTGGATAAATGCAGGTTTACCCCTGAGGAAATTAAAGTGGCTTTCAGCTTTGTGTCTGAGGGTGTGGGTGGGCAAAAATGCTCTTTCCAAGGAAACTTCTGCATTGGTGTCCTCCTCATCCTGCTGCTTTCTGCTCTCTGGTTGTCACTTTAACACTGCTGGCTGTGTTTTGTTCTGCTCTGAAATTCGAATTAATCAAGAGCTGGATTGCGAGGTGTCCAGGTTAACCTTTCATCACATGTGTCATATTTTATGTACTAATAGAAATTCCTGTGAGTGGTGTATTTGGAGAGCCTGACAGCAGATAAAAGCCAACTGCTCAGCACTGCTGTTTGTTTCCTGGAAAAGGGATTTCTGAGACAGAGGGGGAATGGCATAGAGAGGAAATTAATTTCATCTATTTCAAGGTAGGAAGTGGCAATCCCAGGTGGTTTTTAAATCTCTTGGAGGTCACACTTCACCACATATTCCTGTTCAGAGCAAGGCACAGTGGTGGGGCTGATTTTGGCTGAGGAACTGATTTTGGCTGAGGAACTGATTTTGGCTGAAGCCACTTCCCTCTCTGACACCACCTCCTGTGTGGTCACGGGCAAAGCCTCTGATCCTGCCTGGATTCCACTTGGGATGTAGGAGCAGCTACAGGGCACAGCTGGGCTCATTAATGATGGAAAAATGCTCTGGTATTGTCACAGAATTCCTGGATGGTTTGGCCTGGAAGGGACCTTAAAGCTAATCCCATTCCTGCCCCTACCATGGCAGGGACACCTCCCACTGTCCCTGTCCCCAGCCCCAGTGTCCAGCCTGGCCTTGGGCACTGCCAGGGATCCAGGGGCAGCCACAGCTGCTCTGGGCACCTGTGCCAGGGCCTGCCCACCCTGCCAGGGAACAATTCCTAATTCCCAATATCCCATCTAAACCTACCCAATTTCACTTTGAAGCAATTTCCCCTTTTCCTGTCACCCCATCGCTTGTAAATTGTCTCTCTCCATCTTTCCTGTTTGCTCCCTTGTGCGCTGTGAGGCCACCCTGAGCTCACCCCAAAGTTCTCCTCTCCAGCCTCCTCTCTGTGTACCAAATCCTCTGCTCCTCACCAGCCCTCAGACAGCTCAACGTTTCTATAATGGACAGAAAATGAGTTTTTCTGCTCACTGCTAATTACCAAAGAGCAAAGCAGCTCCATAACAACCGCTCTGCCTCGCTGTGGGCTGGAGCCAGCTCATCCCATCCTCCTGGATGAACGAGGAGGTTTCCTTGCTAGTCTGAAGCCCCCTAAATCACTGCTGTATTTCATGGCAGCCCTTGAGCACGAGATGGAGTGGGTGAACATATGTTTACATTGCTGATTGCTTTGAACTATAAGTTCTGCTGCATATTAATGGCGTATTTATGCATGGTAATTTAGTGTGCACGAGTCATTTATCTAATAAAATGTTAATTACTAGTTACTAGGTGTATTTATTTACAAATTGCCCTGGAACTTACAATGGAAATCTCATCCTCTGGTCTTTTTTCAAGGAGAGGTTCTCCACCTCTTCTTAGTGCAATCTTTTCCATGAAAAGTAGAATTTCGTGATGCTGGATGTGCTCTGTTGTACACTGAGCCGAGATCCAGCAGCTCTGCATCCCAAAACAAAATGTGAGTAACTCTAAAGGATCAAAATCTTCCCTCAGGATCTGCTAATTTAAAACAGGTTTCGGAATCTTATCTGAAACAAAAGAGGGAATCTGAAATGGGGAGTTTACAGTCTCTAATTTATTTTTTTTTTTCATTCTGTGATAATGGGAATTACACACCCATTTTCCTAAAGAGTTTTACGGGATCTATCATGGGTTTATGGCGTGGGGGGGTCAGAATTAACAGCTCAGACCCCAAGGCCTGCATGCTCCATGTTTAATGGGAATTCTGCTTGGGGAGGGCATTTCTGGGACAGAGATTTGGAGAGGCAGGGGGTGTGTGTGAAAGGGGAGGTGTGAGGGAGCTGTGGATCTGCAGCTCTCTACCCCCCAGTCCAGTTCCCCATCCTGTGGCGCTGCTCTGGCTCTGAGGTGCGGCGCAGCCGAGGATTTAGAATCACATTTCCCACTTTCCATGGACCACTCAAATTTATGGCCCACTTTTCCCACGGATACTCCATTGTCCTGCCAAGTGGAGGACCACAGGGGTCCTTGCTCCAAAGTAGCAACCTTTTTTAGTTTTCCCAGCTGAAAATGAGCCCCTGTCCAAAGGAAATCCTCTGATTTGGGGGGGAATACATCAAGAAGAATCATGAGCATCTCTAAATATTGCAATGCAGATGCATATTTTTAAGAAAATCCGGCATCAGAGTAGCAGAATTATGGCAGCAGGATGAAATCTTTCATGTTTTATAGTATTGGTCCAGCAGCATTATAACCTCACCCTCTCCAGAAGGCTTTAAATCCTCATATTTATACTATGTTGATGCAATTTAGTTTTCTGTTGGACAGCAGATCTCAACAGTTATGGTTAAGCTCTTCTTTGCTTTTTGCACTCATATTTACAGAGATTGAACTTGCAAACTGGTCAGCACTTAAACAATCTTGCTGGCTGGGTAATAAGAGGTTTCAGCCCAGTGAAAAAGTGCCTTGGCACATTTTATTATTTCCCTTCCCATCCTGGCTTGGTGTTTCTCAAAGTAGGACCACGAGTTGATGGAGCTGTTTCTAGCAATGTAATATACAGTCATATATGATTTATTTAAAATTTTTTATTCTCTTTTCTAATATTTTTTGCTTTGCTGCTGGTGTCAGCTTTAACAAATCAGCTTAGACAGGGCTTGGAGCAACCAGGTCTAGGGGAGGTGACCCTGCTCATGGCAGGGGTTGGAACTGGACGGGCTTTAAGCTCCCTTCCCACACAAACCATTCCATGATTCCACAATTCTGTGCCTGTTAATGTGCACCCAGGGCGCTGTGAAAACACGGTGGGAAAGATCTTCTCTGTGGCAGTTTGGATGGAGTTTGGCATGGCAGCAAGAGCCAAGCGCTGCCCCAGTTTGGGCGAGCGTTTGATTCCCGGCGTGAGCCTGGGCAGGATGTTGGCACAGCTCTGGCATGCCCTGAGCAATCAGAGTTTTTGCACGGTGGGGAGGGTGCCTGGCACCTTTTGGGATGTGCAGGGAGCTGTTGTGCACTTCCCAAACACTTCTGAGCAGCAAAGAGAATCGAGCAGAAAAAGGGTTTCTGGAGGCGGTGAAAATTATGCATGAACACATCAGCCCGGCCAGCAAAGTTTATGATGTTCAAAAGGGCCCAGCCTGTTGAATTTCATAAGTTGTCTCTGTTCAGAGTAAATATTTTATATATGCACATCCATGTATGACATCTAAAATTGTGGGGAAGGGAAAGATTTGCGCCTGAACAAAAATAGTTGTTTCTGTTTGGTCTTGTTCTTTGGATATTAAGGGAAGAAGTGAGCTCTAAGAAAAGGCCCACTTTGCATGAAAAATCTCCCAGCACATCCCATATTCTGGCTGGCTGCTCCCTGCCTGTTCTAGACCAGCATCACTGTGATCTTGGTATCCTAAAAAAAAGAGAAAGAAAAATGATGCAGAAGCCTGAGCCTCCACATTTTCCTTCAGCACAGACAGGGTTTCAGAAATTAGTGTCCTCCCTGGGCTTCAGATGGAGTAGAGGGTGAAAGATTTCAAAGGCAGTTTTAATGAAAGAGAAATACTGAAAGGAAGAACACAGGGAGCAGTGACACTACAGTTCTGCTAAATTTTACATTTAAACTAAGAGGCTAATCATAATTTATTCTGTCAAAGAAATGACCTATATGTAAAGAAGACAAAATATGACTTGATGATTAAAGACTCACAGAAACATCCTCTATGGTTATGTCAGTGCTGCGTGGTGCTGTGTACGTAATCTAAAGCAGTGTTTGAAATTTCTCCTAATTATATTTGGAGCCCGGACCACGAGGTCCTTGGGGAGATGTTGAGTGTGTTGCAGGGATGTGGCAGCTTCCCTGCACTGCCTCTTCTGATGGCACATCTGAGTTAAAGCTTTTTTAAATGCTTTCAGCACTGAGGGCTGGGTGAGGGAGGGTTTCTTGCAGGTGACTGGGAAAGATGCCCAGCAATATCCTGGTGGAGGACCAGGAGGCTGCTGGCAGTGGGAGCTTCCTTTCTGTTGCTCAAAAAAAGTAATTTCTCTAAAGAGTCCAGGGCGGAGTTCTTTATTTTTCTATTTGTGGTGGTGCTGCTCAGCAGATATTTTTGTTTTGGTGGCCTCAGGGCAGTAGAAAAGTGCAATTCTTGGTTTGATTTCACCAAAGCAGAGCACCAAGGGTTGTGGTGTTCAGGTGGAGGGGTCTTGGCACTCAACAGCAGCGTCCCAGAGCAGGGGGCTCCATTTAGGGTATTTGTATCTGAATAAAGAGACACGGTGTTCAAGTGCTTGCAAAGCCTTCCAGAAGTTGGAGGATATCCTGATCAGGCAGAGATGGAACAGGGAAAATTCCCTCTTTGACGTCCAGAGCAGCTCCCTCTTCTGTGGTGCCACATAAATTTGCCATGAAATCCCAGGTACCAAAAAGAAGAAACTCAGTTGTGTTTATGGTGGACAGATCTGAATCAAATGAGAAAGTGAAACTAAAGCTGAACCCAAACTTGGGGCTGGTGTGAAAATTCAGTCTATTCTACTTGAAAGGAAACAAACTTGTTACATTAAATAATTAAAATCACTCAGAGGTGTTGCACCATCACAGATTTCTCCAAATGCAGAGTGCAATATCAAATAATCTTTTCCTTCTAGCAATTAAAACAGAAATGTAGATAATTTTGCTTTTTCCCTAATTAAAGCAATTTAGAAGAGAATAATTTTGGTCCATTGATGTTCCTGCAGCATGATCTAATAATTTCTGTATTTAGTTTTTTATTCTCTTTGTGCAGAAGATGAGGATAAAAATAAATGTACCATGAGTATAGGACCATTCTGAAAACAAAAAGCCCCCAAACCCCACCAAAACTTCTCAAATAATGAAAAATGCTTTTTCAAAATCTTGATGAGATACAACAGCACATCCATGAGCAAATTCCACTTCAGTCCAAATAAAAAAACCCATAAGAAATGAGTCCATAAGAAAAAAACAATTGTAAAAACCTGATTTTTTTTTTCCTATGGAGGTGTAGAACCCAGGTCCCTCTGCTTCTTGCTTTGGGGATGTCCAAAATTTTCTCAGGGTCTTAATCCTTCAATTGAGATTAAATATTAAATTGGTCTCCTGCACTGAGTCCTGAGATCTACTCAGGAAAACCAAGTTTCTCTGGAGAAGGTTAACATAATTTTGTCCTGCTCTGCAGGTGCTGAATTTACTCTGAGTCCATTTCTCTCAGTTTGTTTGGTTTTTTTTCATTAACTTATTTTCCTTTTGTCTTAAATGGCCACTTGCTCTTCTCCAGAACACAAACCCACAAACCCAGAACGTTCTCCCTGTTGCTGTTTTGTATTTCACAGCTGAGATATGTGAATAGCAGGTGTTCCAATGAGAATATAATTGTTTTACTCTATGCCAGTGGATTTCCTGCTTATGGGTATCAAATTTTCAGCAGGTCCATTCCTGCCTTTCGAAATCCGAAATCAACACTTAAGGCTCGTTACTCAAACGAAATAATTATTTTAATTTTTTCCCATACATAATACATTAAATGTTGCATACATTTGCATATCAAGGAGAATCTTGATTACAAAAAAAAAAAAAAAAAGATACCCATCCCCTTGTTATCATAAGATTGTTGTTGCTACAAAACCATGGGAGGTGAGTGTGCAGAAGTTATGGTTGCCGAGCAACTATAACAGCACAATTTACTGCCTAAGTGTTGCAGATTTAAAAAAAAAAAAAAATCAAAAAAAAAAATCACTGGCAACATCAACAATCACCATGTTATTGCTCTTCCCCAGTAAGAGAATTATACCCTGTAATGAAAATTATTCAATATAAGGTCTGTGATATTGTATTAATTTTCTAAAATGTATTTGACTTGAATTTACTCGCAGTTTCTCAGTACTCCCTAGGATCATTATAAGATCATCACTGGAAGCCAACTATTTGAGCATTATAAAAAGATTTTGCAAAGAGGATGGAAAGCATTAAGGATTGCAAGTTATCTCCCATTTATATTGTTCCCAGATTTTAAAAGAAGGAAATCCAGCCTACGTTGCAGGAGGCAGCGTGCCAGCAGAGGAAAATGGAACCCTGCTTTTCTTTCTGGGCACTGTGGGGCTCTTGGGAATTTGGATTTTGCCTCTCTTTTCAACTGTAGACAGCATTTTGGGCACAGGACTCAGTGCTCCTGCTGCTGGAGATGAAATCCAGGTCAAGGATGGGTGTTTGCCTTGGAATTGAGATGCACCTGTCCAGCTGGACCGAACTGGGACCACTCGTGTGGGTTTTGATAAGATTAATCGTTTTAAAATTGAATGAGATGAAATCAAATTATGTATTTAATCTGTAATGGCAGGGGAAAAGCAAACTTAAAAAATTAAGGCTTCAGCCTCATGTATATCGAGTACTTCCATGGGAATTGTTTGAGGAGGTTTGATTGAATCTATAAACCTTGAGCAAAATCCTGGTTTTCCTGGGAGGCACAGCGTGGTTTGTGGGTAACAGCCTGGCAGTGGTCCCATGGTGGGGCTGGAGTGTTGGGAATGGGGCCTGGGAGAGCAGTGGGTGCTTTGGGGGCATCCCAAGGGATTTGGGAGCTGCAAAGCCTTGCTCCAATTGCATCTGGAGCAGGCTGGAGGGAGAGCACGAGGTATATAAACAATCTATTGCACTCTGTATTTCTCTGAGCTAAGCCAATGCATATTTGATGTTATTTAAAGCGTTGTCCATGGTTATTTGAATGATTGGAGCCTAAAATAGTTATTAGAGAGCTTTGTGCTTTTCTCCCTGACTGTCCCAATTTCCTGCACTTTGCATACATCTGTAAACACTCACCAATGTTTCAGCCCGTTCTTAATAAGGGTGGTAATTAATGTTGGCTAAATATTGGTCTGATGAAGCTCTTTAGACATTAATCTGCCTCTCTCTTTGTGCCAGCATTGCTCAGGAATCAGCCATCAGGCACAATTGGCTGTGATGGAATCATGGAATGTCCTGAGATGGGGGGGACCCACAGGATCATCCAGGCCAGCTCCTGGCCCTGCACAGACCCCCCAAAATCCCACCCTGGGCATCCCTGGAATGGTGTCCAAAGGCTGCTGGAGCTCTGGCAATCTCAGGGCCGTGCCCATTCCCTGGGGAGCAGTGCCAGCACCCTCTGGGGGAAGAACCTTTCCCAAAAATCCAGCCAAACCCTCCCCTGACACAGCTCCAGCTGCTCCCTCGAGTTCTGTGATTGTCAAGGGCACTGTGCTCTTCTCACCCTGCTAATTTATATTATCCATATCCCTCCACATGCAGTGGGAGAGGAGAATTTTGCATCCAGTGAGCCTCTTTCCACATTTGTGCAGCAAACTGGGACATTTGGCATGTTTCACCTGCTGGTGGGGAAAGCTGGACGGATGCCTCCGTGTTTTCTTAACTCATAAAAATGATTGTATCTAGAGGGATCTGCCTCCATTTTGCATGCATCTCAGACCCTGGCAACCTCAAAGTTTGGCCAGGTCTTGTTTCAGCTCAAGTGTAGCTCGTATTTCTGCAGTTTGCCAAGTCTGTCTAGGAAATGAAAATAGAAGAAGCTTTAAAGCACACGGAACTGGAGCAGGGTGGATTTCACCTCGGATTTCTGTGCTGACTGTTACACCTCTGGCAGAGAAATGAACTGGAGATCCTGAGCAGTGCCTTGGTGTTTCTGTGAGCCCAGAAGAGCTGCACCAAGGCTGCCAGAGCTCCAGGATTGGCACAGGATGGGCTTTTCGGGGTGTCCTGTGCAGGCACAGGAGTTGAACTCAATCCTTGTGCACCCCTTCCAACTCAGGACATTCTGTGGTTCCCTTCTTGCCCTTGGCTGAGGAACAGAATTCTTTCCTGCTCTCCTTCTTTAACCCCCTCACTTTGGGGTGCTGTTGGTCAGGGCTGCTTTCAGAGGAGCTTTGAAAGGAGAGATGGATCTCTTGGCTCTTGGCTGTGAATCCAGTGCAGCTCCAAAAGGCGATGCCCAAGCTGAGGAGGCTCCAGCCCCTGCCCTGTGTGTTCCTCCTGGCTGGAATGTTTCCCAAGAGGCTGCTAGCTCTTATTCCTATGAGTACATCACTTCCTGGACAGGCCGTGGGGTACTCAAGAAGATCTAGACAATAAAAATCCCAAAAAGCCCAAATAAGACTATTAATCATTATAAAAAATTAAACAAGGCAGCATCAGCATTAAGAGAGTGTCAAGAAAAGGACCAGAGATGATTTCACTTTTCCTAACTGGGATGTGATCCTAAAGAATCTGGATCATGTCGATCACATCATGGCAAATCCAAATCCCAGCTGCCTGGGTGGCTCTGGTCAGGTTTGTAAATATTTTCCAGGCAGTGGCTTTAAATCCCATTTCATTTTAGACTATTAGACATCCACTTATATATGTGGAGAGCTTTTTTTTAGCTTTTTTTTTTTTTTTATTGCTGAACTATTTGGCTTCTCTGTTAGGGCCAATATAAGGGTTAATTAGGAAATTTTTATTTGGGTTGCAAATCCCCAGTGCCTAATCCTAATTATTCAGAATTAACACCTACTATAAAAAGTCTATTTCATAACTTTTTTTTTTCCTGGCACGACTGCAAACACAGTTTTGCAAGAAAAATATGTTTCTAATAATATACTATCATTTCCATGTTTTAGTGTAATAATTAAGGTAGTCCTAATTCACGTCTAAAATCTAATTTTCATAAATGAAGCATCATCTAAATATTTAATTGCAATGAGCAGAGGTTTCAGAGCAGGTGTTGTAGGAGCTGGTAGATGTCCCTGATGTTGGCAGATGGGTTTGGAGGTGAAGCAGGAAATGTTGGTGGGGTTCACAGGGGGTGAAGCTCTCCATGGGTGACACAGGTGTCTCTGAAGCCCTCCCTCATCCATTTGCTTCACAGTTAGGGATGGCTGAGGTTCTTTTTCCTGCCAGAACAATCAGCTCAGAATCAGGCTCTGGTGAGCCACAGTTTAACCACTTGCACACGGTCTGTGGTTTCTACAACAGCTTTCAGTTAATGGGATGCAGTTTTCCCTCCTTGTAGGGTTCTGATTTGTGGGTATGTTTGCATTCATCTCCAGACATCTCCACAGAAGGTTAAGGGACACTAAATATTATCCATCCCACCCCAGCCATGGCAGGGACACCTCCCACTGTCCCAGGTGCTCCAGCCCCAGTGTCCAGCCTGGCCTTGGGCACTGCCAGGGATCCAGGGGCAGCCACAGCTGCTCTGGGCACCTGGGCCAGGGCCTTACACCCTCACAGGGAAGAAATTCTTCCTCATTTCCAAACTAAATTCCCCCTCTTTCATTTTGTACCCACTGCTCCTTGTCCTTTCACAGTGTTTTGGAGGCAGCCCAGCACTCAGCTTCTGGGCTGGGAGCACTCACTCCTGGCATGAGGAATTTTCCATCACCCCAATTCTCCAGCCTGTCCAGGTCTCTCTGGATTCACCCTTCCCTCCAGCCAGGCACTGCCCCACACAGCTTGGTGACATCAGCAAATTTGCCACAGGTGCTTTGATGCCACCCAGGCAGAGGGGTTGGGACCATCAGCCCCAGTACTGACCCCAAATGCCCCTGTCCCAAAGTTCTTGGGAATCCCTCAGCCAGGATGCTCAGCCTGCAGCACCTCCCCAGCAGAGGCTGGGCACAAGCACCTGCCGTGAAGACATTTTATAAGTTTCTTAGATGGAAACTAGTTGAGTTTTTTTAATATTAGAAAGTTCTTTTTTTTTTTTTTTTGTAGATTTAAAATTTTTGTGTGTGTTTCAAAGACAGGATACATTCTTTTGTCTGTCTCTTGCTATAGGAGATATAGTTTATTTTTTTCTAGCTTATGATATAGAAAATTGTTACCTCTCTAACTTTGTAAACATTTTCTAACAGTCTTGCACTGACCATGAGAGAAAAAGCATGGTCTCTCTAAACATGGGCACCTATAGCCCTAAAGCCTTCTGAACTATAAAATCATTTTAATAAATGATATAAACCTTCTAATAATAGAGTCAAAAAGTCCTAATTCATCACCCCACACAAAAAACTATTATAATAAATGTTGATCCCCGACGTGATCACCACCAACAAGCACCCCCAATCTCCCAGCTCCCACCACCCCCAAAACCCCTCTGGCTCCTGCATCTCTGTGGTTTGAAGCAGGGGGACCTGTGGGAAAACAAACAGGACAAAAGAGAAGGAAAAATGCTCAGGACAGGTGGCCAAAGTCAAAGTGTGGGAAGGGCACTCCACACCTGAGGAGAAAGGGTTCTGGAGGTGGGAGATGCTCAGGGCTGGCTGGGGAGGGAGGATTGTGCTCCCTGCCAAATCCAGCTGAGGCCCAAACCCTCTCTCAGTTCCAGATCCCTGCAGATTGAGGCAGGGGTGTGGAATCCGAGGTTTTGCCTCCAAATATCCTCATTGTGCACTAAGGAATGCCAGACACGCAGTCTGCTGTGGCTCCCCGTGGGGTGGGGACACAGCTCCAAGCCACACTGGAGGAGAGCAGAAACACCATCCCTGGTCCTCAGTGGTGTTGAGATGTTTGGCAGCTTCTGATTTGGGATGTTGAACTCTGATTTGGGGGAATTGTTCTGAATTTGGAAGCAGTGAGAGGTTAATAAAAATTCCTCGAGGTTGGATCTATACCTAATATGCTGTAAAACATCCTGGAGATTTGGCTACCTCGATACTTTTTCTTCCCTTCATAGTTTTAAAAGGGAAAATTTTAAAAAAACCTGTTTATTGGTGATCCATGAAATCGTGTTTTCGTTAAGCCTAATTTAAAAAAAAATAGATTTTTACATTTAATGCTGAGCACAGCTCAGGTCCTCTCTGGTCTGAGTTTGGGGTGCAGGGAGAGGAAGAGAGTGGATTTATTTTGCCCTTAACTTGCATTAATAAACATTTATTTTTTAAAAACTTCTCATTTTCCTTGACTGTGAAGTGAATTTAAGTGAACATATTAAATAAACAGATTCTCCAGGAAGGATTTAGATTAGTTCCCAACATCTACAACAGATTTTTCCTTCTGTCTGTCCTTTGGTGCCCCATCCCATTCCAATGGGATGGGCTGGGGATGAGCCTTGAGGGGCTGGAAATTCAGAGATTACTTTCTTCTTCCTCTACCACCACCAACAAACTCCCCAGAGTTTAAAAAATTAGAGGAGAGCCCCTCATGGTGCCTCAGCAGGAGCCCCTTGGCCACCCAGACCTCCGTGCTGGGGGTGATTCCCAAGACTGGGTTTTTTTTTTTTTTTGGGATGAGCTCCAACAGCTGCATGAAATCTGACTGGAAATTTGGCAGGGAGAAAGCCTTCAGGGCAGAGAAGGGCCTTTTCTGGTCCCACAAAATGTCTCTCAGCTCTAACTGAGTCATAAACTGGTTTTTAAGAAGCCCCTTTGGCTTTTTTTTTTTCCCCCTCCCCTGGCTCCCAGGTCGCAGGTGGGTTTTATGAAATTCTGAAGAATCTTGACCCTGATCCTGGGGCCCAACATCACCTTAATCCCTGCATCTTCTCCCAACATTCCCTAACACCCCCCAGGTGCCTCCACAGAGGGAATATTTCTGTATTTTCTCAGGAAAAGAAGGTGAGCAAGCGTTGAAGACGGAGAAAAAAACAAAGAGAGCCGGACACAAGAAATCAGTATTATTTTAAACAGCTCTGCATAAGATGATCTGCTTTCTAAATATTCCCTTAGAAATGAAACAAACCAGGAAATTACACAAAAATATGTTAAAGGGAAGTCATTTGGTTTGGATAGGCAGGATCTGGGTGTTCAGGAATGCCAGATTTACAGTTACTTATGTCTGCAGCCCATTTCTGCTCCCAGGAGCACGTGCATTACGATCCAATCTTTAACTACATAACCACGTAATATTTTCCCATTCCCTCTCTTTTAATATTCAGAGTTGGATACGAAAGTGGGAAGAACCAGGATTGCACAGGCAATGGTAAAAATGCCGTTTCTTAACTTTCAAGTACTTGGCTTTGCAACTCAAATAACTTTCTTCAAATGTAATTTTTTCATATGTAATTATATATATCCAGTGCTGAACGCTGGAAAGCAGTGGGGATTACTGGGAAGCTTTTGGAAACTCCTTCATTTCCTTCTAGCAATGAGCAGGAGACAGCACCTTCTTTACTGTAGATTTCCCAATGAATTCCTCATTTAAAAAAAAAAAAATACATACAGTTCTGAACAAACAACCAAAGAAACTGGGTCAGGAAATATTGTAAATAATTATTCTTATTTTTTTATCATTAAATACACAGGCAGAGTAGGACGTTGTTGGTGCCAGGAGTGAGTTTAATGCTGGAGAAATCAGGTTTTAATGAACATATGCTGACATGGCCTCACAATCTTGCTTCATCTCCCCTATTAACTTCCTCTGCACCCAGGAAACCTTTGGCTCACTGCCTAAGTAATAGAAGAATAATTAGAGTAATAATTGAAGAATGCCAAGTCAAACTTCCAAGGAATTTATCTTTAACAACCACTCTGAGGTGTGTTTCCTACACTGCCTGGCATGGTGGTTCTTGAGGAATCATTTTGCATTATTCCAAGAGAAATTAGTGGGTCTGGTAGCCATCAAAATGAACTGGTTATGCCTTGTAAAACAGAAATACATGTCTTTGGGAAAAGTGGAAATTATTCTTTAATGCTCCCACCCTACTGTTGGCCAGCCCTACTGCTCCTCTTGAGTGGGGCTGGACATATAATCTGTCAACTGCCTTTATCCCACAGGATTAAAAAGCTGGAATAATAGATTTAACCTAGCATTTACTCGCTTTTGACAATTAAATCCTGGGTGTTTAAGACCTACAACGCTCCATTTTAATTGATGTAGGTCTTACATTTACAGCTAGAGAAGTATTTCGCACTTCTAACTGAAATATTATATTTAAAAGTAAAAACCATAACTTAGCCCTGGTGATTGCTCCGCCACTTCGGTCCATCAGACCGAATTTTGCTGGAGAGCAACACGATTTGTCTCGTCACTATTCTCCTTGCTCAGTGGGAATTTGCACACAAATTCAGGTTTAATCACAGGTTTGGTGATCAATCTGTGATGCAGGAGCACCAGTGCCCAGCCTGGGAGCTCATCCAGCTCTTGGTACAGCACCTCTCCACCAGCACCAGCCTGGGGATTCCCAGGTGATTTAGGAGAGGAATTGCCCCATTCCTCCTTGTTTTTCCCTACATGGACAGCTTTCTGGACATTTATGTCATGCACATGCCCCTCCTTTGCAGGTGATGAGTGTTATCCCTAAATTATTCAATGTTGTGTGACGCCAGAGCAGGTTTACACGGCTTTGTTGTATTTTTACAAATATTTGCCTGCAACTCTGAAGTCCAGCAGCTCGTCTTGGAGGCTGAAAACCAACCTGCTGATTCCTTATTTCTGCAAGTCAGTCATGGGACAAAAGCATGAGAGGAAGAATGATTTTGAGACCAGTTTAGTGCAGCAGGTCCTCCACATTCCCAGGTGCTAAAGAAGGGAGCGTTCACATTCCAGGAGATGGAGCTGGCACTGCCTGCTTGGGAAGAGAGGAGCTCTGCATTAGGTTTTTTCATAATGTCACTTCATCTTTCAATAATATTAAGATGTGGAGCCATATTCCAAGTGTTTAGTGTCATGGGAAATGAAGCAGAATATATTTTGTTGGTAATTTCTACAGCAGCAGAGTAAGATGGGGGGAGAGGGGGGGAACTTTCCAGCCAATTACTGGTTTCAGGTACTTCTATATTTAAATTTTTTCCCAGTTACCTCAGCATAATTAATAAATGATATTGCTTCGTATTTCCAAGGAAATCCAGACAGCTGTACCACCTATCACTCCTTCCTTTAATGCGCTGTAAAAGTTCCTCCTCCACACTCTCTGTGCTGTTGTTGTAATTAAGGATGTGCATCAGGAAATGCCACGCTTCAGACCTGAGTTTACTGCCTGCTTGACAGACTCCCACAGCTTCCTTCTCCAGAGCTCATTTCCATGGAAAATGCCTCGTGAAACCAGTAGCTGGTTCTGGCAAATTCCAGCTCAATATGCAGTGAGGGGGCTGATTTTATACCCATTGTGGAGGTCATAGCCAGTGCTATAATATGAGATTTATTTTTTCAGTGATGTGGGAATAACGTGTGGTCCAAGAGGAAGGTGGTGAGACAAATGGAAGGTCCATTTCTGTCCAGGTTTTGATGCTCCAGGTACGTTCCTGGAGCATCAGGAGCGTGGAAAGACTGGAAATCCTCTGACATGAATTAGAAATATGGCTTTTTGTCAGCTCTGAAATCTGGTCCAGCGTGGTGAATTGCTATTAGTGCTGTGGCTGATGACCAATTTGTTTAGCATAAAAACACATGGAGATTTCCATGCCCTCCTCTTCGCAGCTCTAGTGTTTCTGGGTGTTTATAACCACACTTCCTCCTCTCTCCTGTGTGCCTACAGAGATTTCATATGATTTGCATAAAGGAAATTGACAGCTGATTCCTATGATGTCCCAGAAATCCATGGAGGCTGTGAAGGGTGTTTGTGCATGAGTGTGAGATGCCAAAGTTCTCCCACAAACCTGGCCAGATTTTTCTGGTTTTTTGCTCAATTTGTGCAGACTGCCGAGAACCTTCCTGACTTGCCCAACCCTGGGAAGCAGCAGGATTTTGGAAAGGCTGTGCCACTTCTTTCCTTCCCTGTGGTCACTAGAGGAGCTGTCCCAGCATCACTGCAACCTCCTTGGCCAACCCCTGCCAGAACATTGGTGCTACCCAGCCCTGCTTCCACAGGGAGAAGGGGATTTGCCAGAGGTAAGAGCGTTTTGTAGCCCAGCCAAGCAGGATGTCAGCTCTCTTTGGACATGAGGAGAGCTCAGAGCCCAGAGTGCTTTCCCCAGGGGTGTGGAAGAGCAGGAGATGCTCCCAGAGCCCCCCGTGCCTTGGCACCGCCCGCCTGTGTGAGCAGAAGGGAAGGTGACGGACGTCGCGCTTAAAAAGAAATCCCACTTCCATTATTAATGAGGGAGTCCCAACAGAGAAAAATATTGTCTTGATCTCTCTTTTAGGCGTATGTAAGGCTCTGGTAATTGCAGAACCTGAATTTCAGATTGTCTGCTTTTCTCTTTCAGAGAGCAGACGAATTTTCTGCTGGTTTTCTCTCACCCGGTGCCACCCTCTCATCCTTCCTGCTGCCCTGTGTCCCCTCTCATGCTCCATGCTCTGCTGCATCCTCATCTCTTCTTCCTGCATTCTTTTATATATAACAGATATTATTTCTTTTATAGTTTATTAATTATTGGCCTTGGTTTAGTTTCCTCCCTTTTCTTTTCTGCTCTAGGCTTCCAAGTCTTCGTTAATCTGGACCTCCACCTTCACTGCTGACACTTGGATCACTTTCTGCTGATCTCCAACACATTTAACTTACCCAGTGTCTTTGTCCTTTTCTCATTTCATCAAATTCTTCCTTTTTTTCCCTGTTCCTTCTTCCTAACAACTCTTTCCTGCTGTTTTTCCACCCTGTTCCCACTATGATCACAGCCTGCTCACCATCTTGGCGTCCCAGACTTGGGATGGGACCACCAGAACCACCAGCCAAAGGTGCCACAAAGATTTCTGGGCACATTTGCCTCCTGCCAGGCTGGAAACCATAGCCAAAGGAGGGGGCTGGTGGCTGGGGCTGTTGGGTGGCTTTGGGTGGCCCTGACACGGCTCTGGGCTTGCGCTCCAGACTTGTGTTCGCTGAGTCCTCATTTGTCATTGTTAGTCCTTCCTTCCTCATTAGATAATTATCATCCATGCCACCTCCCTTTTCTAATCACTCCTTGAATGCTTAAATTATCACTACATCATTCAGGTCTATCTTTGATCTCCTCAATACGGTTTTACTTCCCCTCCTGCAGGTACTGTGGTTATTGCTGTCCCCTTCTTCCCCTCACGTTTGTCTCGTTGTCGTTGAATGGGTCCCTCTTCCTCTTTGTCCACACATTCTGGCAAAAAATTGGGATGTCTTTTTTTTTAAAATTTTTTTTCCCTTACTTTCTTTAATCTACAGGCAAAGCTTATCCTCACAGCACGTTTGACAAGCTATATTTAAAAAGCATAAATCAAATACCTGCTCTCAGTATTAATTTGTGTCGAGTTAAATGTGTTGAGGGGAAAAAATACAAACGTGCCTGGGAAGAAGAGAAAGAGTGAAAAATAAAAGATGGAATGAAATCAAAAAATCAATCAAGACATTTGCTTTTACAGACTGAAAAGCTGCCCAGGACTAGCGGCACAAATCCTTTTTGCTGGAACATTTCTATACATTCCATCCTGCTGCTGCATTCTGACTTTTGAGCTGAATTCCAACACGAGAGCTCTAATGTGAACCAATAACCGTTTCTTAGTTCATTAAAGAGTTCATATGCGTTGTTTTATGAACCTTTATTGTTTAAGGGAATATTGAACAGCTCTGTCTGCGAGGTCTGGTTGTGTGAGTGCTTCAACAGCAAGACCTAAATGCAGGTATTTATTACATTTGAGAAGCATTAGAATACCGGGTACATATTTAGACACTGTTGCTTTATTGCTTTTTTAACTGCACTTGAAAAAGTGACTGCGAAGCTGCGGATCCATCCCTCGTTATCTGTCTTTGGAAGTCTTGGTCTAAATCAAGGAAAGACAAGACTGACTGCAAATTACACTGACCTGAAATGAGTTAGGGTAGGCACAGCCAAGTTCCACCAACCGTTTATCAAACACCACAAACTGACATCTGTTTCCTTCAGATCTCGTAGATCACAGGAATATGAGCAAGAAGAATAGTGGCATCAAAAAAAATGGCATCACTTTTTTGGAATGAGATGCAGAGGAGGAATCTCATGCTGCCCTAGTCCTGTAATACACCTAAACTATAGCTGCCCTTGGGAATGTTCCACTCAGGCTTCAGAGGAAAAGAATTAGTGTTTCATTTTCCAGGACTGTCACACCCCACCTTAATGAGCACTTAAAAGAGATGAATGTGCTGGGAATGAAAAGATTTATTTGAGATATTTAAATAATCTCTCTCAGCTATAACTAATCTGACACACTCTGCTCTCGCAGCGATATTTTCCTGTTATTTTTGATAATATTCAGGGGAAGTTTGTCGCTGAGAGATGTTGTGGGGTGAAAATATGCGCTGTGGGTAATGGCAGATCACTGGAGCAACAGTAGCCAAAAAAAAAAAAACTGCGGGTTGGACCCCATTTGCATCCTGATTGCAATAATTCCAATTA
>VWZP01004814.1:257866-270366 GCA_013396995.1 Dicaeum eximium | reverse complement strand
AGTTTTGGAGCAAACGTGACATGACAAAATGCCCAGGTGGATGACAAAACATCAGAGTGGTAAAAACCTGCCCTGACTGCACCCCTGTGACTGCTTTTGTCCATCTGTACCTTCAGCCACACACCTGCACTGGGATGTGCCAGGGCCCCATCAGCCAAACCCAGTTCTCAGATGGAAACATTGCTAAGGTGGGGTCTCACACCTCATACCTGGATTTTCTTCTCTGTGTTTGAACCGCTGAGTTGTGAATGACTGCACAAATCTTTGGAGTCATGCGTGGTGGTCTGCTGGCCAAAATACCAAAATCTACCCTCCTGGTCCTGCTGATTGCTGGTTTGGGTCCTGTGTGTGGTGCAGCAAACTGGGGCTCTTCCCTGCTTGGAAACACTTGATGTGATGGTTTAAAACCTGACATGAAACAACATCTGGGCAGCAGCTATGAAATTATTGCAGCAGCTCCATGGTGGAGAGGAGCACAAATGTCTTTAGGAGGCAGGGCTGAGCTGTGGGCTCTGGGCATCTGTGCCCCTGTCCATAATCCATAGACTCTGCCTTCCTGGAATGCCTGCATTAGTGGGGAGAGGGAGAATAGTCAGATAAACCCAGTGAGGAAAATCCCACCCTGTGAGTGTGTTGTATATACTGTTACTTTGGGCTTTGGAGGGCATTTCTGTGAGCAGAACGAAAAAACACTGCACAGCTGTGATTGCAAGGCAGTCTATTATCTGCATTATCTCTCCTTAGGATGGGCAGGAATTCTTCATTTCATGCATCATTTAAAACTTGCTACAGTGATCCCACAAAGTCAGTAACGATGCTAAGTACAAAACTTTAATAGTGTTGCTGTTCAGACACAAGGCACCAAACTCATTTCCCTGCAAGCTGCAGCGTTGACTGATACCAGCAGTCACTTGAAATATTGCAATCAGGCGAACCCAACCAGAGCTGCCGGTGCAACCTCAGAATTTCCCATTTTTCCACGCTTTGGTGTGATTTATAGCTTGATGAAGTCTTATCTCCCCAGCCTACTGCCATAGGCTAATAGTCTGTAACAAAGCTCAGTCTCAAAAATGTCAAACACAATGCAAAAGGGGAAATCACAGCAGAGGAAGTTGGTGGGAGCCTTTCCTAAGGGTGTCTGTCCTGGAGAGCGTGGGGACTGTTGTGGATCAGAACCCAGGAGAGCAGGACACAGCCACACCGTGCCAGCTGTGCCTCCCCTGCCACCGAGGTGCCCGATGCGAGGAGACACACTGCCCTCTGCCAACCCCAGGCAAACACTGCTGCCTTCCCCCTAAAGCCCAGCCAGAGCCAGCCCTGCAGCCAAGGTGCACTTCAGAAACTCCTGCTGCTCCTCTGCCAGGCTGGTCCCAGCAACTGAGCCCTGATGCTGCTCTGGGGTGAGTGGGAACAAATTCCTGCTGCTCTGGGGGTGCCTGGGCACTGCCAGCAGCTGGAGCTGAGCAGGGTTTGGAGCATCACCTCAGCACCGGTGTCCTTTGCCCTGGCACACAGCAGCAGTGCAGAGCACATTTTCATGGAACACCATCTCCAGGGTGCAAATTTCTCCAGAAAACAGCATCTCAGGCTACCAGAGGGCTGAAATTGATAATCTTAAAGGTCTTTTCCAACCTTAATGATTCCATTATTCTATTCCTCCTGCCAGCAGAGTTATTCTGAACAAAACACTGGTAATAGATTGGCACTGCTCCATTCAGACCCAAATTTGCTTCCATTCCTTGAATGCTGCAGTATTTCAGTGGTGAGCTGTCTTTGCAATAACTGCTAACCAACTGCTGCCCTTTGTCAAAAGATTGCCCAAATTGCTCCAGATTTCTGTTTGGTGTGTGCTGCTTCACAACTTCCCCACCCACCACGGAGGTGCTGTGACCTAGGAATTAAAGGAGAGGAGTGGCCAGAAGGACGTTTTGGGTCCCAGATTTCCCAGCTTGGATTTCAGTTCCCTAACCCACCTCGTACAAATCCTATTCCACTTCTCCTGTCTTCTTCTCATTCATGGGAAGAGTGGAACGAGAGTTCCCGTGCAGCTCACAGTTGTTAAATAAACGCATTTTCTGGATAAAGGCAATATTAAATACAAAGTGTTAATAGTTGTATTAACTGAGCAGCTTCACTACATCCCAGAATGTTTGGCCTTTGGCATCTCCAGCCAGGAAAGCCCCAGGGGTGAAAATACAGGGAATGTCAAGAGAATCTGGGGACCAAGATGAGCCAAATGCTCTGTTTGAAAGCCTGTGTCCACGTGCTGCTGGAACACAGAGGAAACTCACCTCAACTCTTTGTTCCTCAGGTTGCCTATCCATAAAATGGGGATAAATAGTGGCATGGGAAGCTTGTCTTTTGCAAACTTTAATTTATTAATGCCTGAATAATGCTTTCAGGTCCGATGGAAGATGTTGTGTAATTATAATAAATAGATATTGACTTCAAAGAGTCTCTGTAGATCTGGGCTTTTTGATCCCATTCTAAAACTGTAATTATCCCTATCCCATAGGCTTAAATATAAAATTATATGAGTGCAGATTTTCATCTGTATTCTGCTGGTGCGTGGTTGCACATTTTCCAGAGGAGGTGGTAGGATATGGGCCCTCAGACAATAATAAGTGAGGATGGCTGAGTTTTTACTGAGGAATGTGGAATTTCTGGGATGAACTGTGGCAGCACTGGCCTCATTGTGGGATTACACAGGAGGCTGTGCTCATCTGGGACAGTGAATTCCAGCCTCAAACCCTTCTTTGGTGCCCCTCTGATGCTCCAGTTTGTAAATAATTAATTAATGAGTGGTCAATGCCCTCATTAATCTGGGACAATGAGGCTCTGGATGAGGGTGATCCCATCCCCAGACATTGACCTGCACACCTTAGCACAAAACTTTAATAGTCTTAATCCACCACAAAAATCCCTGCAGGCCAGACACTGTGTTCTCAACATTCATTTATTCTTTTAAAATGTTGTCCTTTTATACTCTTATCAAGCAAAAGAGGCCAAACAGTTTTTTCCCTCTACTCATTTTAATAAATTTGGCTTCCAGGCTGCGATGTCGGATGCCAAAATTCAACCTGGAAGTGCTGGCAGCCTCATCACTCCAGCGATGCCAGCAGTGGTGTTGCAATTATCAGTTGATCTTCTGTTTAAATACAACCCAGCATGTGAGCTGAATACAGACAGGTTAGAAAAAAAAGCTGTGAAAAAGGGGAAAAAAAATCCTCAACAATTCCAAAATGGGCTCGAGTCATAACATACAAATTGTTTGCTCAGCTAAAATGTGCTAAACCAAAACAAATTAAATGTAGCAGAGAATACGATAGCAGAAGGGTGAAAGTCATTTCAACAAAAGTAAAAAGAATTGGCGTTTCCTTCCAGTCATCTGCATTGCTTTGGTTACTCAGACAGATGGAAAATTGTGTAAAAAAGGGAAGAAATTGCCATCAGAAATTGCAATCAGATGCTGATACAGTACAGGGCCACTTTGGGGGTCTTTTCTTTGCCCACTTGCTCCAGCTCTGGAATCCAGAAGTGCTGTGCTGCAGGTTTAGCTGGGACTGGATGTGCTGAAGAAATCCCAGCTCTGCTGCTGACCCCTCAGCTGCAGCTTGGGGAGCATCTCCCAGTGAGCCACTTCCATGGGAATAACCCAAAAAAGACCCCGAGGCATTTCTGGGGATAAATCAAACAAATAGCCAGTGGTGCAAAATGGTGCATGGTTGTTGTCTGCTCTTGGCACTAAATACAGGATTATAATTGTGACCTCCCAGTACTTGAAGGAAAACCACAGAAAAGAACAGAGAAGGACTTTTTCCAAGAGTTTACAGTGACAGGAAAATGGGGAATAGCTTCAAACTGACAGGTTTAGATGGGATATTAGGAAAATTTTTACTGTGGGGCCTTGGCATAGGTTATCCAGGAAAGCTGTGGCTGCTCCTTCCCTGGAAGTGTTCAAGGCCAGGTTGGGCTTGGAGCACCCCAGGGTAGTGGAAGGTGCCCCTGTCCATGGCAGGGGTTGGAATCAGATGATTTTTAAGGTGCCTTCCAACCCAGGATGTTCTGTGATTCTATCATCTGGATCTGATTTTATATTTTATACCATCTGATTTTGTATTTTATACCACAATAACATCTGGATTTTTCTGCTTTCCTGAAGAATGGAAAACACACAACAGACTGAGATGCTCAAAATCCTGAAATGTCAAACATGCCCTGCTGGACAGTGGCCAGGTGCCAACACCTTTCTGGTGAAGGCAGCGCAGGCAGAATGTTGGGAGCAGTGGATAGGGAGCCAGAATGGAGCCGTTTGAGATACCAGAGGAACTGGATTTCACAAGTCAGAGGAGTGCAGAGAGGGCAGCTGCTTTCACAATATTTAACACACTTGCTTTCATGCCACTTCCAGGCCAGATTTTGTCTGAAAAGGACTGTTAGACAGCTCCCCAAACTGCGATAAGAACTTGCAGCTCTAATATCCCAGCGTTAGCATCTGTTCTTTCTTAGGTTACCCCCTTAAATTTCTTTTTCCAACTTGAAAACAAATCCAAACAGTCCTAAACTCTGACAAATTACCCAGCAGAGCATATGAGTGGTTACAGGTTTCCAGCTCCACTGGAAACACGCTGGTCTCCAAACTGCGCGGAGAGAATCCAACACTTGGATCCCGGCTTTCCTGCCAAGACACGTGTCCAAAAAAACCCAGATGCCTTCAGTGTTTTATTACACACAGCACTGAGCAGTTCAATGGCTCACAGAGCAGTAGCCAGGAATATTGGGAAATTGCAGATGCAAACACATACACACACAGAGAAATATGCAGGCCTGTGACTTTAGCACCGGCGAACATCGGGATGGGAGCTGCTTCCAAGCCGGGTGAACGTGGGATAAAAACAGATTGTTCCTGCACAGGCAAAGTCAGAGCTGGCGCAACTTGATACAGCAGAACTTTGGAGCTACGTTAGGGGTGTTTAATAATGCCTACATGGTTTTACACTCTCAGATTCAGGGTCAGAAGAAGGGGTGAAATAAAGTTTGGAATGACCTCTGAGAAAGGGTTGAACAGACAAAGGAGCTCTGGGATCATGGGAAGAGTTTGGGATGTGCCCACCAGTGTCCCACAACATATAACACATTAAAATTTCTTGTACCAGTGGTCAGAAGAAGTTGAGATGCTGGTGGAGATCAGATAAACTATGGAGCACAAATATGAATTTTGCTGCTGCAATTATTTCTTCTTTTCTTCACTTACCTCCTTTTATATTTGATTCACACTCACAGCTACCAAAACGTGACTTGACAACCACAACCATTCACAGAAGGGCTCAAATGTGTGGAGGTTTACATCAAGCTGCTATCAGGAAATCCAAAATCTCCTTTAAAAAAAAGAATTTGTAAAATTTAAAAAAATAATTTAAAAAAAGAAAAAAAAGAATTTGTAAAAAAGAATTTGTAAAAAAGATTTTTTAAAAGTATTTTAAAAAGAATTTGTAAAAAGTTTAAAAAACTGAATAAACATTTCGTAAACTTAATGTTGTAAGCTTAAACTTGGGCTTTTTTTAAAATGTTACACATCTATGTATAAATTTGAGATTTTTTCAATAATTATTCCATTGATTTAAAATATACACATGGAAAAGGACTCATCCCTTAAGACACTATATGTTTCTTGGGGATATCAATAAGAAGAATAATCCTCTGCTAGATGGATGTTGAGTTTATGGAAGAAATTAATAGATTATTAGTATTTAAACATAATTACTCCAATGGGTGCATCGTTGTCTGAAGACAAATGTGAAGGGGAAAAGTGTGGGCTGTTATAACAAAAAAATTGAATTTTTGATCTCCATCAGAGTGTTACTTCCCAGCTGTGGAATCATCTCCAGAGAAGGCTGGCAGGGCAGGAAGGAGAATTTCAGTGACAGCACTGTTGTGTCCAGGGAAGGAGATGGGGATGAGCTCCCGACAAGGCAGGAGCAGGGGACGGGGTGTGGGAGCCTCATGGGGCTCTGGAGGCTTGGGGATCACTCATCTGATGCTCACACTGTGCTCAGCTGTGGGGTCCCAACAGCAGAAGATCATGGAGACATTGGAATGAGCCCAGAGGAGGCCATGGAGATGCTCCAAGAGCTGGAGCCCCTCGGGAGCCAGGATGGAGAGCTGGGGGTGCTCACCTGGAGAAAGGAAAGCTGGAGAGAGACCTCAGAGCCCCTTGCAGTGCCTGAAGGGGCTCCAGGAGAGCTGGAGAGGGACTGGGGACAAGGGATGGAGGGACAAGACACAGGGAATGGCTCCCAGTGCCAGAGGGCAGGGCTGGATGGGATATTGGGAATTAGGAATTGTTCCCTGGGAGGGTGGGGAGGGGCTGGGATGGAATTCCCAGAGCAGCTGTGGCTGCCCCTGGATCCCTGGCAGTGCCCAAGGCCAGGCTGGACACTGGGGCTGGAGCAGCCTGGGACAGTGGGAGGTGTCCCTGCCATGGCTGGGGGTGAAATTTGATGGACTTTAAGGTCCCTTCCAACCCAAACCACTCCATGGCTGGACGTGCTGCCAGGGTTGGAAGTTCACAGCGATTTTCCTTGGCAATTTTCCTTTTTTTTTTCCCCCTCTTTCCTTTCACCAGCCCTTTTCTCTCTGCTGCCGTCGCAGTGCGATGTTTGCTCTCCATCCAGCAGGATGGCATCGGGTTTCTCCGGCTAGCTGCTGCCTCCTGGCCCTGCGTGCTTGGAATGCCAAGGGCTGAGCCTCGGAGACCACGCAGAGACGTTTGTGACTCCCAGCCTCTCATCACCGGCATTGTCAGGTTAATGACCTGCAAAGATCCGCACAAACGCCGCAGGAAGATTTGCCAAAAATGTTGGCACATTTTTGTTGGCCCCACTGCCTCGTATTAAGTTCACAGAGAGGGGCCAATTTGTGGATGCAAACCACGGTCTGTGGTGGGGACGAGGGGACTGGAGAACAAGGGTGGTGACTCCTGAAGAGCTGGTGGGGGCCACTGGTGGCTTGAGTGGCCACAAAACCCTGGGGAGACACCTGGGATTTCAACTCTGTCCCTGCTGAAAATACAAACTGGATTTCTGTGCGCTGCCAGCTTAACCCCTCCCCTGTGGCCTCTGACTTCTTGGCCGGTTTTGCAGGAGGAATATTTTCCACTTCTCTCCTGGGCGTGGAGAAGCAAAGGGAAAGGTGAAATGGGGAAATGCGAGAGCCATCAGGGCAGCAGGAGTTGCCGCGTTGTGTGGTCACCCAGCATCACCTGAGCCGCCCGGCTCTGCAGGGAGAGGAACAAAGCTGTCAGCCCCTGCCAGGGGGAACTGCAAGGCTGATCTTCAGTCATTTCCCAGACCAAACATTCCACCGTGTTCTAGTTTTCAGCAGACAACACAAACAGAAAGCTAAAATGTAGATAAGGGGACGGCTGGAAAATGCAGCTGATTAAAAGAGCCGGAATTCATGCGCTTTTCTTAGAAAAGAGATGATAGGGAAGATGTGTGCTAACGTCTTTACAAACAATTTGATGGGTTTGAAATGGGTCTCAATGTCTGTACGAACTCCAAGCGGCGGGTTTGCTACAGAGCCCAGTTTGGCTCCTGAAACACGCACATGGATCCGCACAAGCCTGAGCCTCAGAACTTTGGGATAAAATGCCAGATTCAGGGGGGATATGGGGTAGGTGGTTTGGGAAGGCTGCACCCTCCTGGTACCTCAGCAATGGGGAAGGGAAGAGGGCAGGATGCGGCCGGGAGTTTGGGATAAAGGAGGCTGCATCCTCCAAAACCTCGAGAGAGAAAACCCCGCGGGCATGTGCCCCCCTGGACCCTCTCCCTGCATTCAAATAAAATTGCAGGACTCCTCTGTCTCCTTTATGGACACTGGCTTTTCCTAGCGGGATCTTCCTTACTCAGGGTTTCTAGAATTTCAGGTATTTTGCCAGATGGGGCTCTCATGATAGGATATTTTGGTCCTTTGAGTGAATTAAGGGCTCTCCACTTATATGTGTAAAAATGTTCTGATGAGTTTTGCTGTGTTTATTAAAGCCCACGTACAAGTTTGGAAATTCCAGAGTCAGCGTATGCCATGTCTCTTCCAAACCCACAGTGACATCTCTCTCTCTGATAGTAGCTACAAATAAGACTGAGGAAACTGCTCGGATTTTTACCGGAGAGATTTTACCAGAGGTCTCAAGTAGAGAGGTTTTAGCACTGCTCTGCGGTGTCGGCTGGAGGTCAGAGGCTGAGGCCAGGTCTGGGTTTGCACCGGGACACAGAACCCCGGAATGGTTTGGGTTGTTCTTAGGGAACATCTCATTCCATGGGCAGGGACACCTTCTGTAGACCAGGCTGCTCAGAGCTCCATTCCAGCTTGGAAGGGAGGGAGGTACGAACTGCTCCGTGTGTGTGCACACAAAATCCACATTTTCCACTCTCTCCTGGGTTCATTTCAACAACCACTTCAGTGGGACTTTCTCCCTTTACCTATTTCCTGTTGTGAACTTGGCCAAAATGAATTAGAAATACTTTCAGGGGGTTCTGGTATTTAGAGACTCGGCGCTGAACCACTGTGTGAAAATCAGTTTCCTTTGCAATGTTACTAACACAAAGCTCAAGGCACGGCAAAAACTATCCAGGTATGGAGGGATGTTCCCTTCAAGTTTGATTCAGCAAGAAATCCCTCTGAAAATCATCATATCAGCTGTATTACGCTGGAACTGAAAAAATCTATTATAAATATGTTTGGATAGCAAGCATGTGTTTATAAATGTATCTATTTATCTATCTATATAGATATTAATTTCTCCTTATGTTGTATATGAGGGAACAGATGTTTGTTTTGATATTAAATTATATTTAAGTTATTAACTGTGTAATTTCATCCTGAAATGTCTCTGATGCTGCTGTTAAATGCAAAGGCTTTCAATAAATTCACTGAACTCTGTAAAGAACTTAAACCTGTACAATTCATCTGTATTACCTATTGCATTCAGAATATGACATTTACCTGGCTTTAAAGACTCTTCTTTCAACTTCTTAAAATCTATGTGCTAATCGAGCCTTTTGGTTTTCATAACTTGAAAATTGGTAGAAAGCTGCATGATTCATTTTGAGACTATTTAGCTCTTTGTTTTATTATATGAGACAGGTAAATGCTTCATTTGCTTGTATTTGAACAGGGTTTCTTTAAGAACAGCTTTTTGTTTTAGTAAACATTGACAATTTTATTTCTTCAGCTCCTTGAAAAACCACTTCATGTGTACTCATGTAAAGAATGCCTCCTGCAAATGGTTGGCACAGTCCTGCATTGATTAGAGAGGAAATTGAGATTAAAAGAGAAACCTGCCAGAGAATTATCTGTAAATAAAAGCACATTTAGCACCGCGCTGGTGCCTCTTGGAAAACAATCCCTGTGCTCTTTGTACGGGCGATTCTCTTTTTTAGCAGCACAAACTTCTGCCTTTGTATTGCAATCAGAATTCGAATGTCTTTGCATCTTGTCATCTGGCCTCTGGAGTTGAGAGTGATATAAACGGGATATCGCTGGTAAATGTCACGGATGCTGACGAGATGTCAGCAGACCACAGCTGAGAGCTCTGGAATTCAAATCAAGAGAGACTGATCCTTATCTCAAATGATGTGTTTGAGATTCCTCTCCCCTTCCCAAATTTGCCGGGGCTCCAGCACGCGGAGGCTGGGGCTGCGAGAGGATTTTCCTCTGCTCTAAAGGCTGCAAACTCCTGGAAATTCAGCGCGGTCAGGATGAGAGGCTCTCAATTTAAGCAAAAAGCAAACCAGGCAGGCACTTTCTTGTGAGCTTTGAATTTTATAAGTCGGTACTTCCGAGGCTTGTTCCACCTTCTGCACATTTAACCCGAGCCCAAATGCACTGATGTGCTGTCCTGGTTTAAAAGTAGGTGGGAAACCGCCTCACAGAAACAGTAAATGCTATTTTAGGATTAAACCTCTCGAATCCCTCAGCTTACTACACAGGTTACAGCGAGATGCTCTGCTAATGAATCATCACTGAGCAGCTGCATTTGCATAACGGAGGGAAGATGAGGCACCACACAGCGAGGGCAGCCGCTAATTTATGAACAGGAGACCAGATTCATTTTTTTACAACATTTTTTTTCCATTTATATTTTTATATGTCAATGTAAAAATGTTTCCATGGAGACTGTAAAGGTTTTTATTAAAAGGTCGATAATATACCTCCTACATAATAATTTAAGCAACTTGAGTGAAACCTTATGATCTTGTTTTTCGACGTGTTCCAGTTGGCGTTTTTCCTCCATTGTAACCTGTGCCAGAAAAATGCAGAGAAACTGTAAAACCTGGGAATATGGCATTGTAGCAGCACATATATATAGATATAAAAATATTAATGTTCGGAGGTAAAAAATACATTAGCAGGATAAAAGTGAGTTGGCTGGGTGCTGTGGTTACGTAATACCTGGTGTTAACATGTAGCATGTACTGCTTGTGCTACACCAGCATATTTTGTGATATATAATCCAGTGTTTATCTATATTCAAATTAGAATCTATATTTTTACTCTGTTCTCTGGAGACGTATTATTTAAACAATCTCAGTCACAAAAAATAAACGTAAGGACTAAAGCTAAAATAACTCTGAAGGATTTTTCCCAGCCCCGATTACACTGCACTCTCTGCTGTCTTAATATATCTTTAATTATTACAACTGATCTGAACACAAAGGGGACGGATTCTCAGCTGCAGGGACTTGGCTTCGCTCCACAGAAATTTCCAGTGGAAGGGGGTTAAGTTTCATCAGGAGTAAATCAGACCCAGGTTCGTATTTCCTGCCCTATCTGGTTCTGCCCTTTGCATTCTGCCGGTGTGAGCCAAAAACTGAACAAACCCCGACCTCTGCTCCGTCAGGATCCGCTCTCTGCTTCCTCCCTGGTGTCTGCTGCTTCCCGAGTCTGGAATGAGGAGGCACAAAAAGCCGCAGACGCATTCTGAATCATTCTGTGCATCGGCGCTTCCTTGGGTTTGCAGGCACAGCCGGGACGGGAGGGGACGGAGCCGAGGGCTGGTGGTGGCAGTCAGAGGGTGTGTGGGGTTCGTGTGCTCTGGGGGAATGGTGGTGGCAGTCAGAGGGTGTGTGGGGTTCGTGTGCTCTGGGGGAATGGTGGTGGCAGTCAGAGCGTGTGTGAGGTTCGTGTGCTCCGGGGGAATGAGAGCCCACGGAACATTTGCCCCGGGTGAGGACAGCACGGATCCGGAACCTGCAGGAGCACAACACCCAGTGCCACTCCAGGTGTAACCAACACCCAGTGCCACCCCAAGGATAACCAACACCCAGTGCCACTCCAGGTGTAACCAAAACCCAGTGACACTCCAGGGACAGCACCCAGTGCCACTCCAGGGATAACCAACACCCAATATCACTCCAGGGATCACCAACACCCTGTGCCACTCCTTGGACAACAAACACCCAGTGCCACCCCAGGGATCACCAACACTCCAGGGATAACCAGCACCCAGTGCCACTCCAGGGATAACACCCAATGTTACTCCAGGTGTAACCAACACCCAGTGCCACCCCAGGGATAACAAACACCTGGTGCCACTCCAAGGATAACAAACCAACTTCACCTTCCTGAAAGACAACTGTGCAAGCGCAGGAAACTTCCCAGCATTTGCATAACCTTAATCTTGTGGTGAACATTTGCAGATTCTCCACTCTTGCTTTCAGCAGCCAAGTCGCTAACGCAAGGCCTTTTAACTGTGTGCTTTTTGATTAACCAGTGGTATCTGGGAATAATAATTGGTCATGGCCATCCATCCTGCGGGGTTGATTAACTGGGAATAAGCTGCACATTTTTTTCCATTTTTTCTTTCTTTTTTCTTTTTTCTCTTTTTTCTTTTTTTTCTTTCTTTTTTTTTTTAACTGTAAAGCTTTTCTGTGGTAATTCCACCATTCATCAGGATGGAGAAATTGGCTCCAAACCAAGTACATCTGCCAAAGCCATTATTTCCATCATCACACTCTGCATCAGTCTGCAGTGCAGCCTTGTAGGAAGACAATGTTCTGTCCCCTTGTGGTTCTTAAGTTATGGGTAAGGAGCTTACATATATTAAAAGGAGGGTCTTCACTTAGTCTCTTAATCTTTATGAGCACTAATAATAGTCAACTTCATTTCCAAAATTTAGAAACACTTGCTTTCAGCACAGAAGGGTTGCACATGCTGGAAGACAAGTCTTAGTGCAATGAGATTAGGAGCTCCATGGTTTTGTCAAATATCTCCACATTTTAGATTTTAAAAAAGGGGCCTCTGTAGCTTTAACTCATAGGCTCTTCCTCCTATACTTACATTCTGTATCTTTAAGAGGATAATTGCTGAATTGAAATTTGAGAGTGTTATCTTAATAACCAATTACTCAAATAACTTTGAAATTGGCTTAAATTGGCTCGTCATGCTACATTTACCTGAATCTTTTTATGGGAAAGTTAGGAACAAAAAAAAAAAAAAAA
>VWZP01004814.1:230942-257829 GCA_013396995.1 Dicaeum eximium | reverse complement strand
AAAAAAAGAAAAAAAATGAAAAAAAAGAAAAAACCTTGGCAGCCTGATTTGTTTAGCATCGCTGGAGGTTCCTGTTTGCAGCAGGGAGAGTGGCCCAGGGTAACCCCGGCAGGGACCCCCTGTCCAGTCAGCTCCGGTGGGGAGCAGGAAGGCGGCGGGAGGTGGGGATGGCCCGAGCCTCTGACTGCTGGCCCCGAGGCAGGGATGGCCCGAGCCTCTGACTGCTGGCCCCGAGGGCCTGTGCCTGCAACCAGAGAGAGACAGAGTTCGGGAATGGGAGGATGGACATGGCTGGAGAAATCCGCCACCTCTCAGCAGCGCGCTCGCAGCTCGCGAGCCCACGGTTTGGAGAGGAGCAAATGGAGATATTTTACAGCTCTGTTTATAAGGCTTGTTAAAAATAGTGGTAATCGAGATACTCTTCCTTAAAGAATTCATATTTTAGCAATATGGTTAGATAATATAGATATGTTTAGCAAAACAAGGGTCTGTGGTGGAATCTGTGGCAGATCCTGCATTACACACTCAGGTCCCTTCATCATTTCCTGATACCAAACAAATAAAATGGTAACATTTCAAATGACTTCACTGGACACTGATCAGACAATTGAATTTCGTAAAAATCTTATAACAGATCTGAAGAGAACTCACTGTCTCTGTGAGCAGGATCTGACATTGACTCTCCTCATAGCTCAAAACTCATCATTTACCAGTTCAGGTTCATTGTTTTATTCTGGAACACCAGAGTGTTTCCCTCAGCTCTTGGATCCAAGATCTTTTTGCTCAAAAGCCAACATAAGGGCATTGCTGACCCTTACTGGATCATGTTCTCCATGGCCTGGTGCCGTGAGGTGGAGCCGTGTCTGGGAAGTGATGGATCTGCCGACAAAGCCAAAAAACATTCTGAATCCTCTTCTGTTTTCTGCCCCAGCAAATGTCAGACAAAGAAGGTCCACATGGAAAGAACCAAAATTTGCAAAGCGAGTCTGATTTAGAAGCAGCCAGAATAACAAATAAAGTGCTACATGTTGTGTTCTCTCACAGACAGAGATTTACTCCAGACACCAAAGGAGGGTTTCTGGGATTGAAGGGAGCCCACTGGACCTCCTGAATTCCTGGTATCTCTTGTCCCACTGTGCTGCCCACAGAGTGCTATGAAACATCAAAAACTTTGAGGTTTTGGCATTTGTCTTGATTTTTAAAAATTTTAAATTTTTTTTTATTATAAAATCTCCCAGGTTATTTTTCCTCTCCTATTAAATGCTATTCCACTAAATTGAAGCTGATGTTTTTCTATTAGATTATTCTGAATATTTGACCTTTGGATAATCCTGAAGTGCAACAACACTTCCCTGCAGTGCTGGTTTTATTGAGCATCTCAGAATGGAGATAGTTCAGACTCAGTGTGAAGTTTGAGTTCTGTGATAATAAGGCCTCATTTTCCTGAATGATTTTAACAAGGAGGAAAAAGGGGCAGCTCTAAATAACCCTAATCCCATTCCCAATGATTCCAAACATATTTGTCCTCCAGCTAAACAAGTAGTTTAAGGCTATACCTAGTCCAGCCTTCTTAGTAGAATATCCAGATTTTTTTTCAATGCCTGGGAATACCCAGGGATACAACCAGATCTTTAACTGCTCCTTTTACAGAACATTATCTATTTTTATCAACAGATCCAGACTCTGCCAGGTGAGATAAAATGCCCAAAGCAAGAGCTGGGTGATCCAAACAGGATTGTTTTTTGTTTTCCTTTGATTCTCAACCTGTGTGAATGCAACAATGGGAATATATCTCCGAGCCTTTTTATTTTCCCCAACATCTTTTTCTAAACCTTTCCTCCATCTCTTTCGTAATTGTCTATAAATAAACTTCTGGAAGTCATTCAACTGCCAGGTTAAAATTCAGTTTTGGGCTGGAAGGGACTTAAAAGCTCATCCAGTTCCACCCCTGCCATGGGCAGGGACACCTTCCACTGGGCCAGGCTCCTCCAAGCCCTGTCCAGCCTGGCCCTGGACACTTCCAGGGAAATTATGACTCCTCTTGAGCTGATTCTCATTCCACTTTAGTTCTCTAAGTCCAAGAAGATTACTAAATTCACCTTTTGTGAATTTTTGTAATTTTCGCATTACAAAAATGTAAACACACATTGAGTCATTACAAGGGTAAAGAAAATCTTGCAAGAAAGTTGATTAAATGTGCCAAAATCCGGCCACAAACTGAGTCAGCCAGCTTCCTACCCTTTGGAACCCTATCCCCAGCCTTATCTGAAGCATAGACATGAAATTTTCTCTCAAAATTAAGCGTAATTTTCATATTTCCTGCTGGTGATGCTTAATGAACTTCTGTCCATTTACAGGACTCAACAAGAAAATGGCATTTTTAACCTGTGGCCATCCCAGATTCCTTTCCCTGCTTCTTCTGGCCCCATCTCCACCTTTTAGACACCTGAGGCTCTTCTGGCTCCTCATCCACCCATTCCTGATCTTTGCCTCTGCTGCTTTCTCAGAGCCACTGGAGAAGAGGGTGGGATTTTGAGAGGGAACTATTTTTTGGCTTTGAAAAACACTTCTCTAATGATTCTCTGAAGCGCCAAATGGCTCAGGGATGGAGAAGGCATGCACTTTTTCTGAACTTTTTTTTTTTTGGTGTTGTTTTTAATAGAAAGCAGGTTTTAGATGGTATCCCTAATGGAAGAGGAGAAACCTGAGATTCCTGCAGGCATTTAAGGACATATGTATAGGATTTAGGTGAGTATAAATTCAAGTGCACAAATGATAAATGAAATACCAGCCACAGAGGATTATTTATTTCTGTCTGTGGACAATTCTACTCCGACTTTTTGTTGAGACCCTGGTGCTGCAGCTACACATTGTGTCAGGTCTCAGTGATGTGGCCTGGGGAGGAAAATGTTTTTCTTGTAGCTCCTGTCGTAGGTTGGATTAGCTCCAGGAAATGCTGCTCTGGAGCAGGAGGGGCTCAGCTCCACGCAGATAACACGTTCATAGCAGCTCATCAGGTCTCATCATCTGTAACACGAGGAGCTAAATTCCTGCTGGAAACACTGAATCCAATCACGGCGGGCAGAACCTCGGCACAGCCCATGTGTTTTCAGAAATTCACTTTTAACCAGGAACACACATAACACGAGCTCAAATCAGAAATGCTTCCCTGGGAATTCATCAGCCACTGGCTACACAGATGCTTTCCCGCAGAAGAAATGCTCCTGGAAGCCAGCTGGACACAGGTCAGACACCAGCTATCTGCTCATGCTTCCTGTAGCTGCATCTTTCTGCCCAGCCTGTTCGACAGTGATGACAAAAACAAGAACTTTCATCATCATCCAAGATCTCAGGCTCCTGAGATCCCATCTCAGCCGGCCTTGCTCAGCCCTCCTAAGCTGCCGATTGAAAATCAGGAATTGCTAGAGCAGCCCGTGGGCACCTTTGACTCATGGTACAGATTTTAAAAAATCCCAAGCCTTGATCAAAACTGCAGCACAGCAAAAATGTTTGTTGGAAACATGTGCAGGAGACGGCAGCATTCCCAAATTTCTGCCAGCCAGCCCAGGTGTCTCCAGAGCTGTTTCTCCATGAGATGGGTGTCTCCTCCAGCCAAGGACCCCACGACACGACTACCATGCAGTTTCTGTTAAAGAAAATTGATAAATTCTCCTCTTCACATAAAAGAAGTCCATACCCCATTTAGCAGTGCAATTTGCCTACCCACTGTCACTCACATAAATCTCCTTTATTAACTGGCTAATCTTCCTTCCTTCCCTCTTTTTTCTTCAGTCAGACTTTCTTTAACTCCCCTTATTTTAGGCATAAAGTACAAACCACAAGCCCCCACTTCATTCTTTCTGCTCTCCGTAGCTGCAATAACAATGGTCCTTCATGAGGGACAGGGCATTTTTCAAAGAGATTTTTTTTTCACCTCACTCAACCATCCACTGGACATTTCTGCTGCCAGGTGTGGGCTGGTCCTCCACACCACGAGAAAGATTTGCTCTTGCAATATTCCCCGTCCAATTAGATATAGGAAATACTGGATATCTTACGTTTTTTTTTTCCTCAGGATTTTCTGTTCCAGCTTTCCAGACCCAAGGGGCTTTGGGAGCTGAGGCTGGATAAGCACCTGAGCTGCTGGGCTTTTGCTCAAGCTGCTGCCACCTCTGTGCCCATTGTGGCTTGTCCTCCTCTGCCCCAACCACCTGCACTGTTGTCACCTGCCTTCCACTGCCTCCGTGGGTGTACATGAGTCTTCCTCCATGGCTGTGGAAAAGTGAAGTAAAGGGTTAAAAGAAACCTTATAAGGCAGCCTGGAAGAAGTACAAGGCATACAAGTCTTATGTAAATGTGCAATAAAAATGAGGAAAGGGGAAAAAAAAATAATAACTTGAAGATGAGGGTGCTGTTTTTATTCCCAGTGTGGGCTAATAATTAGGGTGAGAATGTCATGCAATGAATTTAAAGCATCTCGTATTTGCTGTAGCCTTTGTTACTGTTTTTACCTCCTATTGGATTAACTTCCCTTCTAACCAATACAATATTTTTCAGCAATAAAGCATTCACTCAATATTCCTTTTCATAAAACCCTCCATGGCTGTAAGAAAACATAATTGGATGTGCACTATACAGCTTGAGCTTCATAAACATTAAGTCCAACAACATGTTATAAATAATAGTGATACAGAAGATTAGCTCTATTAACCTCCTAACTGAGCTGGAAGCATTAGCCTCCTCCAGAACTCCTGCTCTGCAATTCCGTGCAAAACTCGGGCTCTGCCTTTAATTTCAGCCCTTGCTGCCGTTCCCACATCTGCCTTACAGACCTTGCATGCTCCTGGTCCTGGCTGGGTCAAGATGCACAGTGGCAGATTGGCATATTGAGCTATTAATGCCGCGCTCGATGCGTTACAGATGTTGCAGAAATGAACGGCGCTCTATCACCGCGCCTTGACACGGGGGCCCCAGGGGCTGCAGCCTGAGACCCAGATCTGTCTACAACCTGCCTACTCCGGCAAAAAAAAAAAGAGAGGAAAGAAAAAAACAACCAAAGGAGAGTTGCCCCTTATTGCAGAATCACATTCCAGCTTGCAGAGTCAATTTTTCAGATGTTCTGGCTTTCCTGTTCCTTGTTCCTTCACTCAGACCTCATCTGGCCGCGGTGAAAAATGATGTGACGCAGTTTTTTATTCTGCACTTGACACCCTTATGGAAGGCAACGTGGCTCATTGATTCCAAACTCCTCAAAGGTCAAGGCACTAGGAACAAAGATTTTTTGGAAGCAGCCCAGGAAAAACTTTAAACTCGGACCCTGTGTACCCAGAAAAAACAGAACTGTTAATTGTTACCCCTTCTGTCGCTATTAAGCCTCGTATGAACACTGAACATATGTTCCCTGATCATGTACTTTTATATTAAAATGTTATTGAGTCACCAGGTGAAATGTGTATTAAGTGCACAGCTGAAAATAGACAGTAGGTTTAAATCTTGACAGCAAACAGCTGTAGGATTTCGAAAACTTAATTCAAATAATATAATCAATAGGTTATGCCACAATTTCAAGTTTCCCCAAACACTTTTATATGAAAAAGGATATTAATTCATCTGAGATTAGTTCAGCTAAAAGATAGATTTTTCTCTGTCACCTCTAAAACACAGATAAAAAAAAGAATTTGAGATGTTTTAAGAAGCGCAAACCATATTTTTCTGGTTTAGCACACCACAAAATCATGTGCTTTTTTTTTTTTCCCTCTCTCTCACTCTTTCTCCAGTGCAGATTAAGAATGATTACTGACTCCACTGTTTACTCATTCTGCAGCTCTACAGGTCTGGAAATGCTAATATGTGAATTATGTTCTCATTTTATCATAAAAATTGGAGAATGGGTCATATCCAAACAAAATACAGAGTAAGGAGGGGACTTGAGTTTTTTCAGATACACGTAAAACCTGCCACAGCAATGGACTCTACAGTGGAATAAAGCCATGGAAAATAAACTGGAATATTTGCTTTTGACCCATTGGTTGAGTCCTTCCAGATAATGTTTTGTAGGATGTTGGGTCTTCACAGAATCATGGAATGGTTTAGGTTGGAAGAGACTTCAAATCTCACCCAATCCCATGGGTAGGGCCACTTTCCACTATCCCAGGTTGCTCCAAACCCTCTCCAAGCTGGCCCTGGGCACTGCCAGGGAAGTGTTTCTTCTCACTGCTGTCAAAGCCATTGTCCATCTGTGCATCTTCAGAGTCACTCCTAGGCCAGTCCTCACCTTTTTGTGGCCACCAGGCTGCAGATGCCATCCCAGCCCTGGTGTGGGGTGGAAAAGAAATCTCACAGTCCTCTCCATGGTCAGGGTGCTCTGCAGGGGAAGGGGGTCCCAGTCCCAGGGAATTATTTACTGGTTAATGCCAATCTGCCACACTGGGTTTTGTGACGTGGGAAATGCCTGTTATCAGAAGGGGCCTGCACGTATTTTACAGAAATTATTCTCTTCATTTAACAGACATGAAATTGGTTTGAATTAAAGGCACACAACTGTGGTGCAGTGCTGTCTCAACACAGGAGCTCCCAGCCCCTTTGGCAGCAGAAACTCTTGAAAAATATAATTTCTTACAAAACAATCAGTGGTGTGAGAGGAAAATCTCAGCTCTCACCTATGGCAGGGACTCTGTTGTTTTTCTTTTCCTCTTTTTCACCTGGATAATCTATTTGGCTACTTCTGGTAGCATTAATACATGGACACATCATTTTGGGTCTCTTTCATTAAGTGAATTTTCCAAGGTAATCATGCTTGTTCTTCTCTCCTCGACTTCTCATTATTTCATAGCAAGGTCTTTAACAGTGCAGGCCTGTGCCATAAGGAAAAATAGTCTCCCTAAAGAGACAGGAGTCAGGAATCCCAAAGTCCTACTGAAATGTGTTTATACTCATTCTTTCCTTTCATTATGGAGAATTCCTCCTAATTTAACCAAACCAAACCTAAAGATTGTACTGTCATTTTAAAAGGAAAATTATTCAAATCTCCAGGACTTTGTTTTAAGAAAGGATTTTTTTATACAATTTAGGTTTGACCCAGTCTCCAACAGGTCTTTTGTTTGATTTTATAGGCTATATTAACATTGCAATGGTTTTATTTCTCTGTGTTTATAACAAGCTTTTTCATGGGTAACTCAGGGAAGGGAAGGGTCTCACAAGACTTAGAACTTAAATTTAAACTTAGAACTTTAAATTAGAACTTAAAGAATTCAGTGTGTGTAGTTCCTAAAAAGAGTCTTTCCAAATTATTTTCAATGTGTGTGGATCCTGTTGAATACATACAGAAATATCTGTATTTCTCTGTGCAAAATGTGTAACACCAGATTTTAACCCAAAGGGGGTTTTTTTTCATATACAGAAATCTATTAAACTGAGTTGTTTCTTATTATTTTCCTTAAAAAAACCCCACCTATAATCTATTCCTGAATTGTAGAGAACACAGATTTCCATGTTCTTTGAGGTCTAACTCCACCTATTTCCTTGGTGTGATGTTAGCTGGGAGTTAAACCCCCTTGGCTGGCTTTTCTGGGATAAATGTGGAGCTCCACAGAGAAGAAGAGTTGAAAACCCATCCTTAACATCTGCCCCAATCACAGAGAGGTCCAGATTCCATCAGGTGGGAGTCATGGCTCTTGAAAAGGACAAGACTCCAAGTTCCTGCAGAACAGCCTGTCGTAGACATTTTATAAGTTTCTTAGATGGAAACTTGCTGAGTTTTTCCTTCCTTGGGAAAAGCTCACTTCTGAGCAGATTTCTGTAAAAACAAATATTTGTGTGTGTGGTTTCAAGGACATGAATCCCTGGCTGTTCTGTCTCCCACAGAGGAGATGAGAACTGTCTCTCTTTCTTAACCTATGAGATGGACAATCCTTATCTTAGAATTCTCAGCATTCCAGGAGTCTTGAACTGACTATGAAGGAAAAAGCATGTTAGCTCTGAACATGGGCACCTATAGCCCAAAATCCTTCTGAACAATGGAGTCACTTTAATTAATAATATAAGCCTTCTGATAATGGAGTCAAAGAGTCCTGATCCATCACCCCACTCAGGAAGCAATCTCAATAAAAGCCCTTCCTGTCCCTGGGAAATTTCTCCATACGTGGCAGGTAAACCAGAGAGAGAAAACTCTGCTTACTAATTATCATCTGGGGCTCCTCATTACCTTAATCTGCGAGCCAGGCCAGCACAGGGAAGGGACTTTTCCCCCCTCTCTGTGCTTTGAATGATGATTTGTTGACTCCCTTTGGTATCTGCAGGCCTGGAGGAGGAGGAGAGGCTCTGTTACCTCCAGGCTTTTTGCTCGTGGGCAGGAGCCCATTGTGGGGAGCCCCAAACTCTCTGCCCTCGGGAAAGGAAAATGGATGAGAGGGAATTGCAGCCTTGCATATTGCCAGGGTTGCGCTGCATGGAGGGAAAACTCCATCCATCCAAATCCCAAAAAGGCAGCTCCCTGCCAAATCCCATTTGAAGACGCTGCAGGGCTGGGAATTGGCCCCTCATTAGAGATGCTGAGATTCCTCTCCTTAGGAGGGCACTCTTCCAGCCCATGGAATTTCACGGGAGGTGAACAGGTAAAATCTGCCAAAAAAAATTTCTACCATGTGGGCAAATGCAGCAAACTGTACCAAAAGTTGTTCTCAGCATGCCAAAAACTTTCTGCTCAGTGCCAAAGGGTTGCAATTTTAACATCTCTTATATTTTTAGTACTGCACTGTATTAGCTGACAAGTCAAATAAAATATAGAAGTAGTAGTACCCACTAATCAGTATTTATTAAACACATATATACAGGTAGAAATAGATAAACTGGATCAGTGGACCAATTTTTATTATTATATTTATTTGATGCTACATAATATAAAGTATCAGGTCTCTCTGAGGTACAATTGCTAAAACTTCATAAGAACTAAAAATTAATATTCTAGAAATCACAGAAAGAAATAAAATATAACAATTTTAATGTCAGAGGCTGTTTGGGTTTTTTTCTTAATATGTCTCCTGGGATTTATATGGAATAATGGAATAGTTTGGGTTAAAAGGGATCTTAAATCCCACCCGGTGCCACCCATATGGGAGTCCATATAATATAGATTCCCATTTCCAGAAGGGATCGCTCCAAAAGGATTGGGATTACAGCAGGAACTGGGAGCAGTTTGGGAACATCATTTCAGAGCTGCACCACAGAGCAGTTCTTAATGTTAAAATAACTTCAGAACAGTTATTTGGGAAGCAGCAGCAGAAAAGAGGTAACCTATGGGCACAGGAGACCTCTGGGCCACCTAGGGCATCATTGTGCTGCAAAAGGGCAAAATCAGATTTGCAGCCAGGGAACAAAACCCTCCGGAAGCATGAAACTACTCATTGAAAGGCATGATCCTAAATTTGGGTGTTTTATCCCTAAAGAAAATCAACCACAGGAAGGTTTGTAAGAGGAGCAGGCAACATCACCCGACTCAGACCCAAAAGGTTGGTCTGGAAAGAGGGAATTCTGCCTCCAGGTTTTCTCTTGGACCTGCAGGAATGGCTCTGGATGACATCTGAATTGCCTTGATGAGAATTTGGGCATCTCATGGAGTTTTGAATGTCAGGACGAGCTACTTAAAACTCCATTTAGAACTTAAAACAGAGAGATTGATTTTCTGATGAAGCCCATGGGGATGTCTCTCAACCAAGTTAAATGAAAAGGAAATAAATTTGCAGGAAATTAATTTGAGAAGGAATCCTTGCCTTTTTATTTTTCCAGTTTGTTTTACATTTTCCTTTATTTTCTGTGGTCCTTTTGCAAACAACAATCTCACCCTGTGCACAGCAGCTCTGAAACTGAAATATTGGAAATGTCTATGGATGTATCCTCTTCCTCACAGCTACCATAATGCCAACCATCAGCTGGGTGAGGAGATTAAACCAAGAGAAAGGAAAAAAAAAAAGAGGAATAAAAACAGCAGACCTGGGAATACACACATTAAGCATTCTATTGTGCTTGCCCCAAAATGATATTCTTGGGAATTTACGCAACATTTTATTACTTGCTGTATTTAAAAATATATACTTCATCCAACTCTTCTTTACACAGTGGTGCTGCTAAACTTTTAGCATATTTTATGTGTTCAAATAAACTCCAGAGCATGGCTTGCAATGTTAAGGCAAAGGCAGCAATTTATTAGCAGAATTCGATTTCACACTTGTGGTCTCTACCCAGAGTCTGACATGTCTCTGTTTGCTCCTTGTAAACCTTAGAACTTTTCCAAAGAGCACAGAAATCTTGTTTCACATCTGGGCTAAGACTCAAACCAAGGTGGGATACCAAAAGTAGCCGTGAGAGCAAGAGTTCATGTTCTGAAGGCATGACTAAACCTAAGAATTTCTGACAGAAATGGTTAAAAAGCATGTAACTGTCCCCAGTTCAGGCCAGAGAGGCAGAGGGGTGAGCACTTTGACAGCCTGGTGTCTCCACAAGCTGCCTCAGACTCCAACTCCACCATTTACAACCTCTAGAGCAACAATTTTCATAGGACCTCTCCTCCAGCAGAGATTTTGGGGTTGGAAAGGTGTTGTCTCACTTTTCTTCTAGAAATTGCTCTCGATGAGTATTTCAAAATGTTCTTTAAAAACCCAGGGAAAGGACATCTTCTGCCTGCTGTGGTCACTTTGCTGGTCTGGACTAATCAGCCACTCCATGGGTTTGGGTTTTTTTCCAGAAACATGGTAAAATTCTGCCTTTCTGGGGCATTTCTGCTTGCAATGATGTTTGCTCTTCCCGTGCCTGGGAAAAAGGGATCCTGTGGTCACTGCTGGAGCCCCGACCCAGGATCACACCAGGCACACTCATGTCTTCTGCAGGCACAGCCACAGCCCAAGTGCTCTGAGCCAAGCCAGAATAGTGAAACTTATCGCCATCTCTGAGTTAAAAAAGTGAATTTAATCTTGGGCTGTCAGCTCAAATTTTCCCCACAATTTCATGGAACAGCCTTATTTTCCCATAGGAAAAAAAAGCTATGGGCTTCTAGCAAACCTTGGTAAGGAGTTATTTTGTTTGCTTTTGCAAGACTATCAACAAACCAAACTATGCAGGCTTGTGTTTAATTGGGAAACTTTTCTATCATGCATTTTCCCACTCCAGAGAAATGAGGCCACTGAATGTGAAATGTGAGGGTTTGTAGGATTTGTCCTTTGGATGCTGTTAAACTCTCCATGGGCTTTAAACCAACTGCCACTGCAGCTGCACGTTGGCACAAGCCCTGTGGAAAACCCCCAGACATGGAGAAAATTCCAGCTTGGTGTTTTCTCCATGCCAGTGACAGGTCGGGTTATCAGTTGAAGGGAACAAGAAAGAGAAGGAGGAAAAAATGATCTGGTTGTCCTTCATCACACAACTCCTGCTAGAGCCAGGGCCTGTGGTTAGACCCAGAACAAACAAACAGCTGCTAAAGGTTGAGAAAACAACCCTTGAAAACCGTTGAGAAAACCGCACGTGGGACGTTTTTCCCCTCCTGCATAGATTGGATGGATGAAAGGATTGCTCCAGCCATGTGGGTTCAGTGGGACCATGCTGGGGCATGGGAGGGGGAGAAAAACTCACTGAAAAGCACCCTGGAAGCACAGCAAAGGCATTTCAGTGCACGTCAGGCTGCTTGGAAGGCAGGGCTGTTCCAGGCACTGCGTTAAACCAGCTGGTTGTGGAATGGTTTGAGTTGGAAGGGACCTCCAGGAATGCACATCCTGTCCAACCCTCCTGCCCTGAGCAGGGACATGAGATCTGGTCAAGCTGGCAGAGGGAGCTTTCTGTGGGCTTTTCCTGCGTTTTTTATGTGAAGAGGAGCTCTGAGCACAACCTCTGCCTGTAGCCCATGGGTGGCTGTCCCTTCTTCAGGGCCAGGGTCAGTGTTGGTACTACTGGGAACCAAAATTTCATGATATAGTGTAGTGGGCATGGCGGCATTTGGTTGACTTGATGACCTTGGAGGTCTCTTCTGACCTCTCCTATGAGGAAAGACTGGGAGAATTGGGATTGGTCAGCCTGGAGAAGTTTCAGGGTGGCCTAATTGTGGTCTTCCAGTACCTGAAGAGAGCTACAAGGATGATGGAGAGAGATGTTTTACCAGGGTCTGGAGTGACAGGACAAGGGGGCAGGGTTAGATGGGATATTGGAAAGAAATTCTTCCCTGTGAGGGTGGAGTGCCCAGAGAAGCTGTGGCTGCCCCTGGATGCCTGGAAGTGTCCAAGGCCAGATTGGATGGGGCTTGAAGCAACTTGGGATAGTGGAAGGTGTCCCATGGCAGGGATTTGAAACTGGATAATCTTTCAGGTCCCTTCCAAGCCAGGCCATTCCATGATTCCGTGATTCCATGATTCTGAGTGGAGCCAGGGCTGGTGTGGCTTCCTTGGCTCCTGCCCTCTGTGCTGATGGCTCTGGGTACAGAGGGAACAAACACAGTGGGAATTGCCAACCCCAGGCTCGTGCTGCTCTGCAGGAAGGAAGGTGCTGTTCCACAAATATTCATGTTATCTTGCTCTAAAAGGTATTTTGTTCTTAATAGTGCATGTTATCATCATGGAAATAAGCAGGCAAAGACAAAAAAATGCATTTACAGAAGTTTTAGGGAATTCTGTGTGATAGGCCACTTTCTGCTATAACAGACAGAAGATTTTACATCCTCCTGAAGGAAGTAGTGGACTTTTATTTTGTACAGCCCATGAGAGCAGCTGGAACAGGAAAATGAAGGTTCTTTTGGGGGGGAACTTCCTACAGATGCTTTGGAAAAGCAGTATAACAAATATATGATTTTACCAGGACAAACCCAACTCCTTCCATTAGAATGCTTTGAGAGGTGGGCAGAAAAGTGATTGTCCAATCCAGCCTCGCAGGAACATCTGTGACCAAACTGTGTTTTGGCACTTCAATTTTCAGTTAACTGCAGAAACCTTCATTTTTAGCCCTGCTGACACAATTTCAGCACTTTAAACCATAATTTTGTGCTGTGTAGCTACCACTATACAGTCAGATTTCCTTCCAGAGTGGGCCACAAAGTCACTAAAGGGCTGACTTTAATTAAGAGCAAGTTCAGAAGTACAATTATATATGAAGGTACATGGAAGCCAGAGAGCAAAGATGCAGAAAGTTCAAGGCCCACGTGCTGGTGCTGGGAGATGAGCAGCAGCTTGCTGCAGGCAGGTATTAGTTTTCATGAAAGTGCTGGAGAAATCCCTGAGGCTGTCAGGGCGCTTCTACTGGGAAGGAGCTGAAGTTACAGTAGGAAAAAAAAACTTCTGATATGGGATTTCCAACCACATCAGGCTGGTGCCCTGCTATGGTTTTCCAGATTGGGTACCAAATCTCCCTACCTAAATGCCTTAATTGTTTTCCCAGGGAAAGTAACAGAAGGTAATCAGTACCTCCAACTGCACAAACCTTATGCTATCTTTATTAAAACAAGCCACAGAATTACCTACATTATATGCCTGGAAAGATTTTTTGACAGATCCAGAGATGAGCATGTGTTAAAATAATCATCTAGGAAAAAAATAAAGCTCAGAATATCAGAAACGTCAGTTGCTTTTTGAATTATTGCTTCTAAGCGACGCTAAGAAAAATACAGTCCAGAATTCAGAGTTGACACTGAAACCCGAAGAAATTATTAAAAAATTGACCACATGGACGATGAACAAAATGAACCATCGGGAAACCTTGATGTTTAGCCACGGGCTGGCATTTTCCCCCGTGCAGATGTTACAGTGTCAGCAGCTGGATTCCTTTGTGCCCGCGCTGAGGCGGCGGCTCCGCGGATCGCTAACGCGCTCGGAGGGCGCGGGCCCAGCTGCGGTGCACATGAGTTCAAGCTCCTGCCCGGGCCTCATGTTTCAGCATGACCTCAGTTTCCTGTGCTGAATGGGAACCAACGCGAGCGAGCACTTGTAAAACTGTTTTTGAAGAGTGAAGTTATGAAGAGGTGCTGCGGTGTCAAACATCTGTTCCATCCATTACGCTCAAATAGCAGCGCTGACTGTACAGTAGGGCAAGAGCCGTCAATAAATTAAAATCCTCTCGTGGCCACGCTCTCCTGGCTCTCTCGAGCCGCCTGGCTCTCGTGCCAGTTTGAACCGTGAAAGAAAGAAGCTAAATAAGAGAACGGGAGTGTTGTTTGTTTGGTAATTAGGGGTTTCTTATGGTTGTTTTTAGGGCAAGCAACTTCTGGGTTCGTTGGTCACTTAATATTTGTAAGCGCTCACAGCTCAAACTCAAATTTCCACCTACATTAAAAAATAATTTTGCCTCTATTGTAATTTTTGGTTCAAGTAATAGTGGGAGAAAATAACAAACATGGTTTTTTTAAGGCTGCACAGTTCACAGATGGATAAGTACTGAAATTCTATATTTGTGATTTCTGGAACCCAATACAGTTAATTACATTAAGATATGTCCTGTAACTGCACCACGTATCTCTTGTCAAATTTGGCATGTACGTTAATTACCTCAGGAAAAATACATGTTAGCTTAATGGGGTAGCTGCTTGTTGTGATAAAATATAAATTGTGTTCTTCCAGACAAGATACATTGTGCAAAATAAGCAAAATCTTAAAAGGAGAGATCTATTTATAGCCAGGAGGGGGGTGGGGGTCTGGGAACTAAAATATCAACCCGGGCAGTCTGAGAAAATGTTCAGAGGCTGCAAAGTTGTTCACCTCAGGGTTATTGGTTCAGATCTTGCTGGGATTAGTCATGTTCATCAGAAGCTGTTACCACCAAAGGGATCTGCTGTGGTCAGCATGGAATGGGCTGCAGGGATGTGACCCCTATCCAAAATCCTGGTGACAATAAGAGTGCGTGGTCCTTCCCACACTGAAAATCCTCCCTATTGTCTCCAGTCCCTCTTCAGGCAACGTGAATCCAAACATGAATCCAAAGCAAACCTCTGGTCCACTTGCTCATGTGCTGGTACTGTCACACCACCTGGTTGGGGTTCTCTGCTTTTCTTTCAGCTATGGATGTAGGGAAAAAAAAAAAAAATGTCAGAACGATAAATGTGTAGGAACAAATGGTCCCTGTTGGGAATGGTTTTAGGAAGGACAAATGAAGATTTTAAGCATGAAGGCATTAGGATGAATGACCAGAATGTTTCTATGAGCCAAACCGAATGTTGTCCAAGATATTTTTACCTCCCAGATGTGTTGTATCATTCATACCCAGTTCCTAATTATCTCAGCTTTAATGCCATGCTAATATGACCATATTGCCCTTGAACCCTGTGTACCTTCATCACCTCTCCCTTCCTTTTCCTCTCCACAGGCAGAGAAACATACAAGTCTTCATCACAAAATCAGCACCAAAATACCAGTTTTCAGGTGAGTTTCAGAGGATCTTTAACCCCACGTAGAGACCAGGGCTCCCACCTGTTTGCAAAATGCATCATCTCAAATCATTCAACTTCCTGACCCAACAACATGATGGAAGGGAGAGGATAATTTTCCATTTTTTGGCCAAAATCCTCTACAAATTTCTAAAAGTTCGTCCATAAGATCCATAACAAGGCATTGCAATTGTATGTCCACACACAGGGAAAAAAGTTAAACTAAGGAGATTTTGATTTTAGTGGACTCTATTTCACATAATGCAACATAATCTATTTGGAGTCAGCACTCAGCTTCAGGCATCTGGTTCAGCTGGAAAAGTAAAAAAAAAATTAGTTGTCTTTTTGTGGCCGCAGTTAACAACAAATCCAAAAAGAATCATCATGTGAAGAATACTTGGCTAGAAAGTGTGATAAATATCATATACTCCCTGCATGGCTGTGGAAGTCATGGGATTCTGACAGAGCAGGGCATGAATTTCGAGATAACAAATGGAAAGGTGCCTGAATATTCCAGCAGCCTTCCTCCTTGTCTGCTGGTGAAGATGGCCCACAAAGCAAACTGTTCAGCCTTTGAAATTCTCTGCAAACTCATTCCTTTAGTGCACATAAAGATTTAAATCTTACAGTTGGAACCTGCGCCGTGAAAGTCAGAGACAAAAAAATATCCCAACTTTTCCAAAGTGATTTAGGGATTTACACAACTTCTTCTGGTGCAAACTGGAATCATTCCACTGACTGACTGGTTTGATGAGGAATCCTGTAAAAGAACAAGAGAAAGACAAACATAAAGCAAAACAAAACTAGAAATTCTTGGCACTTGGGGATTTGTGTTGGCCAAATGACGAGACTGAATCCCAGAATCCCTGTTTGGAAAGGATATGAAGTCATTGTTCAAATGTGCACATAAACTGGATCTAGAGGGATAAGATTAAAAAAATTTACAGAGTTCAGTCTCATAAAACTATCAGTTATACAGGACTGTTTGTGTCCATTTCTGTGAATTTTTCTGTAGACCAAATGTTTTCATTTACTTCTGGGTAGACCATGGAGCTGGCATAAAATCTGGAAGGTTACTAAAAACAAGGGGCCAAAGATGTGCTTAGCAAACATTTTGTGGCTTCATTCACAGAGCAGTTGTGTAGGAGGAACGGGGCTGGCTGCTGTGAAATAGGTGCATGAATTGATTCTATGAATCCATCTGCATTTTGCAGATGAATCCTCTTGCCATTCTTTGAAAGCAGTGAACTGTCAGGAAAGTGGATTTTCTTCTTCTGGGACCATGCAACGTCTCTGCTTTTCTGGTACTTAATTCAAGTTAGATGAGCTAAATGCAGGCTGAAGTGTGCTCTGGGTGCAGCATCTTCCTGCACTTGGACAGGGACACGGTTTGTGTCTCACATTTCTCTGTCTAAACTGAAAAAAAGTTAATCACACACCAACTTTAAAGATTTTTTTTGATTGTTCTGCGTAATCCCCAAAGCATAAAGTTAAAAAAGACGTGGAATATAAGCTATGGAATCCAGCAATTGCCAAGGCTGGAGATGGTGAGCTGCTCACCAGAGGGTGTGGGACATTTCTGGTGCTGTGGGAGAGGAGCTGGGCAGTGGCAGAGTGCCATTAAATTTTAGTTTAAATCACCCAAAACCAGTTTACATGTGTCCATCATGGAATCATGGGATGGTTTGGGTTGGAAGAGACCATAAAGATCCTGCAGGGCAGGGACACCTTCCGTGAGAGCAGGGTGCTCCAAGCCCCATCCAACCTGGCCTTGAACACTTCCAGGGATAGGGAATTAAGCTACCTGATCTAGTGGGTGTCCATCTCTGATGATCTGGTTTAATTTTCTAGAAGGTGGGATATTATGGGATGGTTAAAGCTGATGGATAGCCAATGTTCTGTCCAGCCTGGTGTGTTTCTACTACAAAATACTCAATTACACTGGAATATTTTTTCATGATCTTTAGGATGCAGTCATGGAAATACCTCAAAAGGTAGAGTGGTTTTGTTGCCTGAACTTTGCTCCTTAAAAAAACAAAACAAAGAGGAAATCTGAGGTTTGTCCCAAGTCTATCTGAATCTTTTCCTGTGCCAAACTGGGTTGGAAACTCATGAGAACATCTGTCCTGTGAGACTTCTGGTGCTTCCTGCTCCAGCTCGTGTTGGAAACGTCACAAGCACTTCCACAGCTTTGGTATTTCAACATCTCTGCTCCAGGCTCGGCAGGGAGAGAGATGCTCAAAAGAAAAAACCACAGAAGGGGATGGAAACAAACACAGGGATTTTTTGTACAGGTTCTTTATTTATTGTTCAATTTGCATTTTTGTTAGGACAACAGTAAATACTCTGAGTATGAATGCTAGGTGGCATTACCATCATTCCAATTTCACCTCCACCTTTTCTTTGCACAAACAACCCACGCTCACAAGGCACCTCCTGGATGTCTCTTCCCACCAGCAAACTCCTAGGCTGGAAAATGGAGTGAAATCCTACAGATTAATTCCCAGCAGAGGAAAAGCTGAGCCCTTCATTTCCATGGTTTTTAAGACCACAAGTGGTTTTTTTGAGGAACCACAGGCGGGGTCAGGTCGGTGGCACCCACTGGAAAAGGCACCACGACACCTCCGAGCTGCCAGCGAGGGAAGGGAAAGGGAAAGGTCCCGTGCAGCCAGATGAGCAGCCAGCAGAATGAAAGGTCAGCACTTTGTCAGGTTAAACAAACTTCTCAGAGTTTACCATTTGTTATTTGAAGGCTTGACAAGTTATGGAAAAGCATTTTAATTAACAACTCTCCGGTTTAAAAATAAAAATCAATAAGGCGCACGTATTTCTTTAAGCGATGTCCACAGCTCTCCTCCAAAGTTCCAGTCTGACAGATTTCCATTAGGTTTATTGGCTGGAGATGATGTGATTGTGTTTTAATATGAAGAATTAATAAAAGATATATGAACTTATATTTATATAACCCAGTACAAAAGGGTCAGTGCATTTCCCACTCTAATTTTCCTTCGCAGTTTAGATTTAAATGAATTTGATTCTTCAAGGAAAAACATCACGACATAAAGACATAACCCTCACACTCTTTGACTCCCGTCACCCTCATTCACCAAAAAAAGAGAGGGGAAAAAAGGGAAGGAAAAGGGAAAAGTAAAACTCAGACTATCTTAATTTGTATTGACTTCATTATTCTCTAGATAAAAGGCTACTCGACATAAATGAGGACGCTGAGTTCAAACTTTTAAAGAATTCACATATTTACATCAATTTTTAAAGGGTTTTATAACTAATGAACTCAGATTTCTTTTGGCATGGCATAAAATCCATTTGTACAGTTTTTAATTAAGAATGCAGCCTACGCAATTAAAATTAAGGGTAGAGACTTCATCAGATGTCCTGTGAGAACCGCAGTCGAAAAAATTATGTTAATGCTGGATGTCCTAAAAGCATTCTCTGAATGTTGGAAACACTTTGTGAGGAATTATTTCTGCTATACGATAAGGATTTATTTAAAGTTGAAAATTAGGAGCTTTTAATTTTGGAGTGTTAGGAACTTATTTATCACTACTCATTTTGGCATTTTTCATAGTGCTTTTGAAGCACGTGGCACCACTGAAAACTGCCTCAGGTTTCCTAAAAATTAATAAATCCATATCTGTATATAAATTTATATATATATTTATATACATATATATATATATAGCCTAAGACATGCACACAATCTATCATGCAAATAATGCAGATGTAGCCAAGGGAATCCCTAATGCAAATTTTAATATTTAAAGTGACAAGAGCCATTATTGGGAATATTAAGAAACTTCTTTGTTGAAATTATTAAAATGGCACTTGAAATAATGACTGAAAATTATAAATAACTCATTTCAAAGTTGCGTAAGCTATGTAGGAAAATTAAGTTTGATGTAAGTGGAAGGTGTTAAATGAGCTCCAGTTTTCTCTTTAGGAAGTGATGCAGCAGGATCAATGGTGGGATGGGTTTTCCCATTTCCCAAACTCTCTGGATCAGCCTGGAAATGACTCCTTCAGTGGTGAGTTTAACTGGGTTTTTCAGAGTGGGAGACACTCATGGGGGATAACACCACAACAAAACAAAGACCTGATCCATTCCTGTGCAATTCCGACCTCTTCCTTCACACTGGGTGCAGGGATTTGCTTTCTTCCCTTTCCCTGTTTTCCCTTTTTCTTTTCAACATGGCTTAATGCAATAAAAATGTTTTATATTTAGAAGAGTAACAAGGGAGCTGAGGCTTAGCTTTGGAAGGCGAGCCAAATTTCATAAGGATTTGAAAGTGTAGAGTAAGAAGGTTTGGCTCGCAGGAGAAGTTATTTCCAAGCCAAACTCCTGACAGGAATAAATGTGCAAGGAGGAGAGGGGGACACGGGTTTTGGGGAGGAAAGGGGCTGTGGTGATGGATGCAAACCAGGCAGGAAGGAGCAAAGGATGCAGTGGCCGTGACTCATGCTGGGATGGGCAACCACTCACTCAGTGGTGGCCATGGGAAAAGTACTTCATAAAACAAAGAGATTAAGCCTGAAATCCATGGATTCTAAACTTGAATTCAACAGGTTTTAAAGCATGGGTGTAGGGTAGAATAAGGTGCTTCTTGCTCAAGGGAGAGGTCACCAAAATTCATCTGCGATTCTCAGCTTGATGAGCTTTGTAGTATCAGCTCTGTTACTCAGAGCTCATAAAAAAAAGCAGTTTTAATCTTTTTTAGCAAGCAGACGTTAGTCAAAAAAGGAAAAAAAGATGCTCACAACTGAGTTATAGGTGGCTCTTATCTTTAGAGAGGCCAGTCAACAGCTCCCAGCTAAATCATAAATAGCAAAACGCTTACATAGCATCCACCATGGAGGTAATTCTCCTCTAATTTACATCGGGTTTACATCACTGGAGCTTTTTCATTTTCACTGGAGCTGTTCGAGATTTACTTGCTTATGAATCAGAGCAGAATCAGGCCCCCAAATAGCTGCCTATGGCCAAAGATAACATTCTGGCCACAAACCTCATTTTTGTTCTTTCCTCCACCCACAAGCCAATAAAATTACACAAGACCTGGACCTGAGAGGCCCCCAGATCCGGGCCAAAAATAAATACAAAAATACAATAAAATTTTAATGTGGGGGCCTCGTGCAATCTTGAACCAGTGCAATATTTAACTGTATGAACAAAAGATGAAACAGCAGCCAAGAAATACATTTCACCTATAATTCCATAAGAAGATAGGAAGAAAGAGCAAGGAAAAGGAGGAAAAATTGTTCCATAAAATAGTAGTAATACCCAGGAACTTAAAAATACCCATAAAATTACAGCACTAAATTATTAGTGCCCATTTTAGATATTCTTTGAGTTTGTCAGAAACTTTTGATGAAAGGCTGTCAAGAGTTTCAAAATGAGGGGAATAAAGTGAGGCCAAGGAAAAAAGATCTATTAAGAATATTAAAAGCAACGTGCCTGATCCACTGGTGCCAGTGCCTGGAAAGCCAAACGAGGCACATCCTTAGGAATTTCTTGTCCTGACAGCAGCATCACATCCCCATGGGGAATTCCCTCCAGGAGAAGGAGTAGGGAGGGATGTGTGGGCTCCTATGGCCACCCCATTGCAGTGGCTTTGCTGAGTCACTACCCAAAGAAAGGATAAAAATCCTTTTAGATAAAAATCCCTTTAAAAATCCCTTTACCCAATCCAGGATTTCAAGCACCAGGAGTGTCTTAATCCAGCCTGAACTGCCAAATGAGCCCAGCCCAACTCATCCCAGCCTGGGAAAGCAGCACAGGAACACCAGTGCTGTAGCAATGTTTCACTCCCAAGATCTGAACAATCGGCCCTTGAGGCACTCCTGCCTTGCCCAGAGCTGGGTGAAACCCTGAGAATTTAAGAAAAGTAGTGATGCAGTACAAAAGAAGCCTGGGGTTGATAAGGAAAATGCAAAATTAGGTCTTTTTCTTTCTAATTAAGTCTGTGGGAGTTGCCACCAAACTGGAAGGGTTTGTGGCCTTATTGGGGCCAGCGCAGTTTCTCCCAAGGAATGAGCAGGTCTGCTGTGATTTGCCTTCAGGAAAATTCCCTGCAAAAGTGCAATAGTCAGAGCTTGTGTCATAAATGCATGGAACTTAATGTAATGATTTATAATTTATAATTTATAATAGTCAGCTGGACGATCTATTCTGACTCCTCTTCAGATCTTCCCCTTATTTGGCAGAATACCAAAGGTTGTGTTTTGTTTCAGTGGGATTTTAAGCAGAACTTAAAATTATATGAAGCACTTGTTGATGGAAGCTCTTGAATTACTCCAGTCTGATAATGAGAATATTTCAAAATGCTTATGTTCACCCAGAGCCTTTTAATTGGCAAGTTCAGACAGAAAGTATATCCGAGTGTATCTATATATATATTTATATTTATATCTATATATTTATATACTCAGATGGATTTAAAAACATTAAACATTTAAAAAAGTTTTAGCATGAATGATTTTTTTTTACATTCTAGAGTTGCTGGATGTGCCATGAGTTTGGTCCTTCTGTGGGTTTTTGGATAGGAAGGGCGTGACACTGGGATTAGTATTTTATATAAAATTTACCTTTGGATTGACGGACCTTTCAGATCCCTTTGCCTCAGTTTCTGCAGCTGGATCATGGACCAGACAGCACTGGGAAAGTGCTGGGAGCACTGGGACGAGCTGTTTGATGCAGCACTGGGTATTGTTGTCTCTGCTGCAGCCTCAGGTGGATTTTACCCCAGGGTTATTTGGTAACTGATAATCCCTCTGACAGAAACAGAGGGATGGAAAAGCAGTGGGCAGAGGGGCTGTTTTTCTGGGTTGGTTTCCCCATGTTTAGCTCGTAATCTGTGTATGAAGGTAAATGTTCTGTGGAAAGCAGAGAGGACGGGAGAGCAGCGAGTGCTAAAGGTGACTTCGTGCACTCCTGAAAAAGATATAGTGCAGCCTGAGCAGTCCCAGACTGTCCCATCAATTCCCTCTAAACCATGACCTGGAGAAATCACCTTCGAGCTGACAGGGGCTTAGGCAATATTTCAGAATCTGGTCAAGATTTTACAACACCAGATACTGTTTCATTCTCCGGGCTTTCTCTGACCAAAGAATTTCGAACTGGGGCAAACTGTCAAGTATGCAGCGGTTTTGTAAAGCAGACAGCAAGCCAAAGAAAACTCTGCTGAGAACACCACAGTTATTGATAAAGAGCCTGCACAGCAATAAGGAGATGGACAAACGCTGTAAAAAGCAGGGGCTGGCAGGAGATGGGGAAGGGGCTTTGTCAGGGCTGATGCTGAGCAGCTTCCCAGCCACGACTGCAGCCAGAAAGTCAAGCTTGGCTTCAGAAAGCTGCTGCTGCTTCGGTGTAAAATCCTAAATCAGCACAGATGCAAGTTTGCTCAGAGATTTTTCCCATGCTGGAGCGTTTTTCGTGTTTCCTGCCAAAGGCTGTGTTGCAACCTTTGGCACGCAAGTGTTGTAAGGTTGTTTTGGTTTTCATAAAACGCCGTGATAATCGCGAGCCAGATCTCATCGTGCAGCAATCTTGTGGCACTTCAAGTCCAGTCATTCAGCAGAAGTTATGCATTTCTTCTACTGCTCAAATGAAATGCCTCAATTTCTCATAATTATTTCTGACATTTCACCCATTATTCCCCCAGCCTCCTCAAAGGATGTAAATAACTCAGAATTCTCTTGTGGAGGCAAGTGTGAGCTGCAGAAATGTAAACACCACGGCACTGCTACAGCACAGCCCTCAAAACAGGGATGGTGGGGTGTGCAAGGAGAGAGAGAGAGCAAAAAAATAAAAATTTGCCATGGTTGGTGTGGCAACCAAAAGAGTTGGGCTGATTTCTCCTCTTCCAGATACCCAGAGCTAAACATCAGGAGCAATTAAAAAATTGTGGTCTTTTGTAAATTACTCCCAGAAGAAATCTTGGAAATCTTTCATTTTAGTCCTCTCGGTCCGCTGAAGCATAAAGCCATTATGAATGAACAAAAATACTAGAGAGAAAATTGAAATACAACAGTAATTAACAATATGAATATATCAAAATCCAACCCAACGGGCAGGATGGGGCCATCAGACATTTTAACATTTGAGTGACGGGCAGGTAGGGCACCTTTGATGTCACTTTTCCACCAAGGAGTGACTGAAAGATGAGCAATTCCTCCTGATAGAAGGATGTTCTCATCATTTCAGTCTAAAAACCTTATATTCAAGGTGCCCATCTTGTTTACCTTCTAATAATAAGTAATAATTCTCATTTTAGGATCTTCTTTTCTGTTGCCATATGCTAAATGTCAACAAAGGATTATAGGAAAAAATCATTGGAAATGTGCAGCTATCACAAATAGAGATTTCCCTCTGGATTCTCTAATACTTTACAGACAAATGTTAAAGATTTATTGCACATGAACATCAAACATGGTTTTACTACAGTTCTCATTTGGATCAAATTGACACATTTTACATTCATTTTAGCCTAATGAGATTCTTTCACTACACATTATATTCCAAGTGACCTCGTACATGAAATTTGTGGCATGGAACAAACCCACTGATATAACAAAGCCCTTTCCTGACCAACTTTTGGACTTTTTAGAAAAGAAAAGAAAGAGTTTAGCAAGGTCATGAGTTTTGAGCATGCATTTATTCATCGATGCTCAAGAAAAAATTAACACAAATACTGTGTAGATTATCACATTTTGCCAAATTTCCATTTCCAGTGTTCACACCTCAGGAGCCTTTTGAACTTTGATTACAATCTGAATATTCAACACGTTGGGTCTAATTCAAATATTTATATTCACACCCAAAATATTGACGGATTTCTAAAGAATTCCTGGAAGAATTTTGCCTCTGGTGATCAGAATCAGGCCCCAGATAACCAATGGAATCCCAGCTGCTGGAATCTGACTTTTGAAAGCAGTTCACTGCAAAACCTTTCCTGACAGTTTTACACAATGCAAAATTTGCTTTTGCAGGAGATTCAGTGGTTTAGAAAGAAAAAAAATTAAAAACAACTATTTTTTTGGGCTTATCAAAGCAATTAGTAATGGAATGTAGGTTTTTAACACTGTGCTATAATGTTGTACCAGGGAAAGGTAGCAGATGACCTTGAAAGGAGGTGAAAGGAGACTAGAAAATGTTAATTAAAATTATTAGTGCTGTTTGAGGTGCTTATCTTGTTTACTGCTAAGGTGTTGCTCCCTTCTGCATAATTAGGGGTAATTTTACTTACTTTCAAGTCTGTAATTTTAAATATCACAAAGTTTTATCTTCCAACAAGAAGTAATTCATTATTGGTTTGTATGTAGCTGCTTGATGTTTTAATCAATATATGCATCTTCCACAAAGTCTGTTAGAATTTGTCAGGAGGTTTTATACATCTTTTATAGTGCAGGATTAGGCATGCTATATGAAGCTAAAATCCCATTTAGTAATGAAATTTAAACATAATTCTGTGTTTATGATGTGAAGATATATTTTGACTTGATCTGTCCTTTTACATTTCCCTTTATCCACAATTATTGGAGGACAATGATATCGGGAAAACAAACCACAGTGAAGTTAAATCCATTTGAACACAAAGAGTTACTGTCAGTTAATCCTAATAGAGACAATACCGATTTTTTAACTAAACTGCTTAAGAAATGAATATGTCTTGCATGCTTTCAATTTGTTTTAAATCCTAATATGCGGAGCTCTTTGCTGTTGTCTAATATTTGCATAAAATATTTAATCTTGTACTTTAAATTAATGATATTAAAGGTCTAAATGTTTGAAAAATGTTGTTGTCAGAACAATGTAATCTTTTCTCTCCAGACTTTCTTCATATAATTGTGGTGCCCTTATCCTAATATACTTGTAACCTTCCTCTGCATTGTCCTGCTCTGAATGTTCTCTTCCAGGACTTTCTTTATTTAGAGATTTCTACACTTCTTTTTTTTTTTTTTAATATTAAGAAGTGGGGCAGGGAAGTTCCTCTGCTCCCCAGGATACACGGCAGGAAGAAATATTCCCAAAATATCTCATGAGTCAAGGTCTGGACATCAGCGTGTGGGGCAGGGGCAAGGTGGGGGCTCATTTTTAATTTTGCTGCTGTGATAAAAATATTGCTGCTCTTTTATCTTCAGCAGAGCAATTAAAGCCAGGCAGGGTACTTGAAACCCCGTAATTTTTAACCACTGGCATAGTAGGTAGGAAGAAGCCTACCATTGCCATGAGGCTTTAATTAAACCATAAAAAAATGGGAAAATGTCTTCAGGAGCACATATTAAAATAGGCAAGGAGCTTCAATTCATTTTCTTAAATTTACTGAATATTGAATAGGTTGAAAGTTTGCTGGCTTAACGTCATAACAACTTAATACAGACATTTTATAGGGGAATAGACCCTTTTTTGTTGTGTTTCTCCCAAATAACCCAACGATGCCTACTAAGGGGTTATGCTGAGTGGTGCAATTAGGTTACTAATTAATTAAACAAATCACAGGCAGGGTGTGCTCTGTGGCACGCAGGAGGGTGGCTGGGCAGGGCTGTGGGACCCTGTCACTGCTGTAGGGCACAGCCAGGCTGGTGGCCCCCATTGCCTGGCTGGGGCGAGCCAAGGAGCCTCGGTGACAACGGGGTTAGCCCTGGAGAAAGAGCCACCAACAAGAGTTTCACTAAAGGAGGAAATTAGGAAGAAATCAGGAAGGAATTGTTCCCTGGGAGGGTGGGCAGGCCCTGGCACAGGTGCCCAGAGCAGCTGTGGCTGCCCCTGGATCCCTGGCAGTGCCCAAGGCCAGGCTGGACACTGGGGCTGGAGCAGCCTGGGACAGTGGGAGGTGTCCCTGCCGTGGCTGGGGTGGCACTGGGTGGCCTTTAAGGTCCCCTCCAACAACACCTTGCCACAACTCCAAAGAAGAGGTGCCAGTGCTGGTGCCAGGGTTGCACTCTTGAGGGTGAGAAAAGCTTTGGGGCATTTGGAGTCTGTTTGACTGCAGCCTGCTGTAATTAACCCACACACGGATCAGCGGTCGCTGGGCAAGGAGCAGCAGCTCTCTGGTAGCCCAGGGTGGAGCTGCAGAGCCTCCCTGGGCTCCAGGGCCTCCCAGCACTGGCACACGCCCGGGTCCTGGGCAAAGGAACAACTCTGGGGTGCTGCAGTGCTCTGGGAGGATGAGGAGCACCACAGTGACTGCTGGAATTCCTCAATTCCAGTTCCCCAGCTCCACCAGGCCTGCCCTCACTTCTCCTCTGCAGGAGGAGATGGAGCAGCCCCGGCAGCCTCCTGCAGAGACAGGAGAGCCAAGGGGCTGGCGCTGCCAAGAGGGGTGCCCTGCCACCAGCTGGGGTCTCTGGGCTCCTCTCTGGCACTGGGAGGGCTGTGGTGGCACTGGGAGGGGTGTGGTGGCACTGGGAGAGCTGTGGTGGCACTGGGAGGGCTGTGATGGCACTGTGAGGGGCTGGGGGGGCCCTGCAAGGCCGGGGGTGGCACTG
>VWZP01004814.1:220087-230647 GCA_013396995.1 Dicaeum eximium | reverse complement strand
AGGGCTGTGGTGGCACTGATAGGGCTGTGATGACACTGATAGGGCTGTGGTGGCCCTGAGAGGGCTGTGGTGGCACTGATAGGGCTGTGATGACACTGGGAGGGCTGTGGTGGCCCTGACAGGGCTGTGGTGGCCCTGACAGGGCTGTGGTGGCACTAGGAGGGCTCTGCTTTCAGTGGTGCCTGCTCAGAAGCAGCACCAAGAGCAGAGCAGCGACACTGAGGGGGAAAAAGGGAATTAATTCAGCTTGGAGAAACAATAGGGGAGGAAGGCAGTAAGGCAAAGAGGCACGTGAAGGATCTCAAGAGCAGAAGACAGCGATATTTCCAGGGATTTATGTGGCACTAAAAGGGATGTATTATGGCAAGTAGATGAAAGGACATATTATACTGCCATATTTGATGCATGGCCACATAATCACACTAAACTGAATTTTGAATAAGAATGGAAGAAGATTCCTATAGCCAGTTGGAGCTACAGGGAGAATTTAAACAGTGGGCCTAATAATCTGAGGGGTTTTCCTTTGTGGCATGGGGTGAACATCAGAACAGCCGGGAACAGCCATGGAAAATTTCAGGACACGGCTTCTCAAAATTTCTGGGGCTTTTTTTTGTGTTTAATGGTGGATCAGGTGACACGCAAATGTCACCTGCACTCGGTGCTGCACTGGCTGTCCCAGCACTGGGTGCTGCTGACTCAGCAAAAAGTGGCACACAGCTTTTGGCAGGACCCTGCTCTGTCTTTGAAGACCCCTCAGCCAAATGGTGACAGAGTCCAGGCACTCTCTTTGTCTCCAGATGCGTTTCCTCAAGGACAAAATCTCCAAGGTCGTTGCCAAACTTCATGAATTTTACCTTCCTTCTCCCCAATCTATATCAAACCATGAACTTGGCACAATTTACATCCCCCAGGCTGGATTCCCTTGCAAGGCTCCCGTGCCAGAGCAGAGCTGGAACAGAACCTGCTCCAAGCCTGATGTTTGTAAGGAAGCCCAAAACCTGGGGAATTTGGGGTTGTTTGTTCCAAACATTTCAAACAGTTCCAGTGACATCTAGTGGGGAGCAAACCCCTGCAAACGGCTCCAGCCTTACAGAAAAATCCCATTATCCTTTATTTTCTTTTAACCCACTGGGCAATAGTTTCCTACTGAAAAAAAAAAAAACTCAGCTGTGGTTTGTGTGCCATACACCATGATTGAAAAATAGTTTCATAGTCCACTGAGAATTTCTCCTTTCTGGAAACATTTCATCTATTAAGGACCATTTGGAATTTTCTCTGGGATATTCCACTATATCTAAAATAAACTCATGGAAGAAGGTCATGAAGCCTTTGGAAAAACAACAACAACAAGCACCACAAACGCTTAGAAATTTAAATTACTCAGAGAACAACAATAAAAATCTCAGTCCGACTGCTTCAGCCCTAATAAATGGAAATGTGACTAAATATAGTTAAAGTGATGCAAAATGAGCTTGGAAGCAAAACCAGGTCATCTTTCTCTCCCTCCCATCTCCCATTTCCCTCTGTGCTGTCTCCCTGTGCACCTTCTGCACGTGTTTCCTACTGAGCGTGGCTCTGGAAGGGGAGGTGCAAACATCAATCAGTCACAGCCAAATCCTCTTCTCTTCTCTTCTCTTCTCTTCTCTTCTCTTCTCTTCTCTTCTCTTCTCTTCTCTTCTCTTCTCTTCTCTTCTCTTCTCTTCTCTTCTCTTCTCTTCTCTTCTCTTCTCTTCTCTTCTCTTCTCTTCTCTCTCTTCTCTTCTCTTCTCTTCTCTCACCTACTCAGGGTGAGTAAAAGCTGCCTCAGAAGCACGCCTTTATTTCATAAAGTCCTTTTTCCCCTTCTCTGTGCAGTGCCAGCATGTTATCCTGATTTAAGGAGCAGCTCAAGCTTTAGGGTTATGTCAGTTCTGAGCAAGGCTCCTGAGCCAGGCAGGTTTTTCCAGTGGAAATTGTCCCTGTCTGTGGCAGGGGGTTGGAGCTAGATGGGCCTCAGGGCACTTTCCAACCCACACCATTCCATGATTCCCAAGGCATAAATTGGAGTCACAAATAAATTATTAATATCAGGGTGGTGGTAACCCAAAGTTCTGCAATTCAGACCTAAGATCTGTGTTTTAACAGCAGAAATATTGTAGCAAATTGTGGAATGTTTTCCCTAAAACGGAAAAGTGGCACCAATAAATTTAGAAGTGGATACACACATGTCCACAGTATTTTTGCTTCCTGATTTGGGATTATTGGACACAGGATTTCCTGGACTTTTCCAACAGCAGTACCAGAGGAAAAATACGACATTACCTGAGGGTTGTGGTGTGGGTGCTGTTAGATTGACCTGACACCAAAGGAATAGAAGAAAGTCCAGAAGCATCAAAGCTCTGAAAACCACAGAATGATTTTGAAGTTTTTCCAACCAATAGAGCCTGTGTGGGTTTGCAAAATTTGCCTGAAAATTTCACAAGAATTCCATTTCTCTCGAGTTTCCAGTCCTCCCCTTGATCCTGGCTATAGCCTCACAAACACACATGAAAAAAAGAAAGAGAAACATCATTTAGCGTGGTTGTTTTTAAAAGTTTCAGTTTAATTTTGCAATAAATTTTGGATGCTGGCTCTAAGAATCCTGTTCTTGGGACAAGAGCAGCTGTGTTTCAGCAAAGAGACTGCCATGAGTCACCCATTTTCATTCTCTCTCGTTTCTGTTTTCCTTAATCTGAAAAAGAAAATAACAATCCAGACTGAGAAACGTAAGCTTTGCTCCTCGAGGATGGGAAAGGCTGGGAAATTCTGTTCCCAGGTCTTGCAAAGGAGTTGGGGTGTGAGCAGGAAACCTCAGGTCAGTCTCTGCATCTCAGCCCACCCTAAACTGGGCCTAAACTGGTCCTGACTGGGCATGAGACCCTCAAAGCTCTCAGTGGTGCAAGGAAATCCGACTGCTCGGGTGATGTGGAGCCTCCTCCTCATTTTCAGGCAACAAAGGCAGCTAAAATTCATTTCAACAGTTTCCCAAACTTTCTCTTTTCCTCCATAGGTTTTTTTGGTTTTTTTTTTTTCGGTTACTGTAGAGATTTTGGTCTCCCACCAGAACTGGAGAAGGATTCGCTCTGGAGGTGCTCTCCCAACCAAATTGTCTATGGACAACTCTGAAAAATTCCAGGCTAGATAATCCCTGCTTCGCCACAGTGCATTAATTAAAAATTAATTCATGCTTGTAAATAATTTGCAATTATTTAGAGAGAAGCAAAAATATTTACAATGTTCCATTTCTAGTTGCATGGAAATTCTTGGAAAATGCATTTTGTCATTCTTTCTTTCAGAAGCACCGAACTGTTTTTATTTTATTTGTGGTTTTGTGAAAGAGGGAAAAAAATATATAAATTTCTTTTCGTAGCATTTATTTGGTTTGGTCTAAAATTCCAAGGAAAATGCATTCCTTTCAGCAAAGACATTTCTTGGGCTCTGTTGTGCACTCAGAGGCCTTGAGGTCAGAGGGTAAATTTGTCTTAGTTGCAGCTTATTTCCATAGGCTGAATCTTACATGATTAGAAGTGTTTGGCCACTACTGGGAGAGGCTGGAGAGAAAGGAAGGTCAGGTGGGTGTCTTGGGAGAAAATCAGAGAGAATTACTATAAAATATGTGCAGTTAAGTGAGAAAATCAGCATCTGCTGGCTGTTTGTTTTCTTTCGGTTTTTTTTGTTTTTTTTTTTTTTTTTTTTTTTTTGGAATCGCAAGAAATGTTATGAACATGGTTTTGGTTTGGTTGTAATTCTGGAGGGAAAAAGGGATGAGGATGAAGGTGGGAGCTTTGGGAACGAGAGTAGGAGGTGATTATCAACAACAGAAGCAGTAACAGCAGCACCATTTTCCGTGATGGCTTCAGCCCTGTGGAATATAAATCAGGTGCAGAGACAAACAAGCCACCTCTCCAGGTTTCCATCGGCCCCACTGAGAAAAGCCTTCCATGAAAATTTTCTGCACTCTCACAGTGCAAGTAGGAGAGCAGGAATCACTGTAGGAGATTATGGGAGTAGGAGTAGGAGAGCAGGAATCACTGTAGGAGATTATGGGAGTAGGAGAGCCAGGAATCACTGTAGGAGATTATGGGAGTAGGAGAGCAGGAATCACTGTAGGAGATGATGGGAGTAAGAGTAGGAGAGCAGGAATCCCTGCAGCCACCCACGGCAGCAGAAGAGGCTTCCCCCACCTGCAGCTTTTGGGGCAGCATCACCCAGGGTTAAGGTTCATTATTTTTCTCTCAACAGGGAGATGGGGAGGTGACTCTTGAAGACCCCTCAGCCAAATGATGACAGAGTCCAGGCACTCTCTTTGTCTCCAGATGCGTTTCCTCAAGGACAAAATCTCCAAGGACATTGCCAAACTTCATGAATTTTACCTTCCTTCTCCCCCAGTCCATGTCAAACCATGAACTTGGCACAATTTACATCCCCCAGGCTGGATTCCCTTGCAAGGCTCCCGTGCCAGAGCAGAGCTGGAACAGAACCTGCACCAAGCCTGATGTTTGTAAGGAAGCCCAAACCAAAACGTTGCTCTACCTGAAGCAATCAAAACTGAAGGAGGACAAGTTTAACTTCCAGAGGGCACGATTAGATGGAATATTGAGATTAAATCCTTCCCTGTGAAGGTGCTGAGGCCCTGGCAGAGCTGCCCAGAGAAGCTGTGGCTGCCCTGGATCCCTGGAAGTGTCCAAGGCCAGGTTGGGAATGCCCCTCTCTGACAAACACACTTCAAAGCCGCTTTCCTCTGGATGTTCCTGCTCGGTGTTTGTCTGCCACAGCAGAGAATTCTGACTGCCCAGGCCCTCCTAAACCCTGATTTACCACACACCTCTCTCACTTCCTGAACATCCTCTCTTTCAGGGTGATTCATTATAACCAATCTGCAACAGGGAATCTTCATCAAAGCGCTGAAACCTCAGGAAAGTGGAGAGAATACTCCAATAATAACTGGAGACTGCAACACCACCAGCACAGGCTGCCTGGAGAAATCTGCACCTGCTTTGGAGAGACTCCATTTCTGATCTGTAGATGTTTAATAGTGAATATTAAGTTAATTTTAGGAAAGTTGTGGGGTTTGACGTTGCTTTTGGTGTTTATAATTTGTATTTTCCTTCCAGGGGTGCTGTGAAGTTCCTGTGTGAGGCCGACCCCCACCCAGCCCAGCTGGCTGCAGGATCCAATAAATAAAGCCTGGGGAAAGATGCCACAGTGCTGCCCAGCCCTTCCCACATCTTCCCAGCTGCATCCAGCCCTGCTTCTGCTGCTCCTCAAGCAAGAAACTCCAGCCTCTTTTCTTGCTGTAATTTCCATGACTGGGGCTGGATTTATCCCTGGGTGCCAGCAGAGAGGAAAAAGTTTCCAGTTTGTCGTTGCTGCTACAGGTCCATTGTGAAGGAACCTTCCCCACCTCCTGGCTGGGTGCACTTTTCTGGTGGTGGCAGAGGGGCTGCTCCTCTCCCAAAAATCCTTCTCTGGGCTCAGACCAGCGTCACCCTCCAGGCTGGGCTGCCACAGGAGCCTGTGCCTCGCTTCTGCTGACTTAATTCAGTCAGGCAGGCTGTGCTCAGGCAAAAATGATGTCAAAGGGGTAAAACAAAGAGTATTGTGTTTGGCCTGTCTTGCAAAAAATTATGCGCCGAGGAAGAAGAGCGCGGAAGAGGAGTAAGTACAAAACACACGCTGAAGGGTCTTGTCGCTTCCCCGAGACAAAGGCAGACAAAACTAATCAGCAGTGATTTGTTGTGCCAGAAAACGCACGCTCCTGACTATCTCTGGCAGATTATTGCCAAGGAAATAGTTCCTCAATATCCCAGGCACATTCCTGACCTGTATATTATGAAGTTATTTCTGCTTTATGATTTGTAACCTGTAAAATGCCTGTGATCTTAATAAATGAGAGCTTGTTGCCTCCTGAAATCCGCTGTATTTCATCTGCTGCTTGCCTCCTTTGGCAGTGTTGTTATTTAGGCTGAGTTAGCATTAGTATTCTCCCTGAGCATATCCACTTCCATGAATCCGATCTCATCGCTGCGAGCGAGCACCCTTAGGACACGGTGACACCATCCATATGACATATGATCACGGGTGCAAGCATAGCTGGAGGCTTTATGGAAAACACTGAGGATTTCCCAACCTGGACTTGGTTTTTTTTTGGGTTTTTTCTTTTTGGCATTTCCCCACGAGGAAATATGGGAAATATCGTGGACTTGTTTAATTGTGTAATCGAGCCTACGACCTGTGGTTGGTTCTTGTAACTTAAGAGTAAACCTGTAGAAAGGAAACTATACAGGGTGTCTTATTGACAGTGTTCCTATAGTACAATTCAAATTGCCTGAGGTGCAGCCTGGCACAGCTTCTGAAAATAAAGATATTTTCCTCTGTCATTTACAGGAAGTTTTTTTGCTGTTTACAGGAGTTTCAGGTGCCAGGAGAATCCAGGGTGCTGCTCTCAGGGGTGTCCATCCATCTTGGGAGCAGCTCTTGGAGCCACCCATGATCAGACATATGGGAAAATACCCAATATTCATAGAAAAAAACCAGCTATGAATCCTCTCTATGCCTCCCAATGCTTAAAGCAGCACAAAAGGCTGCAAGTTGTCCTTGCTCTATCAATTAAATGACACCAAGAGAAAATAAAATGATACCAAAAGTAATTTAGAAACCAAACCTCACAGGGCCGAGCCTGACATTGACCCTTCACACCACCTAAATTATTGCATCCACTTTCTCCAACCACTAAAATAGATTTCTGTACATTTGAAATAAAAACAAGGGTGTGTTTGTATTATTAGGAGGAATTTCCAGCATTAATGCCTGAGCACGGGGGTTGTGCTGATGGGGGAATTGGGGTGGGAGAGATGTGCAGAGGGCAGCCCTTACCCCAAAAATTCCTAAACAACTCCAGCCTGTAAGGCCTGAAAAAGCCAGACATCTTCTGAAGGCGTTTAACGAGTGCATATGGAGAAACCGCCTAAAATATAACTGTTAGTGAATAAAATGGAAATTAGTGCTGTTGTGTTCACCTGTAAGTTTTTCTTCAAAGCCAGTGATTGCATTTGAAACCTGCAATTCTCAACAAAAAGAGAAAAGTTCAGTGCTGATTGCTGGATATTTGGACCTCCCAGTGCAAACATTAACTGGCTGAGAGGCACTCTGGAATGTAATGAAGGAAACAATACTGGGAATGGAGCCAAACGCAGAAACACTGGCGCCTGCAACCTAGGGATTTGCCTCCTAGTAATAGGAGCTGAACAAGGCCCAGCACTTCTGTTAGGCTGGAAATGACATACTGTGATCCTTGACTTAGCCAAAGGGATTTTAAATGGAGGAAAGAGCTGGCAAGACAAAATCTCCTGCACTTTTCACAGTGTTTTCTAAAACAAGCAGAGGAAATCAGGAGAAAAGACTGTAGTCTATTACATTTGATCCAGTTAAGTCAAGAGTGGAAGCTTTTTAACTGCTGTTATTATTTTTTATACTTTCTCATCATGTCACACCACCCAGAAAGCACAGACATAAAGCAGAAACTTGAAACTGCTTTCATTCAAGAAGAAGGGCACCCCAACATTGCGTTATTGACAGGAGGGCTGCAAAAACTGACAGCTGCAGAAATTGTACAGTTGAAGTTCAATTCCCAGGAGCAGGAACAATATACTGATGGTATTAATTCCGTTTGGAATTGTTAAAATAAGAAAAGGTTATGGGCTGAGGAAGGGACCTGGTATATATTTTTTTTTTCTTCTTTTTTTTTTGCTTGTAACAAAGGCGAACCTTCCTTCTTCCCTGGTGTCCTTGGACTGTCATCTCCAACCTTTTGAAACTGTATCTGATTATCCATGTGGCAATTAATCATAATTAAGCAGGCTTGAGATTTGGAAAGGTACAAAGAAGGTGGCTATAGATCTGGCTTTTGTCCTGAGTAACCTCTTTTTTATTTTTTCCCCCTCTTTTTTTGGCCGCTGAATCTTGTGTTTGGAGCCATGAGAGGGAGGACTGGAAAACTGTGAAGAAGAAAAAAAAAAAAAAAAAGAGAGGCAGAAAAAACAGTGTGTTTGTGTTTTAACATCAGAGCACTGAGCATCCTGATTGCTCTTTCTTTCTCTTTTTGGACATCACAGTCCCTAGAAACTAAGTTCCAGCAAACTTGGAAGCAGTCCGTTTCCAAGAGGAAGCTAGGTAACAAATTACCTTTCTAATGCCAAGTGATTTGGATCCATTCTTACAAACCAGATTTTTTCAATTTATTACAGGAAAACATTCAATCATTATACGCTGGCACTCTGTCTGGGGCACATGGAATACCATTCTACCCACTCCGCTCACATCCACTTTTTAAAGGCTTAGAAAGCCCAGAATGTCTTCTTATTAAATGTTTTATATATTTATAATTAAAATACTGGGCTGGCATTAGAATCATTTTAACAGATGTAACCTGACACAGGCTTTCTCTGCCCAGGGTCAGGCTGGGAAACAATGGCTTCTTTAACTCCTGTGTTCTGCTCAGGTTTCTGTTTGCACATGGGTCCAATTTGTCCCATTTATGATTAGGTTTAAGTAAGTTGATGTGCTATTTATTTAGGAGAATTGCCATTTCAGACTATTACCATATTCCCTACAATATACATTACAGTGTGGTCTATGCCTGCACTGTCCATTATTAGGTTATTATAGTCCCCAATATGGTCCCAATTCGCCAAAACAACAACAACTGACTCGATTCAGGCATTAAGTGATTTACTGCAGCTCTTTAGGTTGGAATTAATGTACACACTGCTCGCAAAAGCCAACACCCCCCTGCTTGCCCCCAACCCTGAAGGCTTACAAGGGCCATGTGCTGGCATGTGAAGGAGACTTAAATGTCTGTGTAATTGGTTTAAACACCGAGTATCAGCAGCGGGCAGGGAAAACCAACGGGTCCAGCTTGCAAAATGCCAGATCAAGGTGCTGCTGGAGGGTGGGAGAACTGGGTTTACCTGTGGGAGCTGCTGGGAAGAGCTCACGAGCCAAACCATCCCAGGGAGGTGAGAGCACGAGTTTATCCCTGCTCCTAATAAAACACGCTCGCCTTGGGCACGGCAGCGGGGCAGGAGTGGGGTAATTTATAACGACTGGCCTCAAACACATGGCCGGCTCTCTGCGCTCCCCCTTCCTCACCACAGCCCCTGCCTTGCCTGGAGGAGGAGGAGGAGGAGGTTTGTTCAACCCAAAGCCCTTTTCAGCAGCGCTTCAGCTCCCCCCAGCTGTGGAGATCCAGCCCCGAGCTCTGCCAAATTCCAAACCGCCTTCCCCACGCCCTTCGCGCTCCCTTTGGCCAAGGCCACCAGCTTGGCTGGATGTTCCTGCACTGCCAACTCCCAAATCCACTCTCAGTCTCAGAGAGTGGCTGTTTTTCCTGATCAGGGGGTAAAACACGGGATCAACAGCTGGAATTCACATAATAATAAATTAATAACCGCAGCCCCGGCGTGTTCCAAAAGCTGCAATAAAGCGGTGGCCGAGCAGAAAACAGCTCCAGCACCTCCACCAGCTCTCTCCAGCACACATCCCGCTCCTTTCACTTGCAGTGAGGTCCTTGGTCACTCTTCCTTCACCTGGAAGCAGCCTGGAGGTTCCCAATCTCCTCTTGGAAGGCTTTATCCCGGAGCTCTGCTGGGCACAGCCCCTGCAGTGAAGGGGAGGTGATGCTCCTGCATCATTGGTCATTCCTTGAAGGGTTCTGTTCCCATGGAGTGCATTGTCCAGGTGGCAATCCCTGGATTTTGGAGTTAGCAGGGTGACCGCAAGTGTGGCTGGCAGTGTCATGACCCTGAGGAGCAGGTGATGGGACAGCAGCAGGGGATGGTGCAGTGCCCTGCAAAGAGCAATACTTAAAGAGGCATGAAAAGCCTGGAAAACAGGGATTTCTCGCTGATTTCCAGCTCTCACACACACTCACCTCAACAGGCAGCAGTGGGGCCAGGAAAGATGGTGAATTCCTGCAACAGGAGAAGAAAAAGTGGGAGTAGAGCTTGACCTGGGTGTGGAGGAGCTGAAGGTGCTCACCAGAGTGATGACCAAGACATTCCCTTCCAGGCCAGGGCTGAGGCTGCGGACGGAGCTGAAACCTGAGCTCGCTGCTGGCACAGCTCAGAGCAGAGGCAGCAAGGAGCTCTAAGGTGTGACACCACCGTGGGCAAGGAAATCCTGAAGGTTTAGAACTCCCTCCCTCCCTGCCCTTTCCACAGGCATCCAGCACACACCCGCAGCTCCTGTGCTACAGAACCACCACCGTGGAGCTTTCAAGTCACCCAGTTAGTAAATCACAGATACACTGGGTTCAATTTACACTTACGTGTCGCCTGATCTGTCCTGAGAGTAACCTCTTAATAAATTAAACGGAGCCCCAAAAGAGGTTAGAAAATGAAGTTAAATGCTTCACCATCTGGGACTCAGCCAGGGCGAGATTCAATATTTGGAGTGATGGAAAGGTAAAAAGCAATTGTTGTCGTGTATTTACCACTTCTTTTTTTCCCCACAGCGTTAACAAGATGATAGAAAAACTTCACT
>VWZP01004814.1:207759-220045 GCA_013396995.1 Dicaeum eximium | reverse complement strand
TTTTTTTTTTTTTTGGTGAAAGGGCTTTAAGCTGAGCCTTACCCAGACACCAGACATCTCCAGGAAAACAACATCACTAAATACCTTTAAAACTACAAGCCTGGAGTACAAGCCTGGAGCCTGTGAGTTTTTCTGCCTTTTGGAGAGGAGGCAGATTTCACAATTTGGGATTCCTGTCTGTCTCCTCCAGCACTGTAGCATCCACTGAGCTGAGCTCCCACTTGCCTGCAGCCACATTGGTTTAGGACCCTTTCCAGGTCGTTTGGAAGTCAGGCTTGGAGCCTGCTCCAGTCACAGAGCCACATAATGTAGAGCTATGAGAACTTGGGAAAACCTGCTTGGCAAAGCTGCCATTATTTCCCTTTGGTTTTAAAAGCCAAAAAAAAAAAAACAAAACAAAACAAAAATTTAATTGAGTGTCCCCCCCCCCCCTCAAAAAAAAAATCCCTAAATTGGCCAAGCTCATGAGTTTGATTAAACCCACCAGGGAATTTTAAACAGAAGTGGGGAAAAACCCGAGTAGCAAGGAAAAACACGATTTTTGACCTTTTTAATTTTTTTTTTTTAAATTATGCTGCGGACTCTTCCCTCTAATGGCCCACCCTGCCCAGCCGCTGGCACGGGCTGCATCTGCAGATGGAGGGGAGCGGGCACAGCCCCGCAGAGCTGGCACACGCACCACACCGCGCTGGCCATCTCGGCTGCGTTCGGGGGAACGGCACATTCCTGGTGCTGGGAAAAGCAGCGAGCAGCAGCAGCCCCCGCCCTGCATCCAGCGGCAGAGCTGCTCCCTGTCCCCGAGCTCCTGCCGAGGTGGCAGCAGGCGCTGCCCCGGGGGATGCTGCGGCTTTATCCTCCTTGTAAATCTCGGCTCTTCAATTCGGTCGGGGTGGCAGCCCCGGCTCGGGGACAGGGCTGGGGGGCTGCCAGCACCGGGGGGATTTGTAGGGAGAGATGCTGAGGGGGTTTGTAGGGACAGATGCTGAGGGGGTTTGTAGGGAGGGATGCTGAGGGGATTTGTGGGGAGAGATGCTGAGGGGATTTGTAGGGAGGGATGCTGAGGGGATTTGTGGGGAGGGATGCTGAGGGGGTTTGTAGGGAGGGATGCTGAGCACAGCCCGGCCACGTCTCCGGCTCTCCAGCCCTACAGGATCCGATCCAGGCAGGGGGTGGAGGGTGCGGAGCCCTCCCGGGCTCACCCCACAGCTCAGCCATGCAAACTGCTCCTGCTCAACGTGATTTTTATAGAGATATTCTGTACTAGGTCTTCCCACAGAGGAAGGTCGGGCGCTGAACAGCCTCCCCGGGGCAGTGGTCATGTCATAAACCGTGCCAGAGTTCCAGGAATGTTTGGACAGCGCTCTCAGGCACGCTGAGCATTGTTGGAGTGGTTCTGTGCAGTTGGACTGGGTGATCCTTGTGGGTCCCTTCCAGCTCAGGACATTCTGTGCTTCTGTGATAACCTTGTGTGCATGGGGATCGCACCTGAGCTGGAGTCTGCAGTTCCCTACAAATCCCAGTCTGTACTCTGAGCAGTCCAGGAAGGTGTTTCCCCAAATTTGGAGCCACTGAAGGACTTCAGAAGCATCCCGAGGCTACCTGGCAGCAGCTGTGAGGGTGTGCTTTGTGCCACAGTAACGTGTTAGCAGCTACCCCATCTCTTCCCTTTGTTGTGGGCCTGTGATTTGGGATTTTGTTTAGTGAATTCACAGCCTCATGGCCTGGAGGCTGCAGCAGAGAAATAAGAAATATGGTTAAAAATTTAAAATTCCCTGACAGCAAAAGGGTTTTCCTGAATATTATGCTGGTGTACAAGTGAAGGTTATTTGGATTTGTAGGTGGAACTTCAGCAGTTGTTGTACTTGAGTTTCTTAACCAGAGGGAGGGAGAAGCCCCTTTTGTTGCCCATCTCCCTTTTGTGGGGGAGGTGCAAACGAGGAGGAAATGGGAAATCAGTCTGTAATTCTAAAAATCCTTTTCACTTTGAACATCCAGACTGCCTCTCTTCTGGAGTTACCACCTCTCTGACCATTGACTGTGCTGTTCCGTTTATGTCACTTCAGAGGAAAGAAAAGGATGTGGTTTGGCTTTCTTTTATTTCCCCCTGAAATGTTCTCAGTAGTTCAGCTCGGTGGACTAAATACCCAGGATAAATCTGCCTTTGGGCGATTTTTTATCACTGTGCATAATCTACAGTTTTGCATATACCTGCTGGTATAAGGTGTATGATTGAAATTTCATCTCACAAATCAGTTTTCAACATTATCAATACTGGAATTTTAGGTTTTACTGATTCTTGTCTTTTTGCTAATTTCAAGGCTTGTGTTTATGTTTAGTCTGTGATCTTTCTGAGAGTGCAGACAAGCTCAGGGCTGGAAATGGCCACAACAAAACACAGTGTAAAAGTCACTTGTAGTATAGAGCAAACAGGTTCCCCAGAGAAGTCATGGAACAGGTTTTGGAACACATTGCCCAGAGAAGATGTGGATGTCCCATCCCTGGGAGTATTAAAGATCATGGATGGGGCTTGGGGCAACCTGGGCTAGTGGAAGCTGTCCCTGCTGATGGGGTGGAATGAGATGAGATCCTTTCCTTAAAGATCCTTTCCAAGCCAAACCAGTCTGTGTTTCCATAATTCTATAAAACCTCATCCTGCCACCTGGAGCCAGACCAGGTGGAACAGCTCCAGGTTTGTGGAGGTGATCAGAAACACTCAGCTGCTCCCAGCAAAGTGCAGCAGGATGGAGCTGGAAACAACCTGTGATGGAGCATCCCTGGAATACAAGAAAATTGGCTGAGGATCCAGCTCTGCCTGGAGCTGGGAAGATGGGCAATGCCAGCAGGAATGGCAGCCCAGGCATTCCCAGGGGGAAGCAACTGAGCCTCCTCTTCCAAGCTCTGCTCATTGCTAAACCACAGCACCTCTCTCCTCGTGCATTTTTTTCATTTGCTTCATGTTTATTCTGGCCTTGAACAGCTTAAGCTTCACTCCAGGCACTAAACCAAGTGACTTCCCTCTTGTTCTGTTCTTACCTGGCCTGGGATACAGAGACCAAGTCCTTAAGGAAAATACATCACACTTTATATTGGCTCACTCAATACTGAAAAAAACCCACAGAAGACCCCCTTCCCACACAGCCAAATTTTACAGCCCAGGAGCAAACATTCCCCTCCCCATCTCTGGGGATGTGGAGGGATTTTATTTATTGTAGCAGACAATTCATTAACTGTCAGGATCAGGAGGAATGGATGGATTTGGTTAGAGGAACCTGGGGGTATAAAACCACAGGTAAGTCCTGTTGATGCTTCTTAAAATACCTGGAACTGCAGACAGCCACTGAACAACTCCAAGGAATCATTTCCCAAGGCGGCCGCTCACCGATCGTTTGGACACATTCAGAAAATAATTCACTTAACGGCGCTGTTTCAGGGACTTCCTTGGAGCCAAGGTCAGCCTTTCCTTTGATTTCAGTTTGTTCTGGATCAGGACCTCCAGCGCAGCCCTGGGATCTGTGTGAGCCCAGGTTCTCCTCACACAACCCCACCACACCCAGGCTGCAGCCGAGCACGCGCGGGGAGCTCGCTCGGCTCCTGAAACACGAATTTCCTCTTGGCTCTGCTCTGCACATTTGGATTTCGTGCAGCCCAGCCCTTCCCTCCCAGACCTGGGAAGAATCTGCAAGAAGAAAGGGGATGTCAGGAAGAGAAACTCTCGAGTGCTGAGGGTTGGCTTTCCACGGCAGGCGCGGGGCTGGGAGCTGCCCGCTGCTCCTGCGAGCTTCCCCGAGCAAATGTCAGCTCCCTGCTCCATCAGGCCTTTACCTTTATAGCTTCAAGGAAATGACAGCTCCGAGCTGTTGCTTTGCAGGAGGGAATAGTGCAGGTCACATCCTCGGCTAATGCAAAATGGCATAATGAAATGCTGATTGATACCCGCCAGTAGCCTGGCTCGCTTGTTAGCTACGCAAATGCAGGTAAAAATCCTTGTTAATCTCAAATTTCAAAGCCTTGGTGGCCCTTGATTCGTGGAGGGAAGGTGCATCCACAGTGTGCAGCTACAGGTGGCCTCTGTCCTTCAACAGCGAAGCTTTGAAGAGATTTAAATACTGACGGCAAGTGCCAACGCAATCCTGACAAATTAAACGAGGGAAACGAGGGAGGTTGTGCTGGGAAAACCAAAGGAAGGATACCCCAGCAAAGCCTGGCTGTGTGGCTGTGCAAGCCTTGAGCTGGGGCTTATATATTTCCAGGTTTTCTGAAGTTGGCTGAGTTTCTTTAAGAAGGAGCATTTGCAGGTCTCCCGTGAGACGCAGCCTCCCCTTCTCCAGCCAGGATGTGAGCACAGCTCCCTGGTGCCAGGGAAAATGCTGCTGCTTGGAGCAGTGACCACCTTTGAAGCCCAGTCAAATTCCCGTTTAAACAGGAATCTGGGAGTTTCTTTGAAGAATAAACACAAGCTTAGGAAAGAGAACCAGCGTTGCTCCATTACCAACCATTTTGCCTCGGTGTTCCCTTTTCCATGGGAAACATCAGCATTTTGTGGTCAAGCTCATTATTTGCTTTGTACAAGAGCGGGGTGTTTTAAGCCAGGGAATGAGTTCTGCTCCTCGTTCAAGTCATCAAAGGGCCGAGTATTCCTACTGATATTTAATACATTTCATCTCCATCTTTTAATGCATACATTGAAGTATACTGTGTCTTTAAAAAAACCTCCTCAGCTTTGCCTGTTAATTTAGCTCCCCCCACAGTCTCATTTACTGTTATCTATTTTTATTCTCACTGGGGATTAGGTAAGCAACTTGCAGTATTTTCAGCTGTCCTTTTAGCATCACTATTTGAAAACTGTGTAGACCACAAAGAACATAATTACAAAAACAAATTGCTGGTACAACCACTCTGCTAATAAGTAGGGACCTGTTGTAAGTCTGAAACTTAGAAAGACCATTTCAGACTTCTGTTTTCATTAAACTGTGGTTGTCGAGAGCAGATATAATTGCATTTCTTTTCTTTTTAAAGGCTCTGGGTTACCTGGAGTAATTTGTATATTACTTTTTTTTTTTTCCTCTGAAAGTCCAAATCAGTTCTCTCAATGGAAAACATTACATAGGAGGGGTCATTCCACAAGTGGTTTGCATTAGTGCAGGAATTGCACTCGTGTACTAAGATGTTTAAGCACCTACAAAGTTGTCGCCAACCATCTGCACTGCTGGTAGCACTAAATCAGCCAGGCCCGTATGCAAAGCCTGAGTAATTTATCTGTCAGGCAGTATTTCATTTAAAACATATTCCTGTAAAATATGAAATACTTAGAGGCACCCACTTTCCTCTTTGAATCTGACGTTTTCCATTACTGCACGGGCAAAATTGTCTTTTTAATGGAGCAAGGAAAGCTTTGTGCGCCGGGGCTCTGGCATTAGGAAAGGGGTTGCAGTTTGCATTATGTTAATGGGCAATTAGCAGTGCAGGGAAAATGAGGGATGCTGTAGGAGTGTGTGTTTGGGGCTGCTGCCTCTGCTCTGCTCGGGGCTGGGATGGGGCTGGGCCAGGTGGGATTTCCTCCTGGGACTCTGTGTGATCCAAACCCAAACACAGAGAAGCCAAGGTGCTGCTCCACAGCCCTGCAGAGAAAGCCAGGTGAGCTTCAGGAAGCTCGAGTTTAATCTTTGACTCAGATTTATGTGAGGAACCCTTCGAAGTCTGGAAATACCCAGCACTATTTTGCCATTGCCCAGGATCTGTGAGACTTACACTCCCTGCAGGATCCAGCACCAACCTGTTTGTTTTTACAGTTCACGCTCCAAATTGGTTATGCAGAAAATCTGAGCTGGGGGTGGATGGAGAAATAATCCCATTTTGTCCTATTCTTCCCTTTCTGCAAGGTACAGTGTTAATAAAACATTTTCAATAAACAAACTAACCAGCCCTAAGTTGCTGCTTTTAATATAAGACACAAAGTCTCGGTATGATTTTTCCAGATTCTGCACCTGATTAATGCCATACCACTTTGGCTGAATTTATGTTCGGGGAAAGTGCAGGGTGTATTTCCTTTGCAAACAGAAACAATATGTGCAGGCTCCTTCCCTTACCTGCACCAGATGCCCAGGAGAGGAGGAGGAGCAGGAAAACCTTGACGGGGTGGAGGTAGAGTGGCCAAAATCTGGGGACAGGGGATTTATTTAGGTTTATTTAGGTTTATTTATTTAGGTTTATTTATTCAGGTTTTGCCATCCCACAACCAAAAGTTGTGGTCTGCACACTGCTGGGAGTGAAGCACTCAGACTGAAGCTGTGCTACCAAGATAAGTTAATTCCAGAAATATGAAAATATGAACAAATAATTCAAGTAGCTGGAGAAATGGAATATTTGTTCACAGCAAAGACAACTGAAGTCATCAAGCCCCCTATAATTTTGTTTATCTAATAATTTCTGATTGTACCAGAAGGCAGAGCTAGTTTAGGACTGGATATTTAAAGCCAGGTGTTGTTACAACCAGGATATTGATAATTTCACAATAATACTCTTAGCAGTGATAAAACAACATTCACCTCTGCTCTGTGTCTGATAACACAATTATACATAAATTATCATATTCAATGCATTGAAAGTGAAAACCGAGGTCTTGTCACAGTGACAGAAAAATCTCTTTTAGGATTTAAAGCCAGGACAAGACCCAACATTTCAAAAATTATCCAAATGTTTTTTTAAAGAAACTAAACCAATCCAATCTTTGTGTTTAAGAGGCTCATATGCATGAAAAGCAAAGCTGGCTGGAATGAATAATTCCTAATTTTAATAGCTGTGGGTTTCTCCTAAAAAAACTCAGCTCCCATCTTCAGCTTTGAAGCCCATTTTTAGCTGTGACTAAAAATGATGAATTTGGTCATTTATGTCTGGCCAGAATCAGGAATAGTTAAGGTTGGAAGAGACTTCTGGAAATCCTCCAGCCCAAATCCCTGAAGAAATGGAGGAAACCTGCACCTGACCATGGCATGGACCTGATCATATCCCAGGGCCATGGGATGGGTTGGGTGGGAAGGGACCTTAAATCCCCCCAGTGCCACCCCTGCCATGGCAGGGACACCTCCCACTGTCCCTTGGACACCTCCAGCCAGAGAGCACCATCAGATATGAGCATCTCACACCCAGCCATGCCTCTGGAAAAGGAGATTTCCAGTGTTGCTTTCCAGGGAATCATGGAAACAGCGGCACATTTGTCAAAGCGGACCCTGGTGTAAAAACATTTGTGTTCATAAATTTGTTGCTCTGATGTCCCATCTCAAAGCCTTTCTGCCCTTTTTCTCTCTTCCACAAAAAAAAAGGGAGATTTCTAGAAAAAGTCTATGGGCTGCAAGGGAGGCTACACCCAAGTGCTCCCTTCCACTGCTGGCCTAACTTTTAAATCAGTTTTTAATTGCATGAAAAGCCATCCTCATCCCTTTTGATTACATCCTTCTATCGCCCTCAGAACGGCAGCATCTGAACATCTTATTAATAAAAGCTATTTTGGAAAATAAAACTCCTTTGGAATATATGAGGATTAACACTATATATAGACCACGATGGCTTAAAAGAGATTGTTATGGTCTATTGTGCAAATACATATTTACTAGAGCTTTTGAAATACAGATCATGCAAATATGTATTCAGGGACTTTTAAAAATGCAGATTATTGACCTGACAGATCATAAAGGCTCCTTTGAAACCATTCTGGGTTACAGTATCATGTAAATACTTATTTAGGCAATTTTTAAAAATCTTTGCAAGTACAGTCAGTGAACATCCTCGTGGAAATAAATGCTTTTCTCACCTGACAGCCATGGTGATTTTGAAATTTAAATACCTGCCTTGCCTACATTTAGAAAATCCAAATCCATCCTATCTGAGGATGGCCAAGATATATCCCATGGGGTATAATATCACCTGTCAGGGAGGAGCTGACCACCCCAGGGCTGCAGAATAATTCAGTTTTTTTACCATCACCTGGTGAGCTGGGTGTGCAGCTCCTTACCCTGGAATCCCAAATCCCAGGGTGGTTTGGGTGGGAAGGGACCCCAAACCTCATCCAGTTCCTCCCCCTGTGATGGGCAGGGACCCCTCCCACTATCCCAGGATGTACCAAGCCCTGTCCACCCTGGCTTTGGACACTTCTCTGGGAAACTTCTCATTTATAACACAGAGAGAAAATTGAATATTCCTCTTTTCCAGGCCACGTACAACCAGTCAGGTAAGTGCAACTTCCAGCAGCACAGGCTGCATTTCAGCTGGTCATTTTGGGAACAAAAATTGGTATTTATTAGCAATTTCCTGAACCAATTGATACTCTCAGTTTTCCACAGATCCCTTATTATTCAATATTACATCAATAATATAGTGGCGCTGGTTAATTGGAATTCCTGTGCACGACTAAGGAAGCAAAGGCAGCTTTCTGGATGCCTGAGCCTGTGGTTGTTATGTTTTGTTATGTGTTACAACAACGCCGTCTTCCAAGAATTTGTGAATGTGTGTGAAACTGATTGTGCCAGGTGATTGGAATATTCCTGGAGCACAGACGCTGCCTTGATGAATAGTGGTGTAAATGCTCCAGCAATTTTGCACATAAATGTGTCAGCTCTGGTCTACATAATGGAGAGAGGTCCTTTCATGGACTGGATAAAAGTGGGTTTATGAATCATGGAAAAACATGGGGGAAAAAAAAACCATGTTATGTGAATTTTCTTTGGAAAGTCCAGGAGAAAAAAAAAACCAACAACAAAAAAAACCCCCAGCTGGAATCTGGCCAGAGCATTTTAGAGGTCTTTTGTCATTCTGCCGGTTGGAGAGCTGTTCATGGTGATTAACAAGGGTGTGTGCATTTGGGGTTTTTTAGATACAACTACAAACAAAAGGTAGTAAATTTAATTTTCATTAGGGTAGAATTACTGTTCTCTTACTCGGGGCAGGAATACACATTAACAAAAACTCCTTGTTACTTTCTCTCTGCAGATCTGGCTTCTATTTGCCTCGGCTGGAGGAAGGTTTGACTGAACATTCACGATTCAACCAGGCACCATAAAATCTCCTGCAAGAAAATTTACTGTAGGTATAAAGTAAATCACGTAAGGGCTGTGCACGCTCATTTACAAAACACAGCCTCATTCCATTGTAGGAGCAACAGCTAAGGGGTGCACCTTGTGCACACCCTGTTTTTAATGCTATTTGCTGGAATTTGGTGGATTTAAGGCAGAGGAAGTGTCTTATGGTGTTATAAACAGAGCCATGCAGGAAAAGCAAAATTTGCATGACTGGTTTTCAATATTAAAATGGTTTGGGAGTTTTGAAGTCAGTTTCTGTGGTTTTTTTTTTCCTCAGGTGATTCACAGGTATGGGAAAGATAAATATTCCTCATGGCACAGCTGTGGTGGACTGAGGCCACAGGTTCAGTGCTGGCAAGAAACCTGAATTCTCCTTCAGAAACACCAGGATGGAATCCCAGAATTGTTTAGGCTGGAAAAAACCTTCTCAGATCATCAAGTTCAACTGTTCCCCAGCAATGCCACCACTGCCCCATGTCCCCAAGTGCCACATCCACACGGATTTTAAATCCCTCCAAGGATGGGAACTCCAAACTTCCCTGGGCAGCTGTGCCAGGCCCGAGCATCCCTTTCATCAAAGAACTTTTCTTAATATCCACCCTGAGCTCCCCTGGCCCAGCCTGGGGCCGTTCCCTCTCCTCCTGTCCCTGTTCCCTGGGAGCAGAGCCCGACCCCCCCGGCTGTCCCCTCCTGGCAGGAGCTGTGCAGAGCCACAAGGTCCCCCTGAGCCTCCTTTGCTCCAGGTGAGCCCCCTCAGCTCCCTCAGGGATTCTCCAGCCCCTTCCCAGCTCCCTCAGGGATTCTCCAGCCCCTTCCCAGCTCCCTCAGGGATTCTCCAGACCCTTCCCAGCTCCCTCGGCCTCTCCTCATCACACTTGTGCTCTAGTCCATGATTCTAAAGAGGATTTTAGGAACAAAAGCACAAAAAGGCAGCAGGTACCACGTGTGTCATGGCTTGTTTGGGAATGGGAAGCAGAGCAAGGAAGAAACCCCTTTCAGCAGGGATGGACACCGGCCCCACACATCCAACCCGACCCTGGGGCTTCCACAGGAGGCACAGAGAGGGGGCAAAACACAAATGAGCTAATTAGCCTAATCACAAGGCCATCCTCAGTCACCCTTGGCTGGGCAAATCCACCCCAGCAGCCAGAATTAGGGGATTTAGGGAAAACTGATCCTGCCGCAGGGCCATAAACAGAGGAGTGCACCTGAAGTAGCCGTGGCCCCTGGGGAGTGCTGGGGGAAGTGAGAACCTGGTTACTGCAAAGACAAGTGACTGTGAAATCCTGCTTTATTCTTCCTGCCATAAAAGAGTTTTAGCTCTCCGAGGCAGGGTTTGAGGGCCTGCTCTGTGTCCTGGGAGCAGGGACAGGACAGCACCTGTGCCCTGTGTCCCCACGGCTCCTCCTGGGGACAGGCACCGTGCCACGGCCAGGGATCATTCTGGAAAACTGTAGCAGAGGTTCCAGGAGCTGGGGAGGCTCTGTGTTTGTGCCTCTGTGAGCTGATGCTGTGTCTCACCTCCATACCCTCAGCTCTGCCCTGTTTTGCACGTGGATATTCCTGGTTTTGGTGACAGGACGAGGTGGAACAGCTTAAAGCAAAAGAATGTAGGGTTAGGTGGGATATTGGGAAGGAATTGTTCCCAATTTCTTCCTCCTTACTCCCAAATCCTTCTGAGGGTGAGCAGGCCCTGGCACAGGTGCCCAGAGCAGCTGTGGCTGCCCCTGGATCCCCGGCAGTGCCCAAGGCCAGGCTGGACACTGGGACAGTGGGAGGTGTCCCTGGCACAGGGGTTTGGAACTGGGTGAGCTTTAAGGTCCCTTCCAACCCAAAGCATTCCAAGGTTCTGTGCTTGTCAGGAATAAAGTCAGCCTGCACAGGAAGCTGCATTTGGGCAGTGGGGAAATGGCATTTTAAGGATACAGAGCTCTGCAAGGAACATTTGGTTCTCCATCAAACTCTTGATCTTCCTCTCCTTGCCTCAGCACTGCATTGTGTTACCTAAATGTTTACCCAAGGGGTGGATATTCAAATTTCATCAGAGAAAGTAAAAAAAAAAAAAAAAAAAATCTAAAAATGCTATTATCTTACAAAGTTGTGATTAAACCAACCCTATTCTTTATGGTCTTAACTCTCCCCCAGCTGAAATAAGAGATATCCCTCCATTAAAGTTAATGCTATAAATCAAACTCTTACCCCTATGAAATATAAAAGCTCATGGGTTTGATGCTAAAGATGTTTTTTCAAGACGCAAGACGCAGAATTTCACATATCTCTGGTTACCTTCACTTTTATCCGTTGATTACAGATATTTTTTAGATTAATAAGGAGAAAACAAAAGTCTCTGAAATTGTAACCCAAGCACCACAAAAATAGAAATTCACTTTTAATTTATCCAGCAGAGCTTCTGAAAAAACTCTTCCTCCCAACTCGTGCCTCAAATGTGTCCACTCTACTTCCACATCTGATCTCAAATAACCTTGGAGGTTTCACACAATGCAGAGGAGCCCCAGAAAATAATAAAGGTATTTGGTGAAATACTGCTTAGTCTCTGGGATAAACCTGGAGCACTGACTTGTATAGCTAGAGGCTTATTTTTAGATCCTCCAGAGAATTTGTGTGAAAAAGGTGAGAGAGAGAAAGAGGGAGGAAGAACCATTTAAATCATCATAACTTCATAAACAAGAATTTTGGGTAAGATTATTTGATAAAACGCAGCTACAAATGTATTTACAATTAAAATGGTTTTATTGTGATTTTAAAGCCTTTACCTAAAAAACAAATTTAAAAGTGTTTGCTTTGCATTAGCTCCTCCAAGAGGCCAGAACTGCTAAAAAATATATTGAAAAAGTTAATGAATGTGCCTATTTTAATAAATTATTGGAATGGTCAGTCCAAAGCCAGACTCTTCTGTCCTTGGGGAATGGGATGGCTGCCTCTGGAGAGGGTTTGGGAGGGAGCCTGGCCATGGGGACCTCAACAAAACGTGAGCTCAGGAGCCAGCCCCATCCCTGGGAGAAGGAACAAAGTGCCCATCAGGGGCTTGCCCAGGGGCTGGCACCACAGCCCAGGGCTGAAACCTGGCCAGTGGATGGGGCAGAAGGGAAACAAGCTGAGGACACTGATAAATTTTAATTCCTTTCATCCTTTCTTTTCTCCTCCTACTCTTCTTTTATTCCTCTCCTCTCCTCTCCTCTCCTCTCCTCTCCTCT
>VWZP01004814.1:167082-207737 GCA_013396995.1 Dicaeum eximium | reverse complement strand
CTCTCTCCTCTCCTCTCCTCTCCTCTCCTCTCCTCTCCTCCTCTTTTCCTCCCATTCCTGAAGGGCCAGGAGGGAGCAGGCTGGGTGGGAAAGGAAGTATATTTTACAGCACTTTCATTACTCAACTTGATGAGAGCTAATAAAAATTCTTAATTGAAAATAAGTACCTTAATGACAATATCATAATCAGGAGTTATATTTCCTATTTATTTCAATATAAAATACCTTCTTTCTGAACGAAATTATCCCGAGCAGTTTTCCTTATTGGCTCACACATTAGGAAGATAGTAAATACAGCTTTAAGTAGAATCACCTGTGCTTGGTTTTTCACTCCAACTTTTCCTTCCTGTTGCTAAAACCAATATTAGATACTTCCCTAATTGTTATTGAAACATATACGGGCCCTTTCCCATATCTTTATTTGGCTTTTCGGTGTGGAGTCAGCATTTAATCCAAGCATTTGTGATATGGTTAACACCCACAATCATTTCCTGTTATGCCTCACACTGACTAGAGTGGGCTGCTGTATATTTTCCAACGCCCACTCTGCTGTCTTTACAATCAGATTATGCCATTAGACATAGACAATGAATCACTGTAATTGTTCTAATATGGCCAAACTTCTAGCAAAGATTAACCCTTTCTGGGGATTTTGTAGTTAATTCTGTGTGGACATGTGGTTACAAGGTGTTAAGAGGCTTCAAGGGTTTGAAACCTGGGAAAGGTTCAGTTCAGTTCACAAAATACCAGCATTTAAAGTGCTGGGTTTGGCTTCTGTAGAATGGCTGAGGAGTCCAAGCAAAGACAAAGAAGAAATAATTAATACAAATAAAAAGTGAGGGGAAACTTCCTCAGGAGGAGAAGCAGAGGGGCAGTTCTGGGAGGTTTAAATAATAAAGGGATGCCAGGACTGAGGGAACAGCTGGAGCTGGGTCAGGGCAGGTTTAGGCTGGATTTAGGGAAAGGTTCTTCCCCAGAGGGTGCTGGCACTGCTCAGGCTCCCCAGGGAACGGGCACAGCCCCGAGGCTGCCAGAGCTCCAGGAGGGTTTGGACAGCGCTCTCAGTGGGATTTTTGGGGGGTCTGTGCAGGGCCAGGAGCTGGACTCGATCCTGGTGGGTCCATTCCAGCTCAGGATGCTCCGTGATTCTGTGTGAATCAGTGTTTTTAATCATAAGAATTCCTAGGGTGGAATTTTGGAGACAGCAGCTCCAAGAGAGAGAAGAGCGTCGCGGTGTTTGCGCATTTGGGGCTGGACAAAAACCCCATTTTGTGCTTCTTGGAGAGTTTTCTTGAGGCCCTAAGGAAGGCACCAAGCCAAGCATCTGGTCCCCGTGTCCCACCCCAGTTAGGAGGCCATTAAATGACTCTTTACACACACATTCCTGTCAACACACCGCAGAAATGATCCAAGGATTCCTCTTCCCAACACCCTTTTGTTCCAACGCTGGCAGTAAATGGGCTCCTGATCAAAGTGAGGCCAGGACTAATTGGAAATCAAAAGTCCATTAGCATTGGAAATGCCATTTCTACAGCAGGCTGGAGAGGTTTTTTTTTTTTTTTGCAAATAATTTGTTTAGGCCCCAAACTAACCATCATTAAATGAATGAAAGTCTCTATACGGACACCTTTTGACATTAATTTAGGCTGGTAATGTATCAGATTAGAATTTAATATGAAATTCTGACTTGAGTAATTAAAATCTTATTACTTAAGTGGATATGCTCAGTTTAATGGGGATGCAGGGAATCAGTTTGCCCTGTTCTACCCTTAGTCAATAGTGAGGAGTGAACCCAAAGCAGGAGGAGAGGGATAAGATCAGGCACCACAGACGCTGGGCCCATCTCCCACCCAGTTTTCACAGCAGTTGAGGATACACAGTCACCTTTAAAATGTTCATTTCTTCTACTCACAGAATCTGGTAAAAGTAGTTTCTGGAATCAAATATGCAAATTATAAGCAAATCTAGGAGAAAAGAGGGGACAAAAAGCACTTTTAAATATGTTTTTTATAATTTTTGTACTGAGAACTCTGCAAAATTACCAAGAGGGAGAAAAAAAAAAAAACAACAACTCAAAATAACAAAGAGTAAAAACCTAATAATTAAATATAGGGAAAATAAACCTGGCCACCCCAAACAGGGAAAATCTGGACAAAAACATAACAGAGAAAACATGAAATTCCAGTGCCATCTATGGGAAATATATATATACATAGAATTAGGGGAGGCACTGATGCAGAAAACAGAATTATTTTAGAGCCAAGAGAAATCTTGGAAAAAAAGCCACAGAGTAGAGAAAGTTTTAAGCACGGAGTTCAGGTAAAAATCCATGTGGCTGTGACAAAGAAAGTGCGAGCGAGGCACACAACCCAGTTTTGGACCACAACTGGTTTGCTGATGGGCAACCCCTCTCTCCAGCTGGGTTTTGCTGGTCTGAATCTCCAGCAAAGCCAAAGTCCCAGCCTAGGCCATTGAATTCCCACCATGGGACATGGAAAGGGATCCATGTGTGCTCCTGCATGGGGTCTTCAGGCCTGCCCTCCCAAATTCCTTATACTTTAATAAGAATGTGCATGAACAATGTCTGAGTCAGGACTAGGGAATCCAGCCTGCTCCATGTAATGTGCTTTAGGAACTTTTGGGATGAAAGTGCCTTATAAATGCCAGATAAAGCATCATTACTTTCACTTCAGCTTTTATGGCTTTGGCAAAAACATTCCTGTCAGGATGAAACTTGGCCTGCTTCTCCTGGGCTTGGGAGGGAATCTTTTTTTCCCAAATCTGAGGAATCTGGTTTGGCTGAATTTCAGTTCATTTAATGCAAAAAGGTTGAAAACATTTGACACTGAGACCTTTTTCTGAACTCAGCTCAAATCAGCTTTGTCTTGAAATGCCAAATCTGGCGAGCTCTTGCTCAGCTCTTTTTTGGAAGATTTTCCAAAAAGAAAAAAAAACCTTCTCCTTCATTTCTCAGTAACATATGTCCAACTTGCCATTCTTAATCTATTTCCTCAAATAATTCCCTACTGTTGGTAGATTTGGTACTTTTACACTTCAGACTGAGCAGCATATATTGAAATCTGCTTAAATGATATTTGAAAAGCAGTTTGCAAGCAGGACACCCCATCATCCAGTGTCCCATCTAATCACAGGGAGCACTGGCACTGCACTTGATCCAAAATTGTGGAAGTCAATGCTGGGGCTTGTTTCAACTGCATTCAGCTGCTGGCACACGTGAAATGAGGCACAAGAGGTTCTAAATTTAGTGGATTTTTTAGCTCTTTGTTGGAGGAAGAAACAAAGAATGACTGAGGAGCTGGGAAAGGGCTTAGCCTGGAGAAAAGGAGGCTCAGGGGGGACCTTGTGGCTCTGCACAACTCCCTGCCAGGAGGCTCAGGTTGGACACCAGTGGGAATTTCCCCATGGAAAGGGTGCTCAGGCCTTGGCAGGGGCTGCCCAGGGCAGAGGTGGTGGAGTGCCCATCCCTGGAGGTGTTCAAGGAATCCCTGGATGTGACACAGTGCTCTGATCTTGTTGACAAGGTGGCTTTCAATCAAACTCTTACAACCTTAATGGTTCTGTGATTGAGCAACAATTATATTTGGAAAGAAGAGAGAATTTTAAACAATATACAAATGTGTGTGTGTGCATGTGTTTATGTACATATAAGAATATACATGAACAAAACAACCAGAAGCATCTTTGGAAGGCAATAAACCATTTACTGTGAGAGAACCACTATTCCCAGTACACCCAGCACAGCTCACTAGGGAATTTTGTGGAGCACTCAGAGCAAAGATGGCATTGTGCACATTTTTGCAGTGCTGCAGTGGAGTAGGAGCAGCAAAAGTGCCCTGGAAAATGCTGTTCTAAATCCTTGGAAAGGTGTTTGAATTGCCATGGGATGCTGGGAGGGCAGGCCAGAGCCACCATCCAGGCACAGGAGAAGAGGAACAGGGATGAAACAAAACAGAGACCAGAAAGAAAGAGGAAGGAAGTTGGTGGACAAAACCTCAACCAAGTGGGACGTTGAAGAGAGAACAAAAAGCCTTGCACTTTCTGGCATGTACACTGAAATTAAATACACTGCTGGCATTTCTAACTGGCTCTCACGTGGGCTTGGACATCACAATTTGCTTGCTGAGATAGAAAAGCTGGCTCAGGAAAATGGGATAGACATGTTTTAATTTTTTTTTTCCCCCACTTGAGTTTGTGTTAAAGACATAGATTGACTGTGTAAGAATCACCTTAGTGAAGTTGTGAATGATTTACGACATGAGCAGCCCTGGAGAAGTGCGGGGAGCAGAGAGGGGAAGTGCCGTGCTGGTTTTTGTTCTACACAGCTCAGCCAGAAAAATCCATTAAGTCCAGGCACTCAAAAAGGACAAAATCTCCTCGACACTTGTGTGTTTTTTCTCCTTTTACTGCTGCCCTCAGCAGCAGGACCCTTTTCTCACTGTTAGACAATGTCTGTCCTTTCCTTCCCTTGGTTCACCTGCTGATGAGCCACATCCCTCACTAACACAGACTGATGTCTTTGGGGGTTTATCGTGCTTTTTAAACACAGAAATCAGAAAGTTCCTCCCATCTCTCTGTAGGTAATTCCCAGTCCTTCTGAAGTAGCTGCTAAACATCCTGGCTTTGCTGCTATTACCAGTGCAGGATATGAGCAAACACAGAAAGGGCTCCAACAGCCAGAAAAAAAAAAATCACTTGGTTGAACTGATCATTCTGGAGGATTTTCCCACTCCCCCAGCATTTTAAACATGCACAGTAATGGTAAAAGATTTCACTGTCACACTTAGACGTGCATCTGGGTGCACATTGAACCACTGCCAAAATATTCCCAGTTTTCCTGTGAAGGTTCAGAGTCGACACGAGGAGCGTGGGTGTCTCCGTTTCCCCATGGTGCGATTGGCCTTGGCTGCTTGGGAGTGGCTTTGCTGGAATGGGGACTGGTGGAATCTCATCCAGGAGCCTGTGGATCACAGAGAGCTGATGCACAGCATGTGTTGGTTGACAGGTCCCTGGCAGATCACCCCACGTGCTTTGGAGATGGACCTGAGGAGCAATGGGATAGGAGGAAATGGTCTCAAGTTACAGCAGGGGAGGTTTAGATTGGATTTGGGGAAAATTCCTTCATGGAAAAGGTTGTCCATCCCTGGCACATCTGCCCCAAGCAGTGCCAGAGTGCCCATCCCTGGGGGAATTTAAAATCCATGTGGATGTGGCACTTGGGGACACGGGGCAGTGGTGGCTTTGGCAGTGCTGGGGAAGAGTTGGACTCAGTGATCTTAGAGATTTTTCCAACCAAAAGAATTCTGTGATTCTATGATTTAAGGTCAGTATTTGGAGAGAAGGGACAGTAAAAATTGGGTTTGAAATTTTAAATCAATCTACTGCTGTGCAAATCAAGCAAAGTGACAACCAGAATGGGTCAGCACAGGCAGAAGAGGTGGCTCTGCTGGGCTCCTTGGAGTCCACAGCCCCCTCAGTGGGATGAGTGAGAGGGAAAGAAACACATGGATGAGTAGGATGGGGGCTGAGGTGGAACAGGGCATGGCCAGGGGCACACAAACCATCCACACTCCAAAATGATCATTCCCTTCCTCTTCCTAACTCCTCTGACCATACCAGGTGCACGGGCAGGACAAAGCAAAGCCTGTGCTGCCTCACCAGGTGGTGAGGAGAGCTCTGAGAAAGAGCAGGAGAATTTTGTCTTTGTGAAAACACAAAGTCAGATTGTGCATTAACCACTTCCCAGCAAGGGAAGACACGTTAAAATTAAAATTAAGAGTTAAAATTTAGAGGCAAACAAAATTTAAAAAAAAAGCTTTCAAACACTGAATAAAAGACTTCTTATATTCTATCTGCCCAAGTTTTCTGGTGAGTGCATGCATTGCATCTTTTGGGAAAGGAGGGATATTTTCTTAAGATTCCCGAAAAAAAATTCTATCTAATAATTGGATGGTTCTAAAAGAACTATGTAATAGTTCTATCTAATAATTAATAAAATAAAATTGAAAGGTCATTCATGACAAACAAGAAATGCCTGTGGTTTTCAAATCTGCTGAGTTTAAGCGTATTTTCTGGTGTATAGCTGGCATTAAGGGAATTTTTTTTTACCTTTTTCTTCAGAGCTGAGTTACAGAGGTCATGGCAAACCAGAGCTAGGGCTATCCAAAATTATGTTCATGCTTATAAACTATCTTGACTGCTACAGGCTTTACTATTTTCTTTAGAGACAAAACATACCCTCACACTCACTCGTCAGTACGTAGTGGAGCAATCTCAGGAGCCCGGGCTTTGTTTTTCTTTTAATTTTATTTGAAACTCTTCCAAATCCTGGAAGGGTTTCAAATCGGAGAGGGATCTTACCCAAGGACTCATTTCCAAAGCAAAGTCATACAGTGCAGCCTTCTCTTTCCTGGATGTTATGTAAATGTTAAGCCACCAATGCAGTGGGACTTGCTTTTGCCACTATCCCTGCAGTGGTTTCCAGTAAAGACCTTCACTGTCACCCAACTGTCCCCTAGTCCCAAACCCAGCTCTGTCCTTCTGCTTCTCCCTGGGAACACCTGGGCAGCGCAGTGGCAACAACACTTTGATGCTCTCCTTTAGCATAGCTCTGAAAAATATAGTTTTTCGAAGCAGAATAATAGGGAGAGAATTGAGGAATGCACTACAGCGCAAATGGCAACACTCCCCAGGAATTTCCACAGTACAGTTAACTGCAATTTGTGCTCCACCTAAAAACACTGATTGTTGGATTCTGTTTTATATATTAGAGGTTGATGAGTAAAATGGAATGTTTTGTAAGACTGGTATTGATTATATTCTACCAGATACTGTGATATAGATGATGGAATGAATAATGACCATCCCATTCCACCCCAGCCATGGCAGGGACACCTCCCACTGTCCCTGTCCCCAGCCCCAGTGTCCAGCCTGGCCTTGGGCACTGCCAGGGATCCAGGGGCAGCCACAGCTGCTCTGGGCACCCATCCTCACAGGGAGCAATTTCTTCCTAATCTCTGATCAAAACCCACCCTCCTTCAGTCAAGGCCGTTCCCCTTGTCCTTTCACTACATGAACTTATGAACTACATGCACTTATATTTTCCACCTAGACATAATATTATAGCACTTATATTTTCCACCTAGATATAATATTATATCCTAAAAGGGACATAAATAAAAATATTTTTAGGAGTCTCTTACAGGCTAATGTCCCATTCTCTGAGCATCCACAGGACTTGCATCTCAAGGCTGTTTCCTTGTCCTCTGCTTGCAGGCCTGTGAGGCACCACCAGTCCTTCATCCCCAGCAAGACACCTCAACCTCTTGAATTTTCAGGATGTTCTGGGCTTGGTTTTCCACCACAGTTCCAGGGATGGAGAAACAGATCTGTACAATGTCCTCTAAAAGGATGCCCAGGCTCTGCTTGCTGTGCTCTGGAGCACAGTGAAACACCAGACAGTTTTTCCTGCAGCACTATCATCCCATTTTACAATACCTCACTCACTTCATGTACCAAATGTAACATTGGCAGAGAGCAAGAGAAACAAAATCATTTAATTTTGTCATCCTACACCACTGTCATCAAACGAGAGAATGGAAAGGAGGTCAACAGCAAAGGTACAATAGCTCCAGTGCTGAAACATTTTGGATTATTCCTCTATGATACTGTGTTGTTTTCCAAGACAGAAGTGAGGGCAATGTGTGTGAGAAGACCATTAGAAAGGAAGAAAAAAAACCATCAGGAAAGATCAATGCTTGACTGAGCTATTTTATTAAATTCTCCCTGGATTTAGTCCGAGACTTAAGGCATGATACGATCAGAGCAGATTGCCTTGGGTTATTCCACTCTGAAGTTGTCCATATATCTGACATTGGTCATGACATATTTAATTTGAACTGGAAGTTCAGATTTAATGGTTGAATTCAATTGGAACAGAAGCACAGAACCAAGTCAGGACTTACTGTCCATGACTATTGCTGCTCACCTCCCTCAGCAGGCATTAGTGCTGTGGGGGGGACCTGGGAAGAGCCCTGTGCTCCCTGAACAACCTTGGACGCAGGGTGAAAATCCCAGGAATCAGAAGTAGGACCCAGAGTGACTTCCAAGGGTGAGCTCAGCCTACCAAAACCTCTGTGTGATGCAGTTTGCAGGAATGAGGTGAAACTTTGGCTTCCACAGTGCCAACAGGAATTTTACTCCTGAGTGTAATGGCATTATCCTTGATGTAAAATCCTCAGGAAAAAAAAAAAAAACAAAAACAAAACAGAACAAAACAAAGCAAAGGGAAGATTTCCAGGCTGCCTGGTTCAACTGCTTTCTCATTCCCACTGAAATTTTATTTGAATAAAAGCAAATAATTTTGTCTGTTGGTTACTGTACCAAACAGCTTTTGCTGTTTTATCCCAACTGGTTGGCTTTAAGGGTATTTTAAATATTGTGCTGGGCAAGATATAGCACATAAACACTGTTATCTACTGAAAAATGAGAATCAAGTTTTTATGAACACATTACTTTGTGTCAAAATAGTGTCAGTAGAGCAGAACTGAAGGTGTAATTAGGAGCAGAAGTCTTGTTAGTAGCAGAATTTAGCCTTAGCAAGAGTATTTCTAGACTTACTTTCTCTCACCACACATTTTCCAGCCCAGGTTATGCTCAGCCTAATAGGCACTGGTAATGTCTTGCACTGACCTTCCCACAGTGCAAAAGTCAGCAGTGCCAAGTCTTTTTTAATGCTTGGAAGGACCCTGCTGGCTCCTGCACTTATCTGGATTCAGTGGGGTTTGACCTCTCCCTGAAATCATTATGGAAACAAATCCATGTGCATTCCCTCCACAGCCAGCAATAAACACAATGAAGCACGAGGAAGTGAATGAACATTCAGAATGTATCACTGCTCCTGGTCTGGAGGAGGTAAACCAAAACAGCTTTCATTTTGATTCCTGCACTGATTTTACAAAGCCAGGCCTTCTCAGCATCTTTGTTTGGTTTTGGGTTTTTTTTTGTTTTGTTTTGTTTTGGGTTTTTGGGGGTTTTTTTTATTGGTGGTGGTGGTGGGTTTTTGTTTTTGGCTTTTTGTTTTTTGGTTTGGCTTTGGTTTTTTTTAAATTTGGTGGCTGTGACAAAGCACAAATGCCTTGGGTGGCTCCAAGTGCAGAGTGAGGCACTGATGTCTGTCCTTCAGGGGTTTTCATTTCGCACATTGCCAGCTGTGTTGTGTTGTTTAAGGTGAGATACACAGGTCTGAAGAGAAGGGGACACATCCCTCCCTGGCTGTCTGGCCACAGACAGGGACAGGGACAGGAGGGAGAAGAAAACTCACATCTGAAGGTTCCAGGCTTTCACAGCAGGTTCCTTTGAGAGCCTCTCCACCTTCCCGTTGCTGTCTCCAACCCCTCCATGGAGATGGCGGCCCCACATCACTCCTATGCTCTGAAAACCTGGGAATGCTCCCACTTCCCACGAATTCCTGAGCCCAGAGGCTGCTCAGGAGCTGTGGGGAGCAGTTCCTCAGGGCCAACCCTTCCCCACCCACCCCAGGGCGACGTGGGGGGCACGGGGCTGGCAGCCCCAGCTCCCCCAGCCCCACTCTGCACCCACAGCCCCTCCACACGTCACCCACAAGTGGCACTTAGAGTTTTGGACAGCACCATTAATGTGAGAGGCACTTACGGAGATGGATCGGTCTCCACCTGATGGCTGAGGTCGTTTTCTCCTCCCATATGATTCATTGGGAGGGAATTAGGGAAAAATGGGAAAAGTATGCTGATGTAATGGTGCATTTTTCAGGAGCTCGTTCGTTGTCTTCACCTTGAGCTTTCAGATGGGCTGAAGTTACAAGGCAAACAATAGGAAATCTTCCTTTAAAATCGTGCTAAGGAAGGAAAAAAAATTAAAAATAAGAGCTCCTTTATAGCCTGCCTCAACTCTGACTTATCAAACGCAAGGTGTTTGTTAGATGCAACAGGTTCCTTGCTACGAAGCAGTGTTCTTACATTCCTCACACCCCCTGTAGGCTTTGAAATCAGTGTTCAAAGTGGACTTTCTGAATTCATGAAAACCCACAGGTCTATAATACATCCCTAATGGAAGTCAAACATGACACCCTAGAGATAAAACACAGTGGCCTTACCCTCTGTTCACAGTAGGTGTCTGTGTATAATAAATATTTTATTTTACTACAAAAACAAATAACTAAACATACCCCCTGTGTTTGTTCTGAACTCTACAGTAGCTTTTGTGAGTTTACTATATTTCAAAGCTGAGATAGGAAACCACAAAGTCACGCCAGTTATAATCCATGCTTGCACAAGGCAAGCCAGCTCTGATTCCAGCCTCACCAAGCTCCTGGGGCCTGGCTGGCTCTGGCCCTCCAGCAGAGCACCCTCAGTAGAGCCCAGATGTGGGGTGGAAAGCCCACCAGGCACAGCCCCAGCTTGCAAAGGATTCATAACACCAAAAACATCCTGTGGGTTTTGCTACTTTTAGTGGTAGGAGGTGGTGCTGCAGGACCTCAGTTAAACTGGGGCGTGTGCTCTGCTCTGCTGAGGGATCTGGGGCACTCTCATTCAAGGGGGGACACCCAAAATTTATGGATGAGGTGACATCTAAAGAGGAGCAGAGTGTCTTCTCTGAGCTCTTTCATCATGGCCATGCTCTTGGTTTTACCTATGACTATCACACTTCTCCACTATTTCTTAATTTCCTGGGATATTTTCTCTGGGAGAGGCGAGTGTACACCAAAATGATCCCCCCTTCTCTTCTCCATCCCCAGGAGCTCTTCAGTTGTGGGCCTACAATTATGGAGAACCTCATTAGTGTCAAAAAACAGTGGAAGAAGCCTGCTGGACAGGTGAGCCGTGGTGAGGGCTGTCCCTCACTGAGAGCAGGCAGCACAGCCAGGGCTGGCAGCAGGATCTGCCCAGCTTCGTCCTGCCGGGTGCATGGGGTACAAAACACACCTGCTGTGAGAACACAGAATTATTGACTGGGCTGGGTTGGGAGGGACCTCAAAGATCATCTAATCCAACCCCCCTGCCATGGGCAGGGACACCTTCCAGAAGACCAGGCTGCTCCAAGGCCTGTCCAACTTCCAGCATGAAGCACCTACCACCTCTCTAGGTAACTCGTTCCAGAGTTTGATGTTCTGCTGTTCTACCCCCTGAGGTGTCCCCGCTGCTCCTCTGTCTCTCTGGGTGCACTTTTATCCCATTGCTGCTTCCAGACAGACACATGCAGGGGTGTCGTAGTTTAAGGCAAATTTGGGAGAAGACCTCCAAAAGGGCCCCCCCAGAAAGCAAATCCACACAGCCCCTCTCCCCAACCGGTTTGGGAAAAGATTTCCTCAGAGAGTAGTGGAAAAGACCCTGTTTATTTCACAGGCAAAGAACTCNCGAACTCTGTGCTGCTTCTTCTGCCCCCCTCGCTCTCTGACAGTCTTCAAGGCACAGAATACAACATCCAGCATAAAGAGAACAGACGATTTGGGGATACAAGCGTTATAAAGTCACCCCAGGACAAGGGGAAAGGCACCTCCTGGTCCATCCCCACCTCAGAGATCATCCCTGGAGGATCCTGCAGCAGGAGCAGCACCTCAGAGCTCGGGCACTGCTCCACCCAGCCCCAGTGCCCGCTGATCAGAGAAACGTGCCCAGGGATCAGGTTAGGAGACATCACTCTTCTTTCAAGGGCAGTGTCGAACCACCCAACTTTTAAACACGGATATATATGGAAAGGAAACGGAGAAATGTGCAGTAAATGTGCAGTTGCTGATGAATCACTGAGTTCTGACAGCTTTACACAGATATAACTGCACCCGGCCAATTTCTCAGCTGGTGTAAACTGGCATCCATCCATGGCCTGTAATGAAGGCAGCCCAATTTACACCAGCCAGCTGACCCATTTTTATTGATTTTCAATGATTTACATCGGGCTCAGGATGGAGTAATACATTGTGGAATCAGGCCCACGAAGTATGGGCTCTAACCTTACATTATCAGGGAATTCCAAATTAGGATTTCTTGGTCTATCGTTATTTCATGCTTTTACATCTATCAAAAATGAGCTTTTCTAAGTGCTGCTCCGTGAGGGTGTCATTATCTAGACACAATAATAAGAGAGTCAGGCACTGTAAAAACCCTGAAACCTTGACTTGTGGATTTATACAAGACAGTTAATGTTATTTTAACATAGTATTTGGTATGTACTTTTATATGTTTCAGTGGCTTATATCATCATTCTTACTGCACTAAAAATTCCATGTCCTTTTTCTTAAATAATATCCTTGTGTAAATTTTTTGTAAGCTCTAGGTTTATTTTATGACCCATAAACTTTGACAATATATTAAAATCTTGGAGGAATTTAATATCAGGAGAAGATTATCTTTAAAAAATAATTTCTCTGTGTTATAGAGACTTAGACACATCGAGTATGTTAAAAGGTTTAATAGCTGTTTATAAATTTTACCACAACTGTCAATAACTTCATAATATATTAAACCAGTTAATAGGTCAACAGAAAATATTTATAACTTGCTATAAATTGTTTACCCAGGACATAAACTTAATTTCTGATGATAATGAAACATAAAAGTCAATGAATATTAATTTTAATATTTTATCCTAATTTAAACACTGTTTTACCATTCATTGTAAACACTGAGCAGAGGTAAAAAGCTCTGATTTTTCTAACTCTGGGAAAAAAATCTCTGAAAGCATTATCCATTGCATTGTGCTGGAAGAAGATATCAGGAACACTGATCCAAAAAAAGCCATATGGATAAGAAATTTAAGTAATAAACTACACTTGGAAAGATTTGGATAATTTTAGATAACACCTCCTCTTCCACACAAGTTCTGCAAAGCCGAATTTTTGCCATTTGAAATGTTTTCACACCAGAATCCCATCTTTTATTCCAATACAAGCCTGAGCATGCCTGATCCTGCAGGATCCACATCCCTCCTGCACTGGAAGAGGCAGGACCCAAGTGCTGGTGTTGGTCTGTCTCTCCCAGTGTGGGAACTCCAACCACACCCTGCTGTGCAGGGACAAAATTAATTCCTATTTACACCGTGGATGGGCCTGCTCAGCTCCAGAATGTCAGGATACACAAATTCCTGCAGATCCCCCAACTTCCCAAGTAGGAAACAGCCTTATTCCCATTATTCTCCCAACGTGCATCACATCACAGACTATTTTAGCTGTTTTCTAGAAAGAAAAGGTTAAATCTTCCAAGATCCCACGTGGATCAGGCCGTGCTCCTGCTCATTCCCCAGCAGACTGTGCCTGGTCAGTCACCCCAACTCTGAATTTCCTGTTCTTGCACCTCCATCCCATGGCCACGGCCACAAGGAAGGATTGGTAGGGCTCTCACCATGGTGTTCACACTACAAAGTTGACGAGCTGCACCCAATTAATTTTTTATATTTAATATTAGGCTTTATTAATCTAGTATTTTATTAATAGAATTTCTAAATATTTAATGCCAATTTTTATATGTAATACTAAGACTTATTAATCTCCTAAATTTTATCATTAGAATTTTTGTAACCTTTTTTTTTTTTTTTTTGCCTCCCCTCTTTTAGACCATTTCTGTGTTTTTTTAAACATTGTGGCACCAGAGGGAAAAAAAAAAACAAAAAACCCACAAAATTCATCTTCTTCCTCTTGGATCGGGATGTGTGAGGACAGCATTCCCCTTCCCTCCTCATTCCCAACCCAATGAGAGTGCTGTGGCCTTGTTTCCTCCCTGTGAATCCTGCCAGGGTGACTGCAGCCCTCCCTGCACTCCTAATGAGCCCTAATTATACTTTATTTGTGCGTTAAGAGCAGCCTCAATAAGCAGGCAGCTCCCCTGTTAGCAAACTCTGTGCTTGCACATTCCTGAGGCACTGTGTGGATGCCATCCCGCCTGTAATCGGATTTTTTTCCAGCCTCCAAATTAGTACCACAGTCACATAGCAAATTGGAATATGCATGTGGCTCCACCACTGATATGGCGTTGCCTTCCCCTCTTCCTGACACTTTTGATGTTGCTCCCTTTCATCGTCGTCACCGTCCTGCTTCTGCAGCAGACTTCACATCTAAGGCCTTGTGCAGGGCATAATTAGAAGCTGCAGGACCAAGACATGAAGGTTGGGCTCTTGTTTTTCAGGGAACAGCTCAAGGAAGGGCAGCTGGGCCCTGGGACAGTGCCCACCCCACGGGGACACCTTGGGCTCCCTTGGTGGCACTTTGGCTGGGCTGCGGGGCCACCAAGGGGCTCAAGCCCCTGTCACAGCCATTTTATAAGTTTCTTAGATGGAAACTTGCTGTACTTTTTCCTTCCATGGGAAAGCTGACTTCTCTGCAGATTTCTGTGAAAACAAACCTGTGTCTGTGTGTGGACTCAAGGACAACAGCTGCATTCCTTTGCCTGTCTCCTGATACAGGAGATGGAGTTTTCTCTTTCTAGCCAATGATGTAGAGGTTGTAATCTCTCTGACTTTGTAAGCAATTGGAGAGTCTTGCTCTGAACATGAAGGAAAGAACATGTAACTCTGAACGTGGGCACCTTAGCCCTAAAACCTTCTGAATAATGGAGTCATTCTAATAAATCATATCAGCCTTCTGATACTGGAGTCACGGAGCCTCATTCAGCACCCAACGCAGAACTCAGAGAAACAAACACCTTTCCAGGCAGGCCACACGTAATTTTAAAACAACACAGCCCCTCCTCAGTGGCCTTTGTTAAGGTGAGGGAAATGCCCCAAAAGCAGAGAACTCTGTCTGAGCTCTCCCATGGTCTCACCTCTCCCATCCCAGAACTCTCCCTCTGGAGTCAGGCTGGGCCAGGGAAGGGTGGGAGGGTCCCTCACTGCACTGGCCCAGCCAAGGGAGCCCTTCCTTCCCTCTAACAAACCAGGGACAAGGCTTGCCACCTTCTAATCACCATCTCCTTACCTTAACAAGGATGTAAATAACTGTTTCGGTGTAACAACCCCTTTTCTTTGCATTCCACTCCACATCCAGCATCCACGTGCCCCTTCCCATTTGGAAATTTGCTTCCAAACATCCCAGTTTTGCTATAGTGCAGTAAAAACAGGGAGTTTCCAGTTTACTGTTGCATAAGATGCATCCTAATCTCCCAAAGAATAACCATTTACCTAGATAAAGTGCTGAACCAGGAGGATTTATTGCAATAGTGCAGTTGGATGATCACATCATGTTTGTTTTCCTGGAAAGGGATGGTATTTGGAAAATAAACTTCTTTTTGTAAGAAAACCTGCGTACCTATCCAACAAAAATATCCTGTTAGTGTGAAGGAAGGACACCACCAGCCCTCCCCAGCTGTCAGACCCTTGGAGAGCAGACCAGGGGGTGAAGGCACTGGGAGCCAAGGAAGTTGGAGTGGCTTCCAGACAATTCATTCCCAAACTGGAAGGGGGTGTGGACAGCTGTGGACAAGCCCCATGCTCACCATAACCTCTCTTTATTCCTGCACCCTGATTTGCAAGTGACAGTTTGGGTTCAAACTGAAAGAGGAGAAATTTAGGTTAAATATTGGGAAGAAATCCTTCCCTGGCAGGGTGGGCAGGCCCTGGCACAGGGTGCGCAGAGCAGCTGTGGCTGCCCCTGGATCCCTGGAAGTGCCCAAGGCCAGGCTGGACCAGGCTTGGAGCAACCTGGGCAAGTGAAAGGTGAGATTTAAGATCCCTTCCAACCCAAACCATTCCATGATTCTGTGATTTGGGTGTCACAAGGCTCATCCCAATACTTGGCCAATGTTTTTCAGTGTTGCAGTGATCTATAATCCCTTCACAGACCCTTGAATGCCATGCTGGGCTTGGGCTTTCCCATTTCATGGGAAATGTCCTATTTCAGTGATTGTAAGGGAGAAGAAAAAGAGATGTTTCCACTATTATTAATGGTAATGGTAAAGCTTGAAGAAAAAAAAATATGGAGACACAGCTGTGTGTTTACTCAAAACACTTCAGTGTGAAATAATAAAGTACTAAAACCAGAATGTACCTCATCCTGCTGCCACCCCACTGGGCACCACACCAAGGGGGTCTGTGCCACGAGAGCAATTTTCTTACAATACCTCACATTCCACAAAATTAGGCACAGTCTATGTGTTAAGGAGGGAGCGTCAGATCAGCGCTGGCTTTGAATTCCCTTGCTTTTGTCAGCCTCATTATTACAGCTCGAATGTTATTAAAATGCTGCTCTTCGTCTGTTAATAATCATTTCACTTCTCTATCTCTGCCACATGAACTTTAGAACACTGTGAAATGGGTTTTGTAGTTGCATGTTTTTTTCAAGTTCATTGATCAAACATTTGTACATTTTAATGTTATAAATAATTGAAGAGCCTTCATTTTTCAGTGTTAAAATTAACTTTTCTGTTCTGCCTTTTAAAACTAGAACAAGGGGAAGTGTAATTTAAGCCATGAAAAGGCTGCAAAATACGTGAAACTCTCTGTAACCCTTTTCTGTGAGACTCTCCTCGTTTCACTTTGATTCTTGCCGAGACTGAAGTGTGTACAGCCAGCCTTTGACAGGCTCCTCCAGCAGGTTACTTGCTAGAGGAGTTCACCTATTTTCAGAGGAGTCTTTAAACGTGGGATGGATACAAGGAGACTGTTTGAAGCCACCCAGCAGGTTTGGAAAAGCTGGGGGCAGGGAGGAGCTGGAGGAGGTGGGAGCAGCAGAGCCAGACAGGGATGTTCGGATGAAGGACAGCAGTTTGTGTTTCTGTGCACATTTTTCCTCCCTTCCTAAAGTGTGTGTTAAATTGGAATAAAACCTATGGAATGAATGAACCCTGGAATGACCCAGAATGCAGGGAATAGGAAGAGGAAAGCATAGGGTTGCCTCTGGGAAGGAAAGCAAGACTCCAACCTGCACTGGCATCCTGTGAGGACAGGAAAAAGCAATTAGGTTTGATATAAAATTCCCATTCCTGGTGGTCCCAGACCTTCCTGCTGCACCAAAAGTTTCAACCAAACAGGTACACAAAGAGTGGCAAGAGAGCTTGTCCCTGCACCAGCCCTTAAATGGGGCTGAAGAGCAGGCAGAAGAATATCCTGCAGTTTGCACAAGTCTGGGAAATCACCAGCAAAATTAACGGTATTTGGGTTCGTGAAACAATTTGGTGATGTCAAGTGTGGGATCTTTCACTACAGAGCTAAGCTTGACTCTAAATCTAGGTCAGACACAACCTCCCAAGTCAACCAAAGTTAATCAGCAGTACTGGTACACGGACTGCTGGAAGGAGTCAGTGTGGAGGAATATTTCCAGTTTTTGGAAGAATATCACAAGCAGATGCTTATCCAACACATATCAGAAGACACTCAGCCTCCCTCATTGAGGAGCTGTGCTGGGAATTTTCCTGTGAGGGAGCTCCCATGGGGGGTAACTGGGGCTTCCTGACTCCAGCTGGGGTGGAGATACTGTGGGAAAGGCAGATCCCAAATTCAGGCTCAATTAATTTTGCCAGTCCCTGGAGCACCTTCATCCCAGCAAACACACGGATCTGGGAGAGGACAACCTGCCCACCAGTGGATTTTATGCTGAACAAACACATACACGAGACAAGGTTCCCTGAAAGTTATGAGGAAAACTATGAAACTTTGCATTAAACAGGGGAAACCTAAAGTCTGGATGTTTCTCCACCCTCCGATTGCTGCTCACTTGCTATGAATTTTATGAAAACAGTGTTGAGTGAAATGGAGATTTACTGAAAACACGAAAGTCAGTGTTGATGGAGCAAACAGCCCTGACATGGCTCTGCCTGAATTCATTCCAAAGTGAGCATTCCCAGGAAAGGACAGACCCCATTCCTCAGTGCCAGCCTAAGGAAATGGGCAGAGCTTTCTGCAGCAAATCCAGTTTGGCCTGAGCTGTATCCCTGGGCAAAAGCCAGGTCTGGCCACTCAGAGCTGCACTTTGTGCTATGGGTGTTAAAATAAGAGCCAAAATGGCAGATTTAAACCCAGAATATTGCAATAGTTGCCTACTTGTGGCATCACACTCCAGACAGCTCTAAATTGGAAGAACTGTAAAAGGAAGTGAAAGAAAAGGGAAATCCAGAAAGTGAATACTTGGTTCCCTTGCTATCAACCGCAGCTTTGATCTCTCATATGCTTCTCCTGCACAAAACAATGGTTTAAAAAGTGAAGAGTAAAAAAATTTAAAAAAAAAAAAAAATCAGATGTATGTTGAACTGAGCTGAAATAATAAGTAGGGTGAGGTTCTGTTCTTGATATCCCACTGTTAGCTCCAGGAGATCAGGAGGAAGGAAGACTTACCTCATCTCCTCAGCTGACAGAAAAGAAAAAAAACCAGAAATAATAAGAAAAGAACATAGGGGGAAAAGACAACTTGTAGAGATTGTCACAGTTTGAGGGCACGCACGGCTCATTCTTGCAAAACGCGTCCCTCAGTGTGCTGTGACATTCCTGTTATCCTCCCCAGCAGGGGAACTGGGGAATGCTCCTGGACCATCAGGGACGGCTCCTGGTGGTGGGCAGGGCGTGCACAGGGATCCTGAGCTGTGGGTCCCCCCCTATTCCCGAGCAGAAGTGGGATCTCTTTGGTTCTGGTGCCAGCTTGCCCAAGTGCCAACGCTCCGTAAAGAACTTTTTGCAATTATTTCTTGGAGCTACTTAACGGAACTCTTGCCCTGTGGTGCAAGTGGCGTTATCAGCCCCTCCAACAACCACTCCAGCCCCCAGTATTAATCTTGGAATTCTCTGCATCTTCCAAGTTTTGGTCCACAGGAGGTTTTCCCCTTTTTTCCCTCCGCAGCGAGTGCCTGACTGGTGGAGATGGATTAGGACAAGCAGCACTGCATGGTGAATTCTTTCTTTGCATGACAGCTGGTTTGAATGTGTTACAGGATTGAGGAAAACATTGGTTCCATATTCAAAGAGAGCCTCAGCTTTTCCAAAAGGCTTTGGCTCATCCACAAGAAGTTCAGCTGCTGATATCCACTTATTTAATTCTTTACCAAACATGCAGAATCTCTGACAACCATTTGTTTAAATTACTTACACAACTTGCCGTTTTAATCTTTTTTTCCTATTAATCTGTGACAAACCATGGAATTTAATATTTTTTACCATGACTAATGTATGAAATTTGTTAGCTTTGTCTGTAATTTACAGAGAGCCCTGAATAATTGAGCCTTTAAGTTTAAAGGCTTATATTTTGTTATTCTAGCTGTGATGGCTTGTAATGGTCTGAAGAACCTGAGGGGCTTTAGTGATATGTGCCAATAAAAAAATACCAAAACTGATCTCAGCCCTCCTTGTTTTTCTCTGTTGGCCTCCAATTATTATAGGGAAGGAGAAATGAAAGAAAATTTTTAAAAAGACAACATGTGGGGGGGGAAGCTAAGGAATTAATGTATTTCAATGACTGCATGAGAGTTTCCAGCACCTCTGCTGTCAAATCTCAGCCTACACATTCTTTACCCTTGTTTAATAGATTAATGCTCTGCACTGTCAACCACAGCTATTTCAAAAATAAAAATTATAATGAAAATGTAGGTAAATGGTCAGTCTTTCTACAACCTGCAGACACCCCCAGCCCTAGCACAGATACCTACTTCCCCAGCTATGAGGATCTTGGAATTCAGTAAAGCTGAAGCAGCCCCAGGCCCTCAGGAGACACGGACTGAGGGGCAGGTTTGCCTTTACAAGATGAAGCCACCTTGTCCAGGTCATCTCTACACTCACAGCAATGACAGGAGCAAATTGCCACCCGAACCAGAAGAGACAGAGACCCAGTGGCCCCCAGGCACTGGCCAGGTTTTGGTAGCTGAATGAGGGGCAGGACCTCACCTTTCCCCAGCACTCCAGCCCACACCTGCTCTGCCAGAAAGCTGCCAGGACTTGGATCCAGAAACCACCTGCTCGTGGACCCGTAACGACCCAGTAATGGCTCAGAGGACAATCCCCCGAGGAACATTCCCTAATCTCCACATGGAATGATGACACTGAACACCAGGAGCATCCTGGCGACCTCTGAAAAACAACAAGCTCTGGTGAGAGCTCTGTCTGTCATCTGGAAGAACAGAGCACAAAGAAGCTGCTGCTGCACACAAACACTGGAGAATAGGTCTTGGAATGATGCAGAATACCAAGTAATCTAATGGCACCTTAGCCTTAAACCAGAGAGCACAGGAAGCCTTGGCACGAGGATGTTATATATATATTCCTCAGGTCATGTTATTTCTTTTAAATATTAATCAGAAAAATTGGAAAGCTTTATTATAAAGATGACAAATGCTACTGTGCCTTGAGGAAAGGTTGTGCACAGGATGTGCAAACTCATACTTATTTGATTCAACATGGTGACTGTGGGCTGCACTTTTAATGAGGGAAATAAAACATCCTCTTAATTGGCTATAAAAGGATGTGCACCACAGACTTACTGAAACATTAGGCTGCATAGTTAGGACCTACTTTGTAAGAATGCCTCATATTTATTAATATTATTTTTATTGGTTGCAAAAATCTATGAGTTTATCTATATGATAGAAACAAAAGGGGCTTTTTTTGCTTTTTTTTTTTAAGGAAAAAGAGAGAAAGAAAGAAATTATATTTTACACAGGGTAAATTGAAAACATCAGCATACCCTACAGAGTAATAGCAGTTCATCATGATTTATACATGGGAACATAACTGTTGCCAAAAAACATAGGTGACCTCTCCCTAGCCTATATTAATAATTACAGTATGGAGATGGAAGCATGATATGTAGGACGCTCCTCTCTGCTACGAAAAGTAAGGGGGGAATTGTACAAAAAATATAAAAAAGAGGCGAATCTGACTAGGAAGTGTTGACAGGCGTCGCATCTCATGCAATGAAAAACACATTATTGGAATCTACCCAAAACGCAGGTTTTTATTCCAACTGTTCATACTATATATTTATTTATTTTTATTTTAAATTAAGGAAGAACACGCTCTGAGCACCCTTTCTGGTCAGGCTCTGGTGAGCACAGAGCACCTCTCTGAACCCTGCAGTGCCATACACACTGCAGGAAGGGGCTGACAGAGACAGAGCCAAGCACTTGGGACAACGCCTGAACCCCAGGCAGAGAGGGTTTGGGGTCACCTGAGGGGTTTTTGTGTTTCTTAACAGATTCCTCCACCCATCAGGTTAAGGCCATTTTCCCTACATGAGTTTCAGCATGATATTAATGAGATTATTTGTTAGAAGAACCGTGGAGAATGATAACAGCATTTTTTATACGGATACCACTTTTTTAAAAAGCATTTTTCCTGCACTCACTCCGAAAAAGTTTAAACCCATCCTTTAGAGACCCATCTGAAGCATTCCTTTGAATGGCTCCAGCTGTGACACCGAAAAAGGGAAGGGATCTCACACAGGAGCTTCCCCACTCGCTGCCAGCACCAAGATTGCTGAGGCTGCCAATGCCCTTCCCCAGACATCAGCCTTGATGTGTAATGTGACAAACAAAGCCAAAAGCACCCTCTAGAACAGAGAGTGAAGAAGAAATTAAAAAGAAAAAATCATCAAAGGCTGCTTCAGTTTACAAATTCATGTTGAAACCTGTTAGTGATTGTGCTCTTAAGAGTTTTTATAAAGCTCTGTTTCAGTCCTAAACTTGACGTAATGTGGAGCTTCCCGGATTAAATATCCCTGATACTTTATTTCCCCAGTAGACAAGGCAGGAAGAAATGTTCTTCCAAGCTCCACAGTTGATTTTCCAGATTTTCACATCCTCAGGCTTATGAAATGCTGACCCAGAAGGAACACACCACCACCACTGTGCTCACTCCTTTCTTTGTGCAGCGCCGGGGCTGGACAGAACACAGGTGAGGAGCAGCACTAAATCCAGATGCACTGGGGAGGCTTGGCAGGAGCCAAGACACATTTTTTCTCCTAAATGCCAGCTTTAAACTCTCCTCCTTTAGGGGGTTGAGACCTCTGGAGGGACTGGACAGAAGAAATCTGACACCTGCAAAAAGTTAAGGTCTTGATTTTATATCAAACCTAATGGCAGACACCCAGCAGCGTCTTTATACCAGGTAAGATAAAGCAGCAATAGGCTGCACTGATTTAAATCCCCTCTTCTATATTTTCCTTAGGTGAGTTTTGTCTCCCACTGAACCTTTCAGGCCCTGGAAAATGTAAAACTAAGGCAGGAAGCACAGGTTTAAATTATGTCAGACAAGATCAGACAGTGCCTAGAGCAGACAGGCTCTCTGCAGGTCGTTGCTGTAATGCTGCTGGGGCAGCCTTCTGGGAGAGCAGGAGGAGCTGGGGAGCAGTGAGCAGAGCTGGAAAACACGACTGGAAAATAACACAGCTCCCTGTGCTGGGTTCACCAGCACACCCCTGGCAGAGTGTCCCCTCGGCGCTTTTCCCGCTTTTCCAAAATAGGCACTGTTGCTTTGCTTCTTGCAAAAGCCTCGTGCAATGGCAGGACCACTGATGCTTGAAAAATAACTCTGAGTGCTGTGAAAAATACAGGGAACGGCTTCTTAACACAACCTCTGGCTTCCACAGAAAATTAGAATTACCAGCTCTTCACCATAACACGCAGATTCCAGAAATTCCACAGGATGAGACACCTGAAATTAAGGAGAGCATTTTTGCACGCCCAGCCCTCACAGCGGCTGTTTTGATACCAGCTCATTGCTAAAACCAACACTCAAGTTCACTTTATCCTATTTCCAGCAATTATAGCTACTTCAAATAGGGAATTTTAATGCAAGAAGTGGAATAAATGTCATTCCTGGAACACGTACATTACTGTAATCTAATGTGAGTAAGAAGTCACTTGAGATGGAGAAACGCAACAGCCCCTTTAGGGCTAGTGCCACAGCAGAGGCAACAAAAGGGAAACCCTCGTTAATCCATTGGAAATATCATGTTAATAAATGAAAATGAGATAATGACTTTTGTGGCTAGCTGAATCTTGTCTAAAGCCTCTTATGAGCTTCATGTGTCTCAATTAGGGACTACGTTACAATGTAAAAAAAAAAAAAATCAGCTGCAGGCTGAACACAATAAAAAACAAAGTTAAATAAGGAAATGTACTTGGGATTATTATTATTGCAACCCTCCTGCCTGACCTAGAAGTGTCTTATGGTTGAGATCCACCCTGAGCTCCCATTACAGCTTTTAATTGGAATTTCAGTAGCTGCTCCTGCAATGTGAGGAACGACGGAGGTTTGCTTTTCTCTTCCCTATCCAAGGACACAAGTCAAAGTCCATTTATGCTCCCTGATCCCACATCCCACCACCTCTTGTGTTCCAACACCAATGGCAAAGTCCCAACTATCCTCACTCAGTGAAAACCAGCACAGACAAGGAGGAGAGGGATGGATTTCTCACCAGGCAGGGAGAGCATAGAACCTTCCAAGTTTGTGTCTGGGCAGGGAAGGAGGAATCTGGCCCCAGCAGACTATTCCTTGAAGATTTTAAAGTTTGCAGTTTGTGGTGCAGATTTGTCACAAATGAGCACACCTCACAATTTCAGCTTTTTGAAGTTTTGGTGGAAGAAAGTGTTTGACTCAAACCCAGAGTTTCTCTGCTTCAGGAAATTAAGAACCACCTAAAGGCTTCTACATATGAACCTTTATTAGTTTATATCCTCCTATATATCTGAGACTGTTCTCAGAGTTGTCCTTCTAGAGTAAAGATATTTATTTCCATAAAACCTACTTTAAATCAAGATTTTCCAGTAAGCAATTAAAAAATTCTACATCCTCATTATCTGGTGGCTAGCATTCAAAAATGAGAGATATATATGAAAAAACAATAAAATAAATGGACAAAACCTGTCATCTACCAGTGGAAATGCTGTTGTCCTCATCCCTGGAGAGATTTAAAAGCCATGTGAAGGTGGCAGTTGGGGACATGGGTCAGTGGTGGCCTTGGCAGTGCTGGAGAATGGTCAGACTTGATGGACTTAAAGCCCTTTTCCAGAACTAACAGTTGTATGATTGAAAATACTCCACTTTTTCAATCCTCTTCTCTAAATATTCCTTCTCCAAAATAGAATCACAATAATTTTTTCCAATATTTTTGTAGTTGCTCTTTTTGTGGGGTATTTTTTAGTATTGTTGTTTTTTTTCTTTTAGTCACAAAATGGTAACTCTTCATGGGTTCAGTTATTATGAGTTCATTTGGTATTCATGGAAATAGCAGTGATTATAATGAATTCATTTGATATTCATGGGCATGTCACATGTCCTTCGGTGGCAGTGCCATTGTCACTCAGCTCTCATTAGGCTGTGCTCTTGTGGTGATGTCCCTGCACGTGGGCAGGGTGCTGGGAACAGGGACAGCACAGACACATCACATTCCCACTTCCACTCGCTATTTCTTACTTTAAGAAAAGCAGTTTTAGCATGCTGTGATTCAATAAAAACCACAATTTCTCTCTCAGAGTGGTTTTGGAGTTTGTAAGCTGCTTTGTTTCCTTCCTGCTCCCCAGCCCTGAGCAGTTCTGAAATCGTGCAAGAGTAACTACAGAGAAAGAATTTACAACTTAACATATTGACTTTGTGCTCCTCTGCTCTCGCTTTTCAGCCACAGTAATTCAGTGGGATAATTTGCTTCTGAAACTCTAAACTTGCCAGGATTTCAGGAATAACTTTCTATCTGAAGGGCTGTTTTTTGTGTGCCAGGCCTGTGATATTGCTGTTGAGAAGAGCTCAAGTTTAGACCAGACATCCAATTCCCTGTTCACCTTCATAAAGAAGCAGCCAAGTCCCCAGTATTTTGCATTTTTCTGCACAAGATTATAAACGGGGATGCTCCAAAGGCCCTGGAGGAGCGAGGGGCTCAGGTCACACTCAGTTGAGTGGGATTTATTTCCTTGAACCATTTTGGCCCCTCCCAAATCCTCCACTCTTTAACCACGCCAGCGACCGACCGCGAGTTCCTTGAGGCGCGACGTCGTGGGAGCCATCACGGTGACTTAAAACACAAAACGAGCACGGCTAAGGTCAAAAGTTCTTCAAAAAGTCTAATATATACATCACACACATCCCCAGAGGAGTCAGCTCTATTCACCTTAATCCTGAATCAACACTGCCTCTGTAAGTGCAGCCCATGCCTCGTCCTCCGGGGCCGCTCCCGCGCTTAAATTTGGATGCGGGAGCCTTGACGGATTTGGGCTGTGGATCAGCAGGGAAAGAAACCTGGCGTTGCTTCTTGAGGGCTTGCAAGGCATCATTAAGGCTTTATTCCTCACCAGCCTCTAAGCTCTTGCAGGCACTGGACTCTCCAGCTCCCCAGCAGGCACTGGGAGCCTCTTCCAGGAGTCCCCCTAAAGCCGCTTGGTGCCTCAAGCTTGGCACACGGGATGAAGGAAAGGAGGAAGGAGCAGAGAAGGATTCTTGTCTCTTCATGCAAATTAATTGTTCTCAAAAACCTGATGTGCACACGAAACCAGCAGAAAACCCATTTTGGTGTTAAAGTTTCCTGGGACAGATGGGCAGAGAGAGTTTTACCTCCAAGTAAGCAGCAAGACTTAGATTAAGTGCTCATAGCTTCAATTTTTAGAAGAAACAAAACAAAACAAAACAAAAGACCAAAAAAACCAAAGGAAAATATGAGCAGCTCTTGTTTCTGTTTCTAATGAAAAGCTCTTGGTTGTGGCCAGGGCCACCTGGGGTCACTCATCTATCATCAAAACAGATGCCATCCCAAATTTCCTAGCTGGCAACACCATTGTTATTCCTGTGTGCAGGCACTAAAAGCTTCTTGGGGCTTGTTTCCCCTCACAGAGGTAAATCACGGCGTGGGGAACAAGCTCCACATGAATGATGGCCATTCTGACCATGGCTGCTCATCCGTTCGTGTACAAAGGAATCACATGAAGATATTTGCTGGATTAAGCACGGGTTTGGCTCACGTTTGTCTTTCTGGTCATTTCTGATGCACATCCTTCCACTGCCCAGCACAGGGAGCGTGTCCCTGCTCCTCACACATGGAGCAAACGTGGCTCAGCTTGGCCTGCCAGAGGAAGCACAATGCAGCTCTCGTGAGTTATTCCCACTCCTGGCATCAACACAGGTGCAGCTTGGAGCTGGGCTCCACAGGCAGTTTATTGACCCATCAAGAAAATGTGCAGGCCAGGCTCAGAGAGGTTTAACTCAGGAATAAATCTGGTAATTTATGGTTTAGCTGACAGCTCTGAACTGGGATTTGCAGCTCAGGGTAGGCTGAAAGGGGACCACTACCCAAAGGGGCTCCAGGAGGGCTGGAGAGGGACTGGGGACAAGGGATGGAGGGACAGGACACAGGGAATGGCTTCCACTGCCAGAGGGCAGGGATGGGTGGGATATTGGGAAGGAGTTTTCCCCAATAAAGACCTACATTCAAAACTATTTGCAGATAAATAATTCAAAATTTGAGATTTTATTTTCCCTGCCCCAAACCTCTTCATGGTTCTTTGGTAAAGTAACTGAGCTGCACAACAGGCTAAAAACTTCACAAAACCAGTGGGTTTGGTAGGTTTAAAAACAAAGATGAAATTTCTGTTTGCCTTTTGGTGCTTCCCCCAGCCCTGACACACAGGTTGGATAAAATTCTAGAAGTTGATGTTGTCTCAGCTAAAGGATTGAGATCAATTCCAGCTCAGCCCAGGAAAACACGCAGATTCAGCATTCCTCCACACAGACACGTGCCCTCCTCGGATTTTAGCTTTAGCATCTCCTCAAAACATTTAAAAATGCGTTAATTGACTGCTTGCTTATACTCTGCAAGCAAGAACAGGGCAAATATCAATACAAGGAGACATGTCTTGAAATAAGAGTGTTGCACATGTACGCCAAAACATCCTTTTGTATTGCTCTGCTGCTCCCAGTAAGTGCACAGCAACAATTTGCATCGAACTCACAAGGCTTTGCTGCACCAGTCAATTCAGATCAATAGGAAAAGGCTTTTACAAAGAAAACAAGTGTTGTGTGGAAAATAGTTCAGGCAGCAGGAGCGTTTCACAGTCGGGGCTGGCAAATCAAGACTTTTATCTGGAGTGAAAAAAGAGCCTGTCAGGTTTAGGCTGAGCACTGATTTCCAGCGTGCTGGGCCAGTGAGAGGCACACAGGGCTTGGTTAGGCAGGTCACAGCACCCTGGGCAGCAGGATGAGGCCCTGGCACAGCTCCTAACTGTGAAAAAAAATACCTGTGCAGCAGCTCCAAGCACCTGATCCCAGTGTAGATATCTGGAATAAAACCCTCCCGACCAGAACAGGACTTTACAGGCAGACCTGAGCAGCCTGACAGCGAATTTGGCATTACCTTTATACACCAACTGCTCCATCTGGTTTGGTGGTTATGGAATGATGCAGTAGAGAAAGGTTCCAAACTGACTCACTGCTTGAATTGTGAGGGTGAATTATGGACTGAAAGAGTTCTCACTTTTTTCCTGAACAGCAGCTATTAATGACTCATTCCTGAAGGCAGCGGCGGAAGATGCAGACAAATGAGAAGCAGCTTAAAGAAGAAATATTGTTTCATAGACACAACAGCTTCATGCTCTGGGAAGAGAATGGAGTTATTCCAGCCTCTATCAACTCCCTGTTTGGTTCCTGTTAGGAACTTGAAGTAGCTGAAATAATAGTTCCTGTTTAGTTCAGTTAGACAACTGTCAAAATTAACAAAAAGGAAGAAAAAGCGAAAGGGAATTATCAAAGCAGGCAGCTCTGAAAAGAAAGGAACTGAAGCAGTCAGAAACTCTGACATTTGGATCTTGGCCCAACAAACAGAATTAGAGAATTCCAAACTGGTGTGGTTGGGAATGGACCTTAAAAATCACAGGGGCTCCAAGCCCCATCCAACCTAATCTTAAACAATTCCAGGAATGGGAGATCCACAACCTCTCTGGGCAAATAGGGTCAGCACACTGTGCTAGATTCCTGTTTGCCCAAGATTTTATTTCCTACTTGCAGTCAGATCCTAATACATAATACTAAAATACAGTATTTTGTACTAAAACCAGTATTTTAGGGCCATCACTCCTGATCAAATCCACCAAGAGCAGAAGTACAAACGAACTGAGCAAACCTATGACCAGAATCTCAAATCTTAAAAAGCATTTTCTTGTTTCTCATTGGGTGAGAGATTCATTTAAAGGTTCCAGCTGAGCCTTTTTTTTTAGTTGTGCTCGTTTTCCAACTGTTTGCAACAAGGAAAAAAATAAACCCTCCAAACAAGAATAGTTTAGGAGAGTGGATTTGAATAACACTAAGAAAAATGGGAGGGATTTTATGCTGTGCTCCTACAATCTGATGGAAAAAGTGAATTTTTCAGAGCAGAGAGGATGCTGTGGTGCTTGTCTGTTCTGGCTCACATCACATCACCAGTGTCACTGAGCATGAGGCAACTGTGGTATTTCTATTTTTGTGCATAAAGTTCAGTACACATTGGACAAGAGAACACAAATGCAGCTCCCATCACTAAAAACATGCACTGCCTCCATTTTTTTCATCCTATTTCTCCATGAATTAGTACTCTACTACAGCTTTACAATTAGGCTACTTTGCAGGTCATGCACACAGTAAAAGTATTTCTGGACCAGAACTAAAATAAGATCTCTGCTGGGTGCTTCCTTGTGGGTCAGAGCACACAGGCACACATCCCTTTGCTCATTGGCATTTCAGGACTGATGTACTTTTGTTTTTATCTGTTTACATGAGCCAGGCAAACCCAGATCCTGGCAGTGTGACTTCATGCTCTAAGAGAATCCAGGAATCTTTAATATTTACAAGAGGATTTTTATGATAAAATGTGAGTTTGGGTTGTTTTTTTAGATTGGTTTCCCCCCACTGCCACCTCTCACGTTTTATTCTCTTTTCCTCCTGATACCACAAATTTGGGGGGTTTTATTTACAAATAAGGAGACAAATTAAAAAATGGCCTCTGGGAGTGATGCAGGTTCAGCAGAGGGTGCATTTTATGAGCCAAGAAAACCTTTAGGTACAACTCTGCCTATTCCTTGTGCCACCTGGGCAGCTCATTTACACACTGAAGGTACCACCTGCCCTCTGACCCACCACACACATTTCCCTGCATGTCTTGATAGTAAAGATTAATCATTTGGCCTTTAACTATGTAATTAGTGAGGAGATGGGTTATTCTAGCAAAGGCCAGAGCTGATTCTGGCACCCCAGCCCCATTATTCCTGATTTTCCAGCACACTTAGATGGCAATGAAGGCTGCTTCCTTTTTCAACCTGCTTAAATCAAACAAATCCTTATTCTTCTTTCTGCTCCTTTTTTTTTTTTCCCCTTTATACTTATTTTATCAACACACATCCTGGGAATCTGAGTAAATGTAGAGAGTTTAGCTCATCTCCTCTCAAATTTCTCTTCAGCATCTTGAAATCTTTGAATCAGATCATCCTTTAAAGAGCTTGTTTGACCCCAAGTGAGTACAGATCCAGGTTTCCCAGGCTCTCTGCACGTAGAGACTTCACAACCTCACTTCTGTCATTGCTGCTGTCATTCCCTGCCCTTCCCAATCCCTGGGATGTCCCTTGGATGCCAGAGTGTCCCTGCCTTGGGCAGAGCAGCCAGAAGAGATCCAGGTAAGTATTTTAAGCCAGGTTAAACTCTGATATTTTCCCAGGTTCACGCTTCTGTGGGTTTAACTTCTGCTTTGCATTAGTTCTACACCTGCTTCTCACCCAGAGCTCTGCCAAACCTTTGTTTGGTGAATATTCCCACAATTTAGAGCTACAAATGTAAAAATCCAGAGTTTCTCTCAAGCAGAGCCGATGGATTGTTTTCCTCCACCCTTCCCCAGCATTGTACAGGAGCTCTCTGCAGGTTTAATCCATCACCTCCACTTTGTTCCCTTCACTCAGGTTTTTCCAGAGGATGCAGAGAGCTGCAGTTTGACCCTCAGGATCACAGGATTAGGGCTGGGAAAGCCCTCCCAAACCACGGAGTCCCAGCTGTGCCCCATCCCCACCTTGTCCCCAGCCCAGAGCCCTGAGTGCCACCTCAGGAATTCCTGGGACACCTCCAGGGATGGGCACTCCAACCCTCCCTGGGCAGCCCCTTCCCAAGTTTAACCCTTTCAGTGAGGAAGGGTTGTGAAACCAGCTGGAGATTTCTCCTGCCTCCACTTACACCTCTCATCCCTCCCTCTTACACCAACCCCAGATCCGAGGGGAATCCTTTTAGATGAACACCCTGAGCCCAAAAAAGACGGAATTAAGCCCAACCTTCTCACCCGTGCCTGCTTTCCACATCATCTCCCTAAAAAAATCCCCCTGATTTGTCAGACAGGATTTACCCTTTATGAAACCATGCTGACTGGTTTATTTCTCCAGATGTTTTGTGATCTCATCCTTTATTAATGTTTCTAGAGCTCTGCCTAGCACCAAGGTCAGATGTACTGGTCTGTTATATCCTGGCTGGTTTTCCAAGTCCTTTTTTCCCTACTCCCTCCAAACTGGGGTTGTATTTACTTCTCTCTAGTCCCTTGGTGTCTTCCTTGTCTCAAAGGAGCCCAGATAAAAATCTCCATTTATTGAACCAGTAATCTCTTCAGTGATCTTGTTAAAGATTCCCCAGTACATAACTCCTACTACCTTGGAGCTTCCAGGGATTTTAACTTATACAAGATTTATTCCAGCACAAAATTATCATATCCCAGAAACTTTGCTTCTATTCAATCTTGTGAACACTGAGGAGAAAGATACGTTCAGGGAGAGGATTTCAAAGTGAGTTGGGGGCTCTGGGTGCTCAGTTCCCACTGTAATTAATGGGACAGGGGCTTCCAAACCTCCTACAGAGTTCAGAAACTGGAACTTAAATGTTAAACCTATCAAACCTGTATAGAATATACTGAAACCTAATGAAATTGTGTATAACTTATATATGGCCTTATTTTTTAAGCACATATTATTGGCAAATATTTAATATATTTTGTTGGCAATATTTATTTTCAGTCCAGATACTTCAGTAAAGCAGCCAGTGGGGGGGATTTTTTTTTTTTTTTTTTTTTTTTTTTTTTTTTTTTTAAGGCTGCTGGCATCCCTGTGTTGCACCTGGAAGGCTCAGCATTGGTGGATATCCTCGATTTTGACATGTTCTGTGCTGGCCATGTGCAGCCAGAGCCTCTCTCCTGTCCTTAGCTTAACTCCACTCAGCTCCTGGAGGCCTTTCCATGTTCACACCCAGTGTCAAGTTTACAAAGTGTTTGTTTTTTACCAAAAGTCTTCAAGTACAAGCAAAGCACAAATAAGAAGGAGCTTTTGATGCCAATTCCTGCATTTTTGCAGCCTTTCCACAGGACTACTGGCTGACTCATCCCCCAAACCCCCTTCCTTCAGTGTTCACCTCTACGTTAATAAATCCCGCTCATTTCTGCACCACCCCCAAGAATATTTTCCATGGTTTTCCAGCTGATCTGCACTGATGCTGTTATCACTCAGCCATGCTTTGGGAGCTGAGCTCCAGGCCTGCAAAACCTTTGGTTTGGTCCCTGGAGGAGCCTGAGCACTGGGAGGTGACAGAGGACACGATGTCCATCCCTCCTCCAGGACAATAAATCACAAAAAACCCCACTCTGCCACCTCACTCCTGCCAGGTCGAATTCCAGCAGCTCCTCCAAACCAGAAAGAAACTCCAGCAGATTTGCAAGAGCTCTCAGTATAAATCTCTGCTTTCAGGGCTTGCTCCTTCTGGAGCTTTCTGCCATTCTTCCATGCAGATTTTCCAGGCAATAGGAACAAGGTGGTTTTTGAGGTCCCTTCCAACCCAAACCAGTCTGTGATCCTTAAATCTGGGTTTTACTTATGAAATTTGGGCTCCACTCATCACTGGTTATTTCAGCTTGTGGTGAAACAAAAGAGAAAATATCTCAAGTCCTTATTTTACTGGAGGTTTGTCTATTACAAGCTGTCTCCAATGACACCAACTCCGAGTTTAGAGGCTGCAGGATATAAATATTAACAATGTAAATAACAGGCAATTCTTCAGAGGGCAAAGGAACTTGTCTCCAATTTTCAAAGGATGTGCTTTACTTAACTAAGGCTAATTAGCTGTGATCTTCATGTAAGCAACAAAAAAAAATATTGCATTTGATTTTACATTTTTAAACAGCTGCAAAAAAATTTCTTATTTATCCAAAACAGACTTTTAGGATCATTACCAAGTTCTCAAGCGTGTACAAATTACTGTCCCCAAGATTATTTTCCTTATACAGGGTATTTAGAGAGAATTTGTTCCTTGCAGCACTCTCCAACCATTGCAGGGAATTTCCTTCTCTGAAATGTATCTCTCCAGTCCTGGCTTGTACATACCTACTTCTTCTTTTTCTACATATTTATGCATTCATTGTAGGAAACCCTGATGTGTAGATGTCATGCACAACATTTTCTAGAGCCAGGTGGAAACAATCTCACTGCGACAAGGACATTTACCAGCTCTGGGACAGTTTGTGCTGTGAACAAAAGCTGGGGGCTGACTGGAAAGGCATTTCTGGGGAAGGTGTGACTTGGAAGCAGGGCAGTGAGCAAGACTAGGTGTCCTATGTGTAATGAGTGCAGTTTTCCTGCTCAGGATTCCAGAGTTAACTCCAGTCCTTTGCGTGGGGCTGTGTTCACACCCTCACCCCCTTCTGCAGGAGCCCCCTCTGCTGCCAGAGGTGCATTTCTGCTCTTAGAGGGGTGGCTAAACCTCCTCAGACTCATTAAAACTCCTCTTCTTCCCCTTGATGTATCCCTCTGCTTCACCCAAGCACGGAGGGGCTGATCTGGTGATGTTTTAGGAGACATTCCCAGGTTTAGGCCCTCCCTGGGCCAGGGGTTCCTGCAGCTCTGGTTACAGAGTTCAGCCACGATCAAATCCATCTCATGTTTTATGTGCTTTGGAGAGATCCCTTCCTTCCTCCATGGCTGTTGCTGTAATTACACAAATTATCTGCTCCACTGTCACTTCCAGTCAAAGGTGTCATCTAAAATTAAAAATTCATGTAAAAACTAGAGATGTTACTCTTTTGAGCAGACAGTTCAGACCTGAGCTGGTTTCACAATGTTTGGTTTCGCTTCCCACGTGCAGCAAGGAGCTGAGCCAAGGCACACGGGGCTGCCTGGCCCTCCAGCTCACAGCATTTCATCTTAAACATCGTTTGGTTGTTGAAATTCAGGCCTCAAATTCATCAGGATTTAATTTAAGTACATTTTATTAAAATATGGAGATGCTGTAGCCATTTCTAATGTTAATGGAAACTCTCTCTTCTCCCCTCCCAGCACCACGGAGGGCTTTGGAGAAGGAATTCCCACGTGGAGAAGGGCAAGGAAGATTTGCTCTTTGGGATTTGTGTTGCACAAATTTGGGGCTGAGGCACCAGAGCAGCCACTGCACTGGGAACCTCTGGCTGAATCTGCTCTGAATTCACAGATCAGGAATGAGCCTGAGGTAGGAAACACCACACCTGGCTTCCCCTGCTCTTTTTGGGAATGCTGAAGGCACTGGCACAACTCAACACTGAGCTTTGGTGCAGAAATCAGCGTGGAAAATATCCAGGAAAAAACACTCACCTGTGAAGCTCCAGGGGTAAACCAGGGAGGGAAAATGCAAAAAGAAAGAAGCAGAAACCTTGAGCAATGACCCAACCTCACTTCTCAGTGCCCAAGGAGATTTTTTGGCTGCACAACTCCTGCTGGAGCTGGAAATGTGGGCTGTATTTTTTTTTTTTCAGTCCAGTAGTGCCTCTAAACCAAAACCAGTTCAAGTCACTTAGACCATCTCAATTATTTATGGCCACAAGAAGTGCAATCACACAGAAGCTGTTGTTTGGCTGTTGCCATTTGTTTAAATTCCAAGATGAGGAGGGAGGAGCACTGACCATTTCCACCAGCCAGTATTTGTGGAGCAGAGAAAGTTTGGTGTTTACTCCACGCTCTACAACTGCCTCAACAAGTTCACCAGAATGAAAATACTCTGCTTTTTCTTTTGGAGACAGACTTCACAATTTGATCTGAGTTCTGAGGCTGGATGTGCTGACCCATCCCCAGTGTGGGTGTTTTCACACCCAACCAGTTAATTGCCCATAAAGATTCATAATGTAACATGACGGGAAGAACCACCAGATGGGACTCGTTAAAGTCCCATGTAGAAAGCTTGGAAATCAGGGAAACCTTGTTTTTCCAGACCAGGACAGCACTTCAAGCTTTATTAAATGCTCTGTATCAGCTCTTCCCCACCCTTACCCCTTCTCCCTTTTTTCTAAGCAAGACTGTCAGGAGAGAGAGAAAAAAAATAAAAGGAAAGAGACATTCAGGAAATAAACAAATTTTATTTAGAGATTGAAGAAATGTTGAAATAATGACAGTTCTTCTTAAATGCAGAGATTAGGCTGGGGCTGAGCTGCTCACAGGTGCTCTCTGCTGCTCCTGGAAGAGTTAAGCCTAAGGAAAAGCTGAGCTTTAGGAGCAGCCTTACAGCACCACATGCTGATTCCCCATCTGACTCCTTGGATGCACAGTTTGGGGAGAGACTTGAGCAAAGCTGGGTGGAGCAAGGTGTGAAGTTTTGGCTGGTTTTATACTCTGAGAAGTCACGGAAGATCCAATTCACCCAGGGGAAGGAATGTCTTGTTCTTCCCACAGACTTCAGTGGGGCAGGAATTCACTGAATCTCACCAGTGTAAACTGCAGAAATAAATACCGGGTGTGTAGGAACAGAATATCTAAAATGCATCATCATTTGGAAGGAAGAAAAGCTCAAAACCCACAAAAAAAAAATTAAAACCCTCCTGGCTATTCTTTATTTAGTTCAGTTAAACTCAGCTGAGGAAGTTGGAGGATCTTGCAGGACTTCCTTACTGGAATGCAACCCAAAAGAGCATAAGGGAGAGAATAATAAACTGCTATTTAATGCATCATTTCTTTCACTTGGCCTTGACCCTAAGACTAAACTCTGAAATTTATGCTCAACACAATTTAATTGAAGCCCAGACCAGTTGCTGAGCTGTTCATATTTGGTCCAGTTTTAACAACCTGGTTGTTCCTGCACCACAGCCTAAACCTCCCTCAAATACAAGGTAGCTTAGAGAAAAAAAAATAAGATTTTAAGTCAGATTTGAATGGATTAATTTCATTTAGGCAGCATTTTATCCTCAGCGTTTTTCCAGTCAGAACCTCCTGAGATTTTTTTGGTGATGCAATACAAACTGGTAAAAGTAAGGAGCAGTGGTGAACTCTGAGTACTTGGAATATTGCACAGAGGAAAAACCCATAAAACTGCAGAGAAATGATAAAATAACTTTCTATTTGGCTGGATGAAGGAATCTCTGAGAGTGGAGAACATGCATTGCTGAAATTTTCTTCTTTGGTCTTTAAAACTTTTACATATTTAGGACTGGAGTGTGTTTTCTGTAAGGCCACAGAGAAAAACAAGAATTATTTGAAGTACTACTTAAAGTGAAAGACTTTTAAAAGAAAAAATTGATCTCTAATTTAAAAAAAAATTGCTTTTCCTGAAGCAAACACTTTATTTTGCCCAAAATCAGAAACAGAGTTCATACCATATCTCAGGAATTCTACCATTAAATTTTGGCTGCAATGCCACCTAAAAAAAAAAAAAGACATCTGACAGATAAACAATTCCTTTATTGCTCCAGGTGACACAAATCCAGCTTCATTCACCTGAGCATCGATTGTTTCATTTGCAGCATGAAAGAAAAACAAAAGTTTACAACTTTTTTCATTAATGTGCCTTCAGCAAGACTTCCTAAGATCTCTTAATCACAGCAGAGCTTTGAGATCACTACAAGAAGTGTCATTACCCTTCCAAAAGCACATCTTACCCAAATGATGATGTAATTAATAAAATCCCAGCTGGCATCTGGCGTGGCTGATCCATCGACTCCGCAGATCTGGCACAGGAGGGGTTGGAGGGCAGGGCAGGAGCTCAGCAAGGACGCGTGAAAAGGTCACTGCCGCTCACCTGGAAAGAAGATGTCAAGCAGACAGCAGAAAACTCCATCCAGCAGCCGAAAATTTTCCCTTCTGAGCTGCAAAACCCTTCCCAGGAGTGCCCTCCTCCTCCTCCCAGGTGCTGCTGTCCAGTCCCCACCTGTATTTGCCTTTGCCAGGGAGAGCCGGAGGATTTCCTGCTCCCAGGGCCAAAACTCCTGCCTAACTCTGAGCTGGGCCCTCCTTGGAGGGAGAGAAAAGGGCTGGAATGCTGCACCCCCAAGGAGAATGGCCCAGAGAAATCCAGCCTCCTCCCCAGGCTCCTCTTAATTATCTCCCAGCTCTTAGAAGTTGCTGAAATTGATGGAAAGAACGACCAGCAAAATAAAAAAAATCTTCTTATGTGTCAGATTTAGCACCTTTCTGACCCAGAGATGGGGCAACTGAGAGGCATTTTAAAAACCTTTTATTCTATTTTCAGTCTCGTATGAAGGATGTTACAATCTATGCTATCACAATCAAAAACTATTTCTTAATTACAAAACACTATAAGCATTTCTTAACTTATTAACTTTTTACTGCACTGTACTATAAATACCTCAAAACTAATCATTTAAAATTACCCTTCATAAATCTTACTGCAATACATCTTTCAAAGTTCTATTTCTCCAAAGTATCTAGCCTTATTTACAAAACTATCTTTTAAAACTTTTTTCTAGCTCTATTTTTCTCTCACCAATATCTATCGATTCCATAACATTTTAAAGTCAGCATTTCGTATCTCAAAGTTTACATACAAATAGGTACTAAGTAAACCTTGTATTAAACTCTAAAAACTCTCTACAAATCCATCTCCCACGCTCGTGCCCTGAGAAGGCATCAGTGGGACGGGGAAATGGAAGAGGACATTCTCCCTTCACGGGAATTCCCTTGTCAGGCTTTGGGAAGTTAATGTCCCTCATTTAGAGACCTGCTTTAGAGACCCGAGGTTCCACTACCACCTCACTTTTCACTCATTTTCCTGCCCTAAGTGCTCTCTGGGAAAACAAACAGGGCAGCAGCATTGAGTCTTGGGCTGTTTTCACCTCTTTATTTCTCAGGAACTTCTCTCTGAGCCTCTCTTCAGAGGTCTGTGGCTCTCCCGCCTGGTTTTAGGATTTCCATCACAATCCCGGTACTTTGCAAAGCGGTTTTACCTTGGCTGCTCTCGATCACCTGCAAAGCTCAAGTCAGGCTCTGCATCCCTGTTAAAATTGGAGCCAGAGGCGCTTCCCAAGAGCATCCTGCTGCTCCTGGCTCTCACCACCCTCCTCTCCTCTGCCCCCGACGTGCTGCGTCCTCTCCCAAAATCCTGCCAAGGTGAAAAGCATCACCTGTAAAACACCGTGAGAGGTTCAGCTTTATTAATTCAGCAATTCTCATTAGATTCCTATAACATCACCTTTTGCAAAGAGAAAACAGTGAGGATTTATTTTTTTTTAAATTTTGTTTTTGCTGATTGTGTGCCTAAACCCCTGCAATATTGGTGTAAAAGGACTTAGGACCTGTGAATTGCGTTTAAGAAATGTTTGAAAGGACAGACAGCATTTCCATCACACACACCTATTAGGTTTATGTGACACATGAAATTTTACTGGATTATTTATATTTTTAAAGTATCAGCTGAGGCATTTCAATCCTGGACCTTCTTAAGTATTCGTTGCCTCTAAATGAACTGGATGTGTTGTATAATGGAATTACTAGATTTGTATTAAATTGTAGCTTTGGGACCCATCACTGTGTGATGCTATCTACTTTCAACTGGCTTTGTTTATCACAGAGAAGGGAACTGAATTAGCATAAGATACTACAAAGTAGTAAAGGGATTTTAGGACCCTGTCTATTTGACCTCCTATTGACCTGGGCTAATTCATATTCTCCCTGGGATGCTCTAACAGGTCATTTAACTTTTGGGAAAAAAAAAAACAAAACAAAACAAAACAGGTCGGCTTGTGGCTGCACATCTCTGGTCCCTGTGGCAGCAGAGATGTGGAATTCCCTCTCTGCTCACACACACACACGGCTGTGCTCCTCCTTGAAAGGAAAATGAACTTTTATTTGTAAATTGCCACATAAGAGGCTGTTATTTGTCTTCCTTGGGGCCGTTTGTAACCTGGGTGGTGGCGGGAACACGGAATGGGGACGTGGGGAGGGAAGGTGTGCAGGCAGAAGGAAATGTCCTTGCACACTCATGGCCACACTCACACAAGGCATTTTACACACTGGTGCTCACAGAATCACCACAGAAAGGCCTGGGTTGGAAGGGATCTTAAATATCACCCAGTTCCGTGGGCAGGGACGTGCTCCTCCAGACCAGATGGTTCCAAGCCTCATCCGACCTGGCCTCAAACACTTCCAGGGATGGAGAACTTTATCCTGCTGTATAATGCCTGGAGGGAGTAGCTTTGAGGTAAAGAGAGTCCTAGAGGAGGTGGGGGAGCTGCCCAGGAGGATCTGCTCTGTCCAGCTTGCAGGAGGCACTTGACCCTAAAATACTTCTTGGCCCTCAGACTGATTTTTGTAGGAAATCAGGGTGATTTTTCCTTCAGTTGTGTGAAAGCTGCCTTTCATCATGACATGTTATTCCATGGGAATAACAACATTTTCCACAGGACAAAATGAGTTTCCCACAGTGTCTTTTCCTCCCTTCAAGGTCCTGCACCCCAAATGCCCACAGCTTGCTCTTGTTGTGGGGAACAGCCCCTCGGGGCACTCCTCAAGGTGGGCTGGGGAGGGCTGTGGGAGCCAGGTCTAGCTCTGGGTGAGAAGTGATATTTGATTTTGTTTAGGAAGGCAGCACTAATGCAGACAGGTGACATTAATGTGACACCTCACTGTACCACAGTGATGCCCTCTGAAGAAGCAGAATGTGTCCTCTGCTCTGAACCTTGAAAGTTCCTCCATAGCCCTCATGGATTTGGTCCTTAAATCAACTCTGATCTCAGTGGCCTCCTCAGATTTCAGCTACATTTTTTTTCTAGTTTTAAATTCTATTTAGGAAAATTAAAAAAAAAAAAAAAAGTAGATATTCAGGCAAAGGTTGTTGTTGGTAATTCCAGAAATTGAAGTCTATTTTTTGCAGTGAAAAGCATGAAATGAGCTCCAGCCGTCGCTCTGCAGTGCAAGGGGCTGATGAATTACAATGGCAGCCTGCTTTATTCTCCTTAATAAGAAATTAGATCACAATAGGGATTTACCAAAATTACCTTGAAGTGTTTGTGGGTTTGAGTGATTGCACAATTTGTGCTCAAATTGTGTCGAATCATCCGAGTTCCAGCATCTGTCTCTTCAGTTGGGCTGCTTTAAAAATGCCCTGGTCTCCTTTCGCAGGAGCTGCTCAGGAATGCAGAGGCTCAACCCCACACACAGCATTTCCTTGTTTTCTTCCCATTTTTCCAATATGCCTCATTGATAATTTTCTCAGAACTCCCCAGATTTCCGTGGTAACTTTATCAACTCCTGTTTCAGGTGAGAAGTGAGGGGTTTGTTTAGGGAGTGGATTAAATGTCGCTATTTAGCCTTTTCCTATCCTGTACCCTTGGATGAGCTCACCTAATTATTCACCAATATCCTTTATCAGAGATGCAGTCTGGAGCTGGAATGGGTGCTGGAATTCCTGCCAGGAGCCCCTGGAATGGTGTTTTTAAGGAAGCCCACACCATTTCATTAGGAGGCAGGAGGCACAGGCTGATGCGCTGCATCTTGAATAACTTCGGGAAATCTTTTAAGTCAACCTTGTGTTTTAGTCAACAGGGAAGGTTTGACCTTTAACCCCCCAACAACCATCTGTTTCATTATTTATCTGAGGGAATCAGAGAGTTTTTGTTCTTTCACAAAAGTCCCTGACACCAAGATATTTCTAATAGCAGAAATTTTTCATTCTTGTCACTATTCCTTTTGAAAATACAGGTATTTTCATACAACACGTAGCTAATGAGTGAAACTTCAGAATCCAACCTTTCTCTATAATCACAGGAACAGGGATTAAAGAGGTCCCACTAGTGAGGAACATGAAAATTAATTATTGAGCTCCTTGTTTTATCCTCCCCATCTGTCTGATATTCTCAAGCACAGAAGGAGTTAGACAATTAAATTACTTCTCCTTTTACCTCATCAGGATGTTCTCTGTACCTTTTCCCTAACTCCAGAGGCTCCCAAATTCTGCCCATTTACCAGCAAACGTGTGGGTGTGTGCCTGTGCAAGGGCAGGGGCTTCTGGTTTTCCTGAATGCCAAGAAATCAGCCAAGCTTTTCAAAACATTCATCTCCACTGAGCACACTTAAAATGGTTTTCCTCCTTCTAAGGCTTGCAGGAAATCCTTTCAGGGAGACACAGTCTTTGTAAGGAACACAAGCAAATTTTAAAATTATTATGATTGGTCTTTGTGCAAAGAGAAAGGCACAAAGGCACTTGTACACAGGAGAAAAGAAAGAGTAAAAATAACAATGAGAGAGGGATGTGCACTTGATATGTCAAGTGTGGGGGATACACTCTCCTTTAAAAACACTCATGAAATTCTCTCAGAAGTTGCTGGGAAGTGCCCCAGTGCATCTGCCCAGGGCAAAATTAGACCCATTATATTTAGCTTTCCTGAGAAACCCTCGGTTTTGTAGCGTGTTTATATTTCTGTCATTATTTTTGGCAGCTAAACAAGTGAAGAATTTCATTTCTAGCAACTAGTTAAGACAGTT
>VWZP01004814.1:144582-162082 GCA_013396995.1 Dicaeum eximium | reverse complement strand
CAACAAATATTGTTGTTATCCCAGTAAACCTCGAACTTGCTCCTTTCTTCCAGGAAGCTTTTGGATATTTTATAAACAAAACATGTCAGGATGAGATTTGTCTTGTTACTTTGAACCACCTGGATTTTGAGTGGCTTTTTTTCCCTTCATAGTCACACGTGCTACAAAAAGCACTTGCAAAGATGGGGTCCCCCCCTTATCTGACACCCATTTTTTGGGGGGGATTACTCCCAACCATGGGCTTGGCAGCTGCCCCTCCAAGGGATGATAAATCTTGCATAAAATCAACTAGATAAGCAGGAATATTCTAATTTTGTTTTAAACCACACCTGTAAAATTTATGAAGGTGACAAATCGATGGGAAGTGGTGGCTGGTGGAAGAGGTGAGTGAACCACTCAATTTTACCCCTTCACAGACCTGATCAAAAGTGAGTCCCTTCCTCTAATCCATGTCTATTTTAAAAACATTTTCTTTAGAATTTTTTTTTTCAAGCTAACTCTTCTATTGGCTTTTTGCTCAAACCCTGGTGGTTTCAGATGTTCGTCTGGTAAAGGAACTCTCCAAGATCTTTTCTCATGAGACAGAACCTGGAGAGATGAGAAGGGATAACTCTTCAAATCCAAATTTTGGGTTCCTTTAATACAGATGCTCGACACTTTGTTGTGAAGAAATTATTTTATCAATGTATTATTCACAAGGCATTCAGGACTTGTTAAATATTTATACAAATTATGCACTTTTATTCCAATAACTCTGATTATGTAGGTGATATGAGTAGTGTGGTATTAGGAGTAGAAAAGACTGGATAACACCCCAAAATTTGAGTGTGCAGGCAATATTTATATAATTTAATTACCTAATGAACACACTATGTCCTGTCTCTAAAGGATTTTAGCACCTCTCTAACAAGGACAGAACTGATTTTCCATCAGTGCCTTTTATTTAGGGGAGGAGAGAACAGGTGGGGAAAAAGCAGCATTTGGCTTGAAATTGTCTTTTTTTCCCCTTCCCAGCCTCACTGAAGGAATCTGAATCAGCATAAACCAGGATGTATTGAACCATGCCTATTATCCCCACTAGAGAAGAGAGGCCACAAAGGGCTGAGCTTCATCTGGCTCTTGGATAATTCAGGAAACAGATGGAATGCTACATCTTCCTCAGAGCCCGAGGACTAATGTAGCCCTGTGGCGTTATCTATCAGACTGGAGGGGGGCTCTGGATTTTGAGGACCATTCCCAGGTCAAACTGGAGCATAAAGCAGAGAAATATCCTTGGAAAAGCACTTGCTTAGGGTTTTATACAGATTTCAGTCAGTTTGGAATTTGAGCTGTGCCACTTCACTGGAAACACAAGGTAAAATGTAAATTTACAGAGGCAGAGTCAGGAAAGGTTCTCAACTCTTAAAATTTTGGAATTTTCTTATTATAAATAGTTATATATTTAAACTCAACTTTCATTCTGATATTTACCTGATATGGTGTTTTTTTTAAATTATTTTAATCCATTTTTATGCAACTTTTAAGTCAAAACACAAGAGCCAAAATGGGCAAACCTAAAAACCTCCTGCAGAATGACATAAAACCTCTGAAAACATTGTGAGGTTTTTTTTTTTTCCCCAATCATGTAAACTGTTGCTTTGCTGGGAATATCTCCATCCTAGGGTGAACCTAGTACCTTTCTAGGTATGGAAAACAAACCCTTGGCAAAGCAGATTGGCAAATTGGGAAATCTCTGTTTACTCCCATCCAATAAATGGAATATTCAAAGCTGTGGGAAACATCACATACAGGAGTAAAAGCAAATTCTTCCAGTACTGACAGCATCACAGGCAAAGGCAACTAGACCAGGAAATAAATCAATGTTTTCTTTAAAACTCCAGACTCTGAAATCAGAGCAGAATGGAAGATCTTCTCCCAAATTCATCTAAGGAATTGAGTAATTCTCTGTATGGGTCAACTTTGCAAAGTACTTTCAGACAAGGTTGAGGCTGAAAAGTCCAGACTTCTGGATAAGAAAAAGGTTTTTGGAAATACTGGGCTGCATCAAGCAAACAACCAATACAAGAATCCAAAAATATCTCACAAAGTGTTCAACTTGGCATCATCCAAGGTTTTTAAGAGGACCAACTAATTAATTATCTCCTGCCTTGAAAAAATTCATTTTTTGGGTCACATCCACTTCATAGTAGCGCTAAACAAATAAAATTAGTGTTTATAGACAATATTTGTATAGTTTTAATACCTAATGATCACACTGTGACCTGTCCATAAAAGATTTTAGCACCTCTCTAACAAGGTAATGACAGAACTGATTTTCTGCCATTGCCTTTTATTTGTGTGAGGAGGGAACAGGTGAGCAAAGTATTTTGGTTGAAATAGTCTTTTTTTCCCCCTTCCCACCTCCACTCAAGGAATCTGCTCCAGCATAACCTGGGATGTTTTGAACCATGGATATTATCCTCCCTGGAGAAGGAATGTGCCCAAAGCTGGAGAAACCAGGTTCATTCCTAGCAACCCTCTCCTCGAAAATCACTGGGATTTTCAGTCCCCAGTCACCAGATTCCCAAGGGTTTTTCATGCAGCTCTTCTTGGCACACCCTTTCACAGCTAAAGAAGATGCCACATCTTTCTAGGTGTGGAAAACAAACCCTTGGCAAAGCAGGATTGGGAAATCTCTGGTTACTCCTGTCCAATAAATGGAATATTCTTCATATACTCCTGTCCAATAAATGGAATATTCTTCATATACTCCTGTCCAATAAATTGAATATTGTAAGTGTTTTTGCCTTTGTGTGACAGATTCCTCACCCTCCCCTTATTTTCCCAACCTATCCAGAGCAAGGCTTGCTCCTGCTGGTTTTTCAGGATTCCCACTTTTCCAGGGCTGTGGGAGGGGAGGCTGTGCCAGCTCCTGCTGGGGGGCTCTGGGCACAGGTGGCAGCAGCCATGGGACACTGTCCCCTCCTGCCCAGCCCTGCCACAGGGAAGCTGCTGCTGCCCAAAGGGGATCCAGGCTCCCTGGGGCTCCCTGGGGCTCTGGGAATTTGATGGATTTCCAGATGCACCAGGAGAAGAATGGATTCCAGTTGTGGGTCACCTGATTGAACTCTCTGCGTGGTGGAACAGTGCAGGAAATGGTGAAATTGGGTTTTTTGAGGCATTCTGGAAGTTTTGTATGAGCCCTGCTGATGGCTTGAGGGAGACAAGTTTGCTTGGAGTTCCTAAACAGCAGAGTCCATTCCTCAGCCTGAGGTGAAAAAGCTCTTTTTTATCTCCAGATGATCCAAAACTGAAATCTGGTATTAACCAGACCAAGGTTTCATGTTATGTTTTAACTTTTTGTGTATCAGTGATGAGGGGACTATTGTGTGGAGAAACTGCCCTCAGCTCACATATATCCACCTTTTTCACCTTTTCTAATGAATGCTGGTTAAATTTTCCAGCACAGTCCTGACAGATCTCACATGTGCTTTAAATTCCTAAGCTCCAAGATGTATTTGTAGAGCCAAAGAAAAATCAATCCATTGCAATAACAAATGAAAGAGTTATTTTTAAGAATTAACATGCGTGGGATTCACCAATCATTTTGAAATTCAGTGTCTTCCACAACACTGAAACCAAACAATTAAACCCTTTCGGAAGGTCACGATTGAAAAAAAAAAAACCAAAAAAAACCCACATAAATTTGAGTTCAACAGTGGCAGCTCATTTCTAATCTCTAATCCGTGGGTTTGCATCTCTCTGTGTCTTGGAAAATGTTCTCCTGGGCATGCATGTGCAAGTCCAATCATGGATTTTTTGAGATACCTGGTGATCTGCATTTGAGTAGTCGAGATTAAACTTGAGCCTTTAGTCCCTTTCAAGTGCTTAAATAGCTGCCTCTTCAGGCTCAAGCCAAACCAGTTTTAAGAAGTAGCTGGAGGAGCATTTAAAATTAATCTTCTCAATTCTGCTCCTGGATTGGCAAGTGTTTGGCAATTCCTTTTGTTCAGCTGGAATGGGAGGTTCTCCTTCATTTAACACCGGGACCAGTCTTTGAGTCAAACCAGGCTGGTTTTTAAGCTTGGCCTGACACCTCTTGTCTAGAAAAAGGCACTGAAAAAGTCAGAACTGAGGGGTCAAGGCATCTGAAATCATTTGGGACTAAATATATTCCCCAAAAAAAGGGAATCCAGACATTCAAAGCACCTTTAATACTCTTCCAAGCATGATTTCTTATTTGGTCTTGGACTCCAGGCTTTGTCACCACTGCTGAGTTATTCTTTTGTTTGATGTTAAATCTCAGTTTAAATCCTGGGGTTCAGCCCCACAGCTCAGCCCCCCACGTTTTCAGTCCTGCCAGGCTTCTTCCCAGCCCATGATGTTTTCACTGGAATTTCCTGGAGTCGTGGAATGCCTGGGGTTGGAAGGGACCTTACAGATCATCTAATGCCAAACCCCTGCCAGGGCAGGGATGTCACCCACGAGGTCAGGCTCTTCATCAAAAAATTCAATGTTATATATCTGTTCTGAGGAGGATAAAAATCCACAACGTTCCCCGGAAATGCAAGAAAAGAGAAATTTGGTGTTGTCGCTCTGTATCAATGTGAAAAACGGGATCTGAAGAAGTTTTTGTACCTTTGCAGCAGCTTTTCTTCGCCTCTGGACCAGGGCAGGCCCGTTGGAGATGACACTGGATGCCAATCCAGCTTGGAATTGGGCTCTCCGGGCAGTTAATTAAGACATTTCTCCCTTCACTCCCAAACTCAGTACATTTCAATCTGTTTAATTCTCCCAGGAAGTCAAAAATAAAGTCAGGAAAGAGCCATATTGTCGCACAACTGCAACGGTCTCCAAGGAAGGGTTTTGCTCCCAGCCTGGTCTCAGAAAACTTTGGAAATGTTAGGAACACCCAGATGCAAAACCTCCAAAGAATAATACAAGAAAATGAGGGGGTTTTTTCCCTTGTGAAGATCTTTTTTTAAGACAGATTGGGCTTGTAACTATTTTAAGCCTCTACTTGTTTTTCAAAACCTGGGGTTTGATAAAAAATAGAATAAAATAGAATAAAATAAAATAAAATAAAATAAAATAAAATAAAATAAAATAAAATAATATAAAATAAAATAAAATAAAATAAAATAAAATAAAATAAAATAAAATAAAATATAAAGGTTTATGTTTTGGGGGTTTTTTTAACAAAAAATTTTCCTGTGCAGTTTTTAATTTTTGGAGAGGTGTTCTGGGTGCTGCAGTGATTTTGATGGTCAGTTCTTTCTGCGTGCTGGACTTTTGCCTTCCAGCCATCCTGGATGGGTGAGCTCCCAACACTGCACGTACATCCAACACACCACAACGGGATGGGAGGCAGCCTGGATTTCTGGAAGACACAAGACAGGCAGGACATGGATTCTGCCAGGAAATGAGGGCGTGCAGCTTTAATTTCCAAGAGGCCTCTGGTATAATTTCAGCATCCTGTTGCACTCTGGACTCCCTTGTTTTGCAGGAACCCAATTAGAGCTGTCCAAAGAGCCTTTAAAAAAATGAATTTAAGAAGCTGTGATTCTTGCAGAAAAAGAGACTTTCTGCTCAAGATTTTCAAGTCCTCAGTCATAGCTGGCATGCCTAAGCTTTGGGCAGAGCTTTCCCAGTTTCTCAAATACGATTTCCTAACCTTTTTTCTTCTGAAGTCTAATCAGGACAGGGGACATTTTGGATAGGAATAATTCCAAACCCCATTTTTTCTTGCCTTGTTTTTTTTTCCTGAAGAATCCAAACTCTTAACATCCCTCTCTGTGCTGCTGGTGCACGAGCACTGCATTTCCTCATTTTTGACACAAGTGGGATTAGAGGAGGTTTGTAACAAAGGCTTTTCTGGCAGTCTGCAGAGCCACGGCCAAGCCCAGGAATACTGGGAATCCTGATGAGAAAGCTTGCTCGTTTCTAGCCCAACGAGGTTTGGAAAAGTATTTAAACTTTTGGAGCTTAACTAAACCTTCAAACCTTTGGGTATTGTCACACTGGGAACTGTGATAACTGCAGGTTTTATTATATGTCTTTCTCCTGCTATTTAATGTCCAATTAATTTCATGATAGGGCATATTAAAAAGATGCTTCGTGGATGGAGGAGGATTGCATTGTGCTCTAACCATTTATTGTTGAGCTGCAGAGGGTATTTTAAAATAAATAAATATAAATTTGTCCTAATTTTTACTTAAAAACCCAATTATTGGTTTACTCCAAGACTTTAAAAGAATATGGGGAATGTTTTTTGGTTTTTTTTTTTTTTTTTAGGAAAACTAAGCATTGCTCTGGAGAACAAATATCCCTCTGACCCCCATAAAAATCAAGACACAAGGCCAGCATATGGAAATTATTTTCCTCTTGACCGTGACTTGCAGAAACATTGTGCTGTTTGCTGGTAGCAGCCTTGTCAAACTGCTCCCCCCGCAAGGACAATAAAGTGGCAGCACTTCACAGCCCCAGAGGGCCACCAGGAGCTCTCCCCTCTGCCTGGGTGCCACTGCAGGAGCTGGAATTCATCTCAGCACTCAGGATCAGCGCGGGCTGAGCTCGGTTTTAAAGGCTCAGGGCGGGTTTGGGAAGCTGTTGAATATTCAGTGGTTAACTGGCTCCTTCTGCTGCAAGAAGCTGCCCCCCAGGACAGATCCTTCCTGGTGCTGGCCCGGAGCTAGAGACACATCCCTGGGCTGCTCAGGTGCTCACTAGGAAGTGGCATTTGGGATGTGGAATATCTGGAAGTGTTCTTGTAGGATTGGGTCCAGCAGCAGCACAGAATCATAGAACATCCTAAGGAGGGAGGGATCCACTAGGATTACTGATAGGATCCTGCACAGGATATCCCCAGAATCACACCACGTGCCTGAGAGCACTGTCCAAACCCTCCTTGAGCTCTGGAATGCTGGATGGGGATAATCTGCATGGTTCAGGTGGGCCCACCACTCACAACATCCCAATCCTCTTCCTTGTCGAGGTGACACAGAAATGCAGCTTGGTACAAAACCCACAGATTCTACCTACTTTAGGTTTTTCCCTAAAGATCCCAGATATCCAGACTTCATTTAAAATCCCAATTCTGTCCAAGGCATCCTTTCTCAATGGGTTCCTTTGGGTTTGCATTGCCCTGTGGCTGTGCACATCAGGCAGGAGTGGACAGTGCCTCCCATCCAGGAGTGTCCCACATTAAGGGCACTGCTGATTCCATCCCCTCAGGTTTCCTGCTGTTGACATGGGATGAACTTGAAGGCACCAGAGATGCTATCAGCTCACACTTCAGCAGAATATAATGGGACATTTGCATTTTCATTCCTTTCTTTTCTAAGTCACCACCCACAGCTTTCGTCTCCACACCTAAATATAGAAGGGTGATGTTTGCACGTTCTTTTGTTCTAAAATTCAATTAATTTTTTATTAGCAGAATTAAATAATTAATAATTTTCCTTAAACTTTCCAAAACTCTCTGCTGCTGGAAGGACCTCACGGTGCCTACACCACACAGATCTGCTCCCTGCAAAACTTTTTAAACAATTCCAGCCTCCAGCACCGGCAGCAAGGTTCAATTTTTTGTGGCTGTCAGATGAAAAAGGGCCCTGCTCCTCTCAGGAACATGCAAATTGTTTCATCCAGAATGATATTTGCCTAAAAGATTTCTCTCTCCAGCTTTCACTCGGACATGACTGCCAGTTGTGTCCCAAGGACAGCTGCTGGGAAATTTAGTGGAAATGTGGAGAGAGAGAGAAGAGGGGAAATTGTTTTGCCATTTATTCCGAACCAATTCTGGCATGAGATGAACAGACATAGAAAGCCATATTTATAAAGGGCACTCTCTATGCAGAGTGCTGGATGTGGGTACATCCCTCTGACAGCCTTAATTCCAAAAAACAGATTAGAACTATCCAAGATCCAAAATTTTTCATAAAGGCTTATGGTTTGTTTTTTTCCCTGTCTTTTGAGGACTATATAGAATGGGCTATAAAGCCAAGAGGGATCTATAGGATGACAGAGGCCAGTTCTCTCCTCCACTCCCCTCCCAAAACAAGCATTAAAGTCTTGTTCATAAATACAGAGTGCAAATTGAATACTTAGCCCAGCCCTCTCCACGCTCATTCTGCCCTCTTTGAAGTTGAACAAACGAAGGGTTACTTCTCAGGCAAGGAAAAAAAATTGAGGTTGATTAACCATGGGCATGCATAATTTATATGGAGTTTGAACATCCTGTGAAAATGGGCCAAAGATGTTTCTTTATAAATTGGGTTCTATGAATTCGAGATGATCTTTAGCATTTATTATTGCTCAGGCAGCATTGTCTGACTCAGTTTCCTCCCAGCCACTCGATTTAAATGCTCAGCTCTCTGTCAGCATCACCAAAGTCAGGCTTTGCATCTTGCTACAGCCCTCCAGTGCTGCCCCGTGGTTTGTAGGATGAGGAGCACTGTTTGGGAACTGTAGGATTCCCATTTGAAGCGATGCCTGCTGGAAGGAAACCAGGAAAAACGCCTTGTGAACCTAACCCCTGTCCAGGTAGCACATTGCCTGCTCCCTGACAAACCTTGCATGTGCCTTTAAGAAACAAAAATTAATGCAAAGCTTATTACAATCCTGGTGGTTGCTAACGCTTTCTCTCTTCCACTGTCCAAGTGTCTGAATTTCAGCTTCAGATGAGTGTGGCCTGCTGGGATTTGAGCTGCCAGTTTAATTAGTGTTCAGTAATTTCAATAATGAGTGACAATTCATTGGGGCTTTTAGGTTGGTCTTCTGTTCAGAAGCAAATCAATAATCCACAGTTTTTCCCCTTCTTTAAAGACAAGAAAGTGGCATGTGAGTTACATCAGATGAGAGAAAATAAATGAGGAAAAGCACAACTCCCTCAGTAACTTGAGAGGCAATTGGCTTTAATGGTGTGGGCAGCCTCCCTGGTTTGTTGATGTTATTGGATGAACAGAAAGGTCATTAGTATCTGGAAAGGGGCTCCAAAGATTCTCACAGTAAACAATTTGCCCTGGCTGTAACCATAGTGATTTGGGTAAATGAACACAGGTATACGGATTACTACTGTATTCCCCAGGCTGCCTATATTATTGCCTCAGAAGATATAAAAACAATTGAGGCTAATTGTATGAGAGTGAGTTTATTACAAACATAAATGGAAGGGGAAAAGAAACCAGATATATTGTTCAGAAGCTTTTTTAATCTCTTAATTTTATATGTACATGTGCACATATATGCGTGGCGCGCGCAATGCGCCCGCGAGAACGCTCTGTCTCCGAGTGGAAACATGCAACAATAAATTTCCTCTGGAGCTGGCCTCCAGTTTGGTCCACAGGGCAAACTGCTGCTTTTCCTTTGGTCCACAGGCCAAACTGGAATGCAGGTTTTCCCCTCACTGCCTGGAGCAGGGTGTTTTCCACTGTTCTCCGGTTCGGGCACCTCGGTGCCGGTTGACGCTGGAGTTTGGAATGCTGAAGAGCTACAAAACCATTTATTTTTTCAACCTTGGAAGGCTGAGAAGAACAGAAGTGGCTGGAAACTGGGAAAAAGGTGTTTACCCCAAGCAAGGAGCTGATGTCCTCTGCATCACCAGTCCCACACTGGGGAATCACCCACTCCACCCGTGGCATTGCACCAATGTACAGGAGCGGCATTTTTTTGAAAGTTGCATTGCTCCCTTTTGTTACAGCAACAAAGAGCCAGCCTTGGCGAGGGGTTGTGATTTGCAGTATACAAACCCATTAAAAAAACACAAATGAAATACCCAGCTGGGAAGGTCAAGTCTAATGAGGTGGTCTGTTGTGAGAAGTGGTAGCTCACAGCATCCCCCATGTAGGCCAGAGGTGATTCCAAGTGAACAGCTGCTTATAATTATTATAATCTGACACTTTTCATCCACCTCAGGTGCTATTTTTTTCTCACAAGAGAGCAGATTAATTGTATATCAACTGATATACATAAAAAAGGATTTGATAGAAGGCTTAATAAAGTAACATTAAATAGGTGCTCCCACTGAAATTCTAATGTGTATATTCTTAATTAAATTCCCTTGTACAGTACAGTAATTCAGGTGCATTTGGATCCCTTTTTCTTCCGCTGCACATAAAGTTTAAAATTATTGTTGCTATGAAACTAAAGGCAGATAGGAAGGGAAAAACCCTGCGAGTCTGACCCACATAGGCCCCTCTTCTGGAGGGAGAAAAATCAGTTAATGCTCCATCTCTCATTCTGCGCCGCGTCTACGCAGGCCCTCGGTATTCTCATGTTAAAGAATACGCTCTCCCATTAGAATTTCAATAGAGCCCTGCTCCCAGGTGAAAAGGCAATATCCACATTAAAATGAAGATATTATTAAAAAAAAGAAAGTACCATGTGCAGCAGTCTATTGACATCACTCTGGAGGGAAACTGTTGATTTAGAGGAGGAGACGTAGCTGGGTGTGTGTTTAAATTGAACATCTGATAGCGCCGTTCCGCTGCTGTTTACTGGCGTTCAGCAGCCAAACACACAATGTTTACACGACTTCACAGCGTGTCCTTCCTCACAAACCATAAAAAATAACCCAACATCACCCACAATAAGGAATATCCCAATTAAACCTCTTCTCTAAATGCTGCCTGAGCAGCATTAGATTGCACGGTTTGCTGTGAGGAGGGAACTTCCTTTGCAGCGCAGGCGTGCGGGGTTTAATCAGACACGTTCAGCACAACTGCTGGAAAAAATGAATGGAATCTCCCGAGTCCCACGACGTTTCCTATTGAAATGAATGAAAGACACATGGGGTTTGCTAAAGATTTCAGGCTGGGCCCTCAGAGACCCTGCTGTCTTGCAGCGCTGTGTGCTCAGCGTGTGCGATGTTCTTCAGGGAGCCTGAAGAAATGGACATTTGTGTGCCCTTCTCCAGGGGCCCATCAGGACTCCAGCACTCAGTAAGATGCCTCATGTTATGCTGGATCTGCTTGAGATCTGTTTGGCTTGGATCTCTTGGAAGATCAGATTTTCCCTCCACACCTCTTTTATATAAACAGGAAGTGTGTTTCATTAAAATAGTTTGGATCCTTCCACTCCTGTTCCTAGTGGAAAAGATCCTTGAAAAATCCTTCTCTCAGTGACTTCCTTGAGCTACTAGGGACAGTTTTGCATCTCCTCCAGTCTGCTGTCCAGCACAGAGATTTCCTCCATCCATACAAACACTAATTCCTGTGAATTTCTTGGGATGACCTCAGTTTCCCTTGGAGTCGTTAGGTCAGTGTTGAGCCTTCAATGTATAAGGAGGAATTTGTTTATTTTTCTAAATACTTCTGTTCAAAGCTCAGTGCTGGACAATGTCCTATGGTGTTAAATGTGTTAAATAGCACATTCCAGTCTAATCCCAAATTTCCTTAGTATTTGGGAGAGAACACCTTCTTCTATTAATTATAATTTATTTCTATTTAACTTTTGAACTTGTCAAGCAGTTTTCAAAAATGAAGGAAATCAATTCTAGTCCATAAAAACCTTTAGACTGGAGAGAAGGAAGGAGATGTAACATTCTTGAGATTAAGTTACACCATAGCAGATTTTTATACGTATTTGCAATTTACCCCCAAACGTGTATTCAACCCAGACAGGCATTAGATCCTATAAGAGGGTGTCTGTTCTCTTTTTTTTTGTTCTCATCTGAGAAAGGAAAAGAGGAAAAACTTCAAGAAATAATTTACAATTCATCAGGCTGCTGCAGGGGGAGAAAAAAATGTTAGATCTGCCCCTGACTTGATTGTTTATTGGAGAGAAAATTTTTTTTTTAAATCATCCAATATCATTTGAGTTCTTTGTGCTTGCCCTGTACTTCCCAGGTTGCTTGGGTGTGATCATGAAGAACTCCATGAGCTCCTCCCTCTGCCAGCTTTGCTCCCAGACATCAAAGATTTTGTCCAAAAATTCTTTGGTCTTGGCTGCCTCTGAGCCCTTGAGTCCTTGAGCAGAGAAAGTTTGAGTGGGAAACTATGCTAGAGCAGGAATATCAAAATATAATACCAAATACAATGGTTCTGTTTTGATAGAAACACAGAGTGATTTGATTTGGAAGAGACCTTAAAGATCATCTCAGTCCAAACCTCACTAGACCAGAGTGCCAGACCAGGTCTGCAACTCAATTGCAGCTCAAAAGCTTTTGATGCAGATGCAGTTTGGAAGTAAAAGGGGCTGTGTATAAGCAGAGTATATCAGTATATTCCAAAGGAAGTGGCTGGCAGGGGTGGTGTGGATGACAGCTGACTGCAGCTGCAGTGAATAATTACAGTCATATTTGCACTGGTCCAGGATATCTTTTAAAATAAATTACAGACTCATCACCCTGCTGCCTCCTGGCAAACAGAATTAAACATTAATGTATCAACAGTTTATTAAAGACAATAAAGTCTTTTTTAAAAACAACTGCACTTAGCAACTGTTAGGGAAAAAAACAGAGAGTTCTAGCTCAGCCATTTGAAGTAAATTTGTAAAAATCAAGTGATTGAATATGGCTGGTATTCGGATATAAATTTCTTTACTGGAAACTGAGATGAAATCCTACACATCCTCAGATGCCTGTGAAGTTTGTCATCCTCACTGCTACAAGCCATTGGTGGAGCTGACTGTGTAGTGGGAGTATTCAAAACTTTTTACAGATAAAACCCATGGAACAGAGCCTGGTGGTTATCAGATTACCTGCTGCGTGTCCTTATCCACACTCTTGTGCTGAGTGCATCTAAATACTTCAGCTGGATGGGGCGAAAATCTGCTGACATCATCCATGGACTCTGCTCTGATTTTACTGTAAGCAAATACTGAAATAACCATGGGAGAACAGCAGTTAGATGAGGAGAAATGCTAAGATCCTGATTCAGCAAAAGCTTTTACAAAGGTATTTAAAGTTAAGCACATGCTTAAGTGCTTTGCTGAATCAGGGCCTGGGGGAGGTCTTGTTATCTGTGAAAGATTTCTAAGTGGGACGTGGAGAGGGAAACCAAGGTGTACAGTTACAGGAGTGCAAAGAGAAATGGAGATGTGGGAAAAGTTTTATACTGCTTGAACCTGCTCAAAAAACTCAACAAAGATGCGTAGGAATAAATATCCAGCCAAATGAAAGCAGAGGTGGAACAAAGGGAGCAGGGCAGGGAGCTGGGGCTGGGGGAACAAGAACTGACATTCCAGCAAGTGAACAGCAGAGGAAAACTTTGCTGCTGTACCTGGAAGGATAAAGTATTCCAGCTAAAAAACAAAAAAGCAACCAAACGAAAAAGTATCTCTTAACATTTATAACCCTGCCCAAGATCTCTTCGGCATCAGCTCTGGAAGGAAGGAGGAAATATTGAGAGTCTGACCCTGAGATGAGCTCAGGTGATCAGAGCACGGTGTTGGGAACACCAAGGCTGTGGCTTTGATCCTGCAGGGACCATTCACTTAGGAGTTGGACTCAATGATCCTTCTGGGTCCCTTCCTGTCACAACAGAGACTGACACAAATCACAGGGACACAGCAAACTTCAGCTCGGGAAAAGGCGAAGAAGAAGTAAACTCTATTTTGATTTTTGTATTATATAGAGTTTTGGGAATGGCCATGGATTGGAGAATGAGGTCACCACCTCTCCAACCACACTGGTCAATGAAAAGGTCCATCAAACCTTTCTCCTCCCAGAAGAAAGGAATGAAAAACAAAATTACGGTTAGAAAAACACCTGTGTGTTTACAGAAAACCTCGTGAGAAACTTTATCATAAAAATTAAAACATCAGAAGGCTGAAAATCAGGGCAACACCTTCCTACTCAAACTATTCTGTGAAATGAAGCAGGGAGCAGGGAGGGGGAATGAGGTGGCATTTCCTTGAAATGTCTTCTCCTGCTCCAAACCAGCTCCATTAATCCTCTCACTTCAGCAGTCCTCTTTCCTCTGTTGATTATGAAAAAGTCAGAATGGAAACTCAGATGGCATCAATAAACCAAAGATTTATAAAAACTTTTAAAAAAAAGAAAATTCAGGTGACGTGTCTTTTAAACCTGGTGAGTCCTCATTCTTGAACCAGGAAGGAAGAGGAAGCTTCCTTGCCAAAAAGTTTTACTGAGGTGGCTCCTGCAGGGGAGAAATGTGCTGAGTGTTCCTGGGCTGTTTTTTCTTGGCAGCAGGTTTTCTCCGGGCATTTCTTTGATTATGCCCATGTAATATGATGATTATCAGATTTCAGTCACTGGTGCTGTTCTCCAGCTTGGCCTGTTGCAATAAATTAAGCCAGGCTTATGCTTAGTCCTGTATCAGGGTGCTTTAATCACGTAACGTTACCATCAGATTCTCTGTCCACAAATTGGCCACAAGTTTGGTCAAATTATCAAATTACATTACTGGAGTAATATTAAAATCATGTGAGCGGGTTTTAAATCCCAGTAGTTCATGAACTTTTTTTTAATATCTGCCAAGCTGAACAATGGGACCCTTTGCAATCCCCCAGTGAGCACCTATTAAAACCACAATTTACAACTATACATATCATCTAACGTGTTAACCAGGTGTTCCAGTGTTATTGTTTGAAATTCTACCTAGGTTTAAATCAAATGAAGAAAAGCCAAAAGTCCAATTAAAATCCCACATTGCCTCTTTATCGTGTGTAGGTGAAAGACATTTGTTATGGATTTAATGGCAGAAATCTCATAAAATTTTAGGCCATCCTCTTTTCTTCCCAGTTTCTTGTTTCTTGCTCCGATTCTCACAGCTTACTGGCATTTCCTGTTCTTAACTGTAAAAAAAATAGAATAAATCTAGGAATTTCTGGCTTAATTTTAGTAGCATCCTGGACACTCCAGCAGAATTTGACAATTGAGTGTTGTCATGGGATATTAAAATCCTGCAGTGGGCCCATTTAAGCTATTATTTCATAGGCTGTCCCTTAATCAGTTCCATCCCTCGGCTGTGCACTCTTTGCCAACATGTGTCTATTTTATTTAATAGTTCAGTGACAACAAATTTATGTTGCTAAGCTCCAAAAAGTAAACCTTACCAAAATACCTCCCCAAACTGCCTTTACAGACATCCACCAAAGTAATATGGAATTCAGTTGTCTTCACTTGGCCATAATTACTTCCAGACCCAGGCTGCCTATCTTTGTCTTTGGCCATTTTTCTCATTCCACCCCAGCCCAGAAATCGAGGTGTTTCTTTACATTTATGGTTTTCTACTTAGATTTCATTGTCACCCACCCCTCCCACCTTTTGATTTTAGCAGACCTTGACATTTAACTAGTGACCTAGCTCTCCCTCCAAATATATGTTTGCTTCTCTGTTTGACAAAAGGCTTGGCTTTTCAGTGCCCAATAAAACAAATTAATTTTCTTTCAGTGAGACAGCCTTCCCCACCCCCCTTCTTTTCTCAGGCATTAAAATTGGGACAGTGTAAAAAGTCACCCTTGCCTCGCTAATTTGAAATCCATTGAATAATATGATAAATGAGAGCAACTTTTTGTCCAGAATTAGTGAAACTGGCAAAAAATAAATGTGTCAGTTACAGCACATCTGTTCTCTTTTACGCTTTACTTAAGAAAATAATTCTTGCCAGATTTTACCCACCCATAATAATTACACAATTTTTACAGATGTAGTTTGTAACAGCTTCACTTTGGTCCAAAACCTTTAATATGACTTGCAATGAATTTACTCCTTGGCTTGCACTTTATTATGTTTTTGCAATAAAAGGGCTGAGGTAAAGTTATTTGTTTCCAGCTCTGCACCTTTTGCTAACATTTTTATAAACAAAGCTGCTAGGCTCAAAATGATTGTTGCTGTCATCACCACTGTTACCATTGCAATTACTGCACGGCTTGCATTTGGACATTTCATTTGGCTCTTGCTCCCAGTCTGTTTTCCTTGTCCTTAATTATCTGTTCTGTGGGAGCACCAGACCAGCAAGAAGGGCACTCATGCATGTCCAGCTGCAAATGATAAACCATCATGACTTCCATTGATATTTAAAGACAATGCTACTAATTATTGGAGATGGGGCCTGGTGAGGAAATTTTGAGGCAGATCCAGAAATCTCCGCGTTTCGGGAGCGGCAGGGCCTCGAGGTTTGGTTTGGCCCCTGGAAACACATCCCAGGCTCCAAAGTTCAGGTCATTCCATGCCAGGGGCTCGGCGTGGGCCAGGCTCTAATTGTAACAGCATGGCAGGCAGTGCCACCATCGTTAGGCTCTGTCTCAGGTTTACAGCCATTTGCAAAACTTTATAAATCAGATGCAAATATTTTCAGCTGCTGAAACTTGCCATAAAATAGCCTGGCCTTCGTCCAAATGAATCCTGACATCCAATTTTTTAAAAGGAAAAAAAAAAAAAATTAAATGGAGGAAAGAGAAGTTGCAGTTTCTGACCAAGAGCAGATAGGATGTATCAGGTTTCTTTTTTGGGGCCAGATACTTTAAAAAAATGAATTCATTATTCCATGAGCAGAACCAGCCCTCTAACGATGCTTGGGAAGACAAGGCTTTGTTTAATTAGCAGCCATAGACTGAGTAGTGCCCACACACTGATTCTGAGATCGTAAATTAAACCTCTATTACTTTTAAAAGGGAGGGGTGACAAGTTGAGTGGAGGTGACGCTCTCAGCCACCTCTGAGCACGTGTTTGGTGCCCACACAGATCTCTACCCACTATTATTGTTATTATAATTCATGGTATAAACTGTAACCACTTGCAACTGCTCCACGCTGCACAACCCAATTAAGAGCAACAGAAATGGCTGCACTTAATGGGTCCAATGACATGATAATGCCTTCAAAGGGTCACTGCCCTACATCGCACATCAATGGCAGTTGACACACTGTTTTTTAATGCTACCACTTAAATATGCATTAGAGGTTTGAAAGCAGCATTGAAGTAATGAGAAGGGTTAGGCTTAAACTTATAAGTGCAAGTAAAGTGTGACCTGCAAATATAAGTGTTGATAAATTCAGGATAGCTTTCTTTTTTTTTTTCTTTTTCCTTTAGTGTAAAAGCACTTTTCAGACTTAGCGTTTTTAACTCTGTGTTCCTGCAAAACCTAAAGCATTTACTGAGCTCACTCAGAGCAGTGAAGCTTCACCAGATGAAGCCTGGGTTCAGGGACAGGGCTTCCTTACTCACAATGTGATGGCACCGGGCCCATAAATGTATGGTTTTTGAAACAGAGTTTAGGAAACTGTTCAATGTGCAATCACAACATGAAATAACATCTTGTCACAGCTTGCCAAAGAGCTGGGCATGATTCCCTACTGCTCTGAACCCTGTCCCCAGGCAAATATTTTAAGTCCCTTTTGCAGCACCTGCAGGAGACAGAAACAGCAGTGAGATCCAGGGCATGCTCCCAAGGCAGATCCCAATTCCAGGAGGGTTCCCACCTGATCAGGAGCGGTGTAAGAACCTAACAAAGTCCTCTTCTGCTGGCAATGAGGTCCTTGGTGTTTTGGGGCTGCTTATCAAGCTGCTCCCACTGTTTTATCACTTCAATGTGTTTGGTTTGGGGGTTTTTTTGGTTTT
>VWZP01004814.1:102640-144517 GCA_013396995.1 Dicaeum eximium | reverse complement strand
TTTTTGGGGTTTTTTTTTTTTTTTGGTAGATAGTTCAGAGATATCTAATCAGAACAAAATAAGGGTCGACATACAGGATGAGTTGTTAGGGGCTATGAGGCTTCTGGTTTCACTATCAGTTCCAGTCTGGATTTTTTAGAAGTTGGACACCAAGGCCACGGGAGCCAGGTGGCATCAAATCTGTTCTGTACACAGAAATGTGTCTGACCCTCTCTTCCAGTCTGCTGTCCCAGGGAAATGAGGCAAATTCACTTTGAGTCCTGCAACCTTTGTGGGGTTTTCTGTGATGAAGCAAATCAAGCTCTGAAATCCAAATTGCCTCCTGGCCTTGGCTGGGATGCTTCATCCACAGCATGTGCATGGGCAGGGCTGCAGGGGACCCAGGGTGAGCACTGAACCTGTGACTCCCTTTTAATTAGAACAAAAAAAGAAAGGAAAATGAAAAAGAAAAAGAAAAAGAAAAGTGTGTCTAATATTTTGACTCTTGAATGATTTTTTAAAAATCCGGCATCGTCCCTCTAATCCCATCTGAACATTGTGTGCATGCGATTTAAATACGTTAATAATCACTCCCCGCTCCTGTCATTTAATCTCTTTTTTTAAGTTGTTCAGGCAAGCGCTGGAGCCAGTCCAGTTCGCTTTTCCAGCTGAGCCCTTTCCCTCGCACCACGGGCACGCTGTGGGGCTCATTTTTGGGCGATAACAGAACCCTCAGCCCTGCAGCACTCAGAGCCCCCATCACACCAGCCCCCTTTGCCCAGCGCCGGCGCGGTGCTGCCGCTCACTCTCTCCCCGAGCCCGAGCCTGAGCAGCACAAAGAAAGTCTTTGGTGCCGTGCAGGCGGCACATTTCCCCAGCAACGCGGCGCTTCCTCCCCCATTTACGGCAGGAACCGGCTGTAATGAATTTAGATGATATTCAGCTCTACTACGCTGCTTAATTCACTCCGTGGCCTTGATGTTATAGGAGATGAGCAAAGGGACCGGGGGTAAATCCAGTTGACTTGGTGTTAAAGTTAACATTAACAACAGTAACAGCAAGCTCCCGGTGTTCGACTGTCACTGACCCTTCAACACGACTCAAAAGCGCTGTGATTCCCATATTTCCCCTGCTAAAGCAAATACAAGCCCGGGCGGTAGCGCGCGGTTGGTTTTGAGCGTGCCCTGCGCTGGGTGGTCTGGGGACTTATCCTACTTCCCATCTCATTTGCCTGCAAACGCCTTCACCTTGTCAGGGCCAATAATTATCCGGCCAGCGATGCTCAGAGCTGCCATTCCTTAAGATTGGATGAGATTGAAGAGGCTGAGGCTCGGCTCCTCTGTGCATTTTCTCCGTCAGTTAGTGTATACACTGGGGGCCCGGCGAGCCCTACAGCAGAGCTACACTAACTTTCTCTCCCCTTCCTTATTATGGAGCTTAATAACAGCAGGCAGTGTATTAATATGTAAGAGATCAAGAGATTATTGATTAGAATCACTTGGCTAATATCCCCTGTCTGTCATGTAGTTCAGCAGCCCTTTCATGATTTTTTGTGTCAGTCCATTTAAATATTCATGACAGAGTTGCTTTGTACCTCCACGGCTGAATTTCTAATTAATCTGTCAAAAGAAATACAATATGCCCCTAAGCCTTATTATTATAAGGGTCAGCTGAAACAGAGCTGGCCTGGCTAGGCCTAAGGGGTAATTAATTATAACAATGCGGTGTTTACCTTCGTCAGTACCTGCGGCCTAAATGAGTGCTAAATTAGACTCAAACCACTTCAGTCCGTGTTTGAAGCACCCCGATATGCCAGACTAAATCATAATGATGGGGAGGAGAGAGCGGAGAGCCGCTCCTGTGTAACAACATAATCAGCAATTATAGCTAGGAAATGGGGAGAAGGGGGAATTTTATCTCATTAGAAGAGCCCGAGCAGAAAGTTTTTTTTTCTGTCACCAGCTCTTTTCTTTCGAATTCAAATGATCCCACTCTAAAGGTGAGGGATCTCAAATTTAATTCCAGTGCAGAAAGCCAGCCTAATTAGTGGTATACTTTGGCTAAAATATGAATGACATTTGCTCCAGCTTGCAGCGGCCTATTAATAGAGGGTGTCAGAGTGAAACATTAAGTGTATCATTCTTCTGTCAATTTATTTCTGTCATTATTGTTTCTTTATTTCCTCTGCCACATTATGGTCACTAATTTCTTCTCACTTTTATGAGATTCTTAATGTGGGCCTTTAATGAACTCCAAAAACTCAACCACAACTCTGAAATTAAAATACTAGTCTCCTGTCAGTGTGACGCGACAGAGTAAAACTTGAATAGTATCATTCTTCTGTCAATTTATTTCTGTCATGATTTTTCTTTATACCCTGCCACATTATGCCCACTAGTTTAATTCCATTTTTATGTGACTTGTTAATGTGAATTTTAGGTGGCTTTTAATCACCTCCAAATTTGTAGAATATCACAATAAATCATAACTGTATCCCCTCTTATGACAATTTATTTCTGTCATTATTTTTTATTTCTCCTTCCTTATTACAACTCCTAGTTTCATCTCCTCCTCTGTGACCTTTACATAGTTGCATTTTGAAAAGAGGAAGCACAGCCAAAGTTTCCTCTTTTGCAGCATCATCTTGCACTGATGCTCTGTCCAGCCAGGAGCACTCGGCCTGCCCGGTGGTGCTCTGTTCATCCAGGAATGTTTTGTTTTCCCAGGGATGCTCCACCTGTCCCCCCCACCCCAGCCATAACTCCAGCATCACCCACACAGAGCATTGTGAGTCTTGGTGTGCCCCAAACATCCCGACCCTGCCCCAGCATCCCCAATGCACTTCCCTTGAGGGTTGGGTTTTAAATAAATCACATTTCATTAATGCTATCGATTGGGGCCAGTCTAATTCATCTGTGTAATGAGCGGGGGTAATTAATTTAGGGGGTGATTCCCATTTCCAGTGATTATTGAGGCGCACTCGAAGCGGGCTGGGGCTGCAGCACCAGGAGGTAACGTGGGGTGCTCATTGCAGAACACCCCAGACCTCCCCTGACAGTAACATTTTAATAAGGAAACTTCAACAGGCACAGAGGCTTACGCCAGTTCTTGGGTAGTGATTCACAAAAAAAAAAAAAAAAAAAACAACAAAAGTGTTTTTACCATTTTTTTTCATCCCTCAAATAACTGCACATCTAAACTTCAGCCTGGCTGAGGAGAAGATGGAGTAATCCCCAGCCAGTCTTTTGGAACTGTGAATAAAGCATCTGTAAATGATGAAAAAGGAGATGAGGGGGATCTTTTTCCCTGAGATGATTGCAAACACGATCATTCACAGACCTTTCCCTCTGCCTGGACCAGCATCATCTCTGTGTATCCCTGGAGGGTGATGCCAGGCAGTGGCTCCCCTTTACTCACATAGGAGAGCAGTGAGGAGATCCAAACTGTGCCACTGTCCCTGCAGATCAATCCTGGCGGGGAACTTCAGCCCTCTGGAGTGCTCCAAAAGGAGGTGGAAACCATTCCTACGAGGCTCAGGCCACTGCACATCTTGGCCTTGACTTTTTCCCAACCACCCCTTCTGCCTGCACCCCCGGCATGCACAAAAATTCTGCAGGAAATGAAGCCCCAGATTCTCAGCTGGAGTAAGCAAAAGGGCTTAAAGCCTTGCCCAGAGGAGTGGGGCTTTCCAGGAAGGCGATGCCTTCCCAGGGATGTGGGGTCACAGTAAGGACAGAGAAACAAAAGGAAAACCAGATCAGTCTGGCACCACAAGAAAAAAGTTGGTGGTAATAACATGAACTAAGACAATAATTCTGAAGTTTAGTTCTGAATATTGTCTGAAGCTAGGACAATATTGATTTGGAGTGGATTTGGGATGTAAAGGTACTGATTGTCTCATTAGGTGATCTGGAGGAACACAGATAGACCAGGATGCTGAAGCTCTGCTGCTTTTGGCTGGTGTGGACCCAAATCTGCTTTAACTCACTTTGGCAAATCTGCCAGCAAAGCTCCAAGGATGAGCATTTCTCCAGACCAGCTCATGAGAAAGTCAGTACCTGTACATCCAAAACCTCCCTGGGAGGATGCCAAAAGGATCTTTCATTCCCCAGGTTCCTGGCGGTTCATGGAGCTGATGCTCCGTGGGCACAGCCGTGCTCTGAACGCTCCCCAAAGCTGAACATCCTGCTCTCCTTTTGGAGCAGGAGAAAGCAAACAAATGGCACAAAGGAGAATCCTTCTGAGCTGTGTGGCCCCATATTTCCTGCATCCATCTGCTGTGGCTAAACCCACAAGAAACACCTCATCTTTAGCCTCTAGGCTGCCATGAATTAGGTGGCAAAGTGTGGCATGCATGGGTGGGATGCTCTGGGGGAGATCTGCAGCAGGGACCAGCACCAGCTACAGTCCTGATACAGGATGTTCCATGACTGTAGGATTTAACTCAATCCATATTTAAACTCTATCCCTATTTGCCTTTTCCCATTTTTCCCTGAATATATGCAAGCACTCACCTCAGGACAGCAGTTGGGATCTGTCACTTGGACACTCAGCGATGCCTACGAGAGGTGGCTCATCTAAGCCACATCATTTTCTTCCAAATCCAACTCCTTGGATATGTTCCATACAGCAGCCTTTACATTTTTGAGCTCGAGGACCCAAAAATGGAGAGAAGCTCTACAAAATTGGATTTTGAGATCCATTAAATCAGGCTAAGCAGCATCTCTTTGTAATGTCACATTAACAAAGCCAGCTCTTGCTGTCCTACTACGGCTCTCTACAGACTGTTAAAGCATGAAAGTCCTATAATTTCATAAAAATCCAAAGTATTCAAATTTCCTTACAGTAGTGCTTTTGTATCTAATTTAAAATGAGTAACAAGCTTACTCTATACATACAACAGATCATTAACTTGATAAGATACTGGTAGCATATTAAGTGAATATTGTGTTGTGCTAGCAAAACAAATACAGAAGAGAAATTTGCTAATGCAAAAGATTTTTTTATATCATTAGGAGTGGGTCATCTTTTGGTATTCAAATAAGTAAACTGAATTCCATCACTGAGCACTCCAGCTTTCTTTTTTTTTTTCTTTAATTTAAAGCAAAAGATGGAGAACTCCACACACCAAAGTGAAAGGCTCAGGCCAGATTATTTTAATAATTTTATTTATTTATTTTATTTTTGGAGCGTGCAATTATCTGAGACATTAACTTTTATAGTTTTACTTCGCCTTTTTCAGCCTTGCCAATTCTGAATGCAAAGATCTGGTTTTATTTTCATCCAGGCTGTGTCTTACATTTTGTCAAGTCTGTTTTTCTCTCTTTAAATATTTGCCTAAATAAAAGTAAATTTTCAACCTATGAAGCCCGTATCGGTAACATGCATATTATTTTAATTACAAAAAGGTCAAAACTTTCTATCTAATTTCATATTAAAGTGCTGTTTAAAATTCCAGCACGCTGGAGAGAGAAAAACATTAACAAAAAATATTTACACATGGGGTGTTTCCTAAAGAATGAATTATAATAATCTCAGAAAAAGGGCCTAGAGGGGGAACTTACCAAGAGGACTGAGGCTGGTGGGATGGGAAATAAATATATATATGTAGGCAAATGTACACATCCCTGCACGCTGTTTATACACAAATATATTGGCAAAATTTGCAGCTCTTCCCCATGCGATCATGGCCAGGCCACAGAGTCAGTTCCTTTGTCTTTATCCATGAATATTTTGGGTGTTTTTTGTGGGAAGAGCGATTTCCTGGGTGTTAGCAAGGGTGTGCTGGTGGGTACCATGTCAGGGATGCAGGAATGGCTGGGGACCACTGCAGGGATGCAGGAACTGAGGGTAACACTGCAGGGATGCAGGAATTGCTGGGGACCACTGCAGGGATGCAGGAATTGCTGGGTAACTCTGCAGGGATGCAGGAATTGCTGGATAACTCTTCAGGGATGCAGGAACTGTGGGTAACTCTGCAGGGATGCAGGGACTGTGGGTAACTCTGCAGGGATGCAGGGACTGTGGGTAACACTGCAGGGATGCAGGAATTGTTGGATAGAGCTGCAGGGATGCAGGAACTGAGGGTAACCCTGCAGGGATGCAGGGACTCTGGGTAACTCTGCAGGGATGCAGGGACTGTGGGTAACTCTTCAGGGATGCAGGAACTGATGGGTAACACTGCAGGGATGCAGGGACTCTGGGTAAAACTCCAAGGATGCAGGGACTGTGGGTAAAACTCCAAGGATGCAGGTGCTTCTTTCTCCGGCTGCAGGAGGACAGAGCCCTCCGAACACGAGCTGCATTTCAGGATCACCCAGAAAGGCCCAAAAAGTGCCCTGTAAAGTACATCAGCCAGATCAGTTTAGGGGTTTCCTTCCCAGGCCAACAAAATTTCCAATTTATTTGCTTTGATATCTGTATTTACCGAGCTAATTTCTGTTAGACATTAGGAAAAATCCTTAAAAAGATGACAAGGGAGACGATGGACAGAGCCATGGAGCTTGTAGACTTCTGTGGGGTTTTTTAAATTCTGTCAGCTGGATATTGACTGACTTTCTAATGCACAGTCCTCTAATTCTTAATTAGAATGACATAGCTAATTAATAAGTTTTTTCCAATTATAAATTAACTTAGGATCAGAACTCTGGCTTTGCATGTAATTTCCTATAATCGCTAAAGCTACTGCAAAAACATGTCTCCTACCAACCGTAACTTTTTTATTTAACACAGACAGACAAGTTCTCACTGGGTTTAAATTTTACAGCAAATTATCTCTGTTGGGATTTATGAAGGGAAATTAAAAAAAATTCAGAAGAGTTTTCTCTTTTCTTTTTTTTTCTCCTTTTTCTTTTTTTTTTTTTTTAACGTTTCTTTTTTCCTTAAACAAAGTAGCATCTCTTAATGGACAATTTCTTCCCGAGATTTAAAAGGAATTCATCTTAATATTTTAATGTTATTACAGGGAAGGAAGAAAGAGAGCAGGTGATAATTCGTTTTTTCATAACTGTTACCACCTTTTCATGGTTTCTGCAAAAATGATTTGGGAGGATCCCGCATGCTGCTCATTTATAGAATCTTAACTGGAGAGACACTTATCTCTTTAGTAATGAACCAGTGTAATTAAAGGTGGGAATGTGGAAGAGTTCAGGCACTGGCAACATGTCACATAGTTGGCTGCTGCAATTCCTCAGTGGTTTATCAAAGACTACTCCTTTAATATGGAGATTACACTTATGTACTTGTCTGAACTTGAAAGGCATTTGCCTAATTTACTTATTAATGAGATGTAAATCTATTTGTACGGCACGTCACAAGTTTCCTGAAATCGCTGCTACTTAACCGGTGATAAACCCTATGATTTAAACGAAAAATAATACATTTAGCTTTCCACATTCATTCTGTTAAAAATTGATATAGTCTATGTTAAATTTATTAATATTGCTTGCTGTCATTCAGTTTGCAGCTCTTACTGAAATATGACTTGACAGCGGCCGCATTAAAGATGTATGCCATTGTATTCAACAAAGATTAATGAAGCCCGGTAAAAATAGCTGTAAAAGAGAAAGTGATCCGAATGTAAAATCAGTGAATTAAATGAGGCCTTGCATACCATTTGTTAATATGCATGAGGAGGGAGGCAGCGAATGAAAATGTCTCCCTGCAAAGTTCATTTGGGAATGTTTCAATATTGTCTGAATATCACCAAACTATTGAACAGCGGCTTTAATAGAGCCCCGCGTAGCGCCGGGGTCCGCGCGTGCCTGGGGAAGGGCTGGGCACAAAACCCACCTCACCTGCAAACTGCAGGGAAGCCTGCAGTAAAAACAACAATAATAACAACCATCTCAGCCTAATAATATAAATACATCCAGGATAGCTGCGTGTCCTCCTCCTTCTTCCCTCCACTCCACCTTTCTCTCACTGCGGTGCAGGCTTTTGGTATTGAAGCTTTAATGCTCCGTGCCGCTTTTTCTGGAAGAATTGCACAACACTTAAAAGGCTTGGATTCTCCGGATTTCTGGAAGGTTAACGTGTCTCTCTGTCTGTGTGTCACAGGCACTCGTGTGGTGAAAGACTTTACCCACTTCTTTGAGTATTATTTGCGGGTGGTGATTTATTTCCTCAGCCCTCGCTATGAAATGCCCCTGAATTTCGAGCGCGCAGGTTAAGGCTTCCAGATAAATTAGCGCTGACAGAAAAGAACGCACAGGAGCCACAGTGTAAACACGCCCTATTTATCAATCAAGGCACTGAGGGGTTTTGATGGACTTGAGCTGCTGCTGATGGGCTCGTTTGCAGGTTTGAACACCAAGGCAAAGATTTGTAGAAAAGACCGAGCTGAAATATTTCGCTTTGGCGGTTTAAAAATATATGTATTAATCCTGCTGCCCCTTTGGTAGTAAAGTAGTTAAAGCACCCGAAAGACTGTCAGCTTGGAGGCAATTTGGAGCTATAATGTATACACGTGTGGTGCAAAAGCTTGTAGAAAAGCTCTGCCTAAAGCATAAACTTTCCCAAAAGAATGAACACAGGTGTTCAAACTGAGAGCAATTCAGAGTGGTTTTTGTCACCAGGCTCAGCTTGCAGCATCTGATTTTTGTCTCAACAGGTATCCAGGTGTCCCAGTGCTCCATGGGCAGGGTCTGTGGAAGGGGACAGGGATGGAGCCTGGAGCTCCCTGGTGTCCCGGTCCAGGCGTGGACCCATGAACTGTTATAGTGTCCAAGTGGTCTCCAGCAAGTCCCTAAATCTTCTGTTAACTCCATTAGAAAATAAATCTTTATGTTTAAGGACACAGGATGTTCAAGTTTGTGGTTTTGAGGTTCTGCAGGATATTGGATCAGTTTATTTAATCCCAAATTACTGTCGCAGGTTGTACACCCCCCTGCTACTTAACAGGTATTTCTTATTAAAATTTTGCATTTGGAGAAATTAATTCTCTTTCATGAAATAAATTGGTGCATGAAACAAATGANATATATGAGTCGTGGTAAATTTTGGGTATCAGGCTCCATGAAGCTTCTGTATGAATTAAAACGAAATATCAAATGCAAAGAAATCCAAGTTTAGGATTTTTTGTTTGATTTATACTCTCCATTTAAAAACACGAAATTTTAGTGCTGAAAATTTTCCTACATCTTTCTCTCAATGGGTGACCATTAAAAAAAATAAGATGTGGGAACTGCTCTTAATTTACATTTTTTAATAACTTTCAGATTATTTTTGAGAAATCCTAGAAAGCATAAGGATGGCAGGCCCAGAATTAAAATTTTTAAAAATGGCAAATGTGTACAGCAGCAAACACTGGACGACAGGAGAAATTGCCTTTTGCAACTCAGTGTCCTTCACATGTCATGTTTTAGGGAACTCCTGATATCCACGGAATATCTGCCTCTGCTTCAGCTTAATTAAGAACATTTGTCCAGCTGCAAGACTTTAGTTCATCAAGAGTAGACATTTAAAAAAGCAACAGCAAACACCCAACGGGGGAAGGAGTGAGGCGCCCTTTGGGCTCCCGGTCTCCCTGATTAGAACTAATTAAAACCATTCATAAGGAAGCCTTGCCTAATGGTCACACTCAGGCTGCTGGGGTTTGGCTTTGGCTGCAGCTTTAGCACCCTGTGGAATTACCTATTTGCTTCCCCAGTTCCCTGTCCTCTGAACACAGCGGGAGGCAACGCCAGCAGAAGGCAAGGGCCTGGAAAAGGAAGTAACACAATTAGGGTAAAGTTGTTCTTGGTTTGTTCTCATCTCTTCTGTCCTTAACCCACCCAAAAGCCCCACAGCTTGGGGACACCCTTCCCCTCGGTGGAGCAAACGCTCCTGCCCTGTGCCACATCTCCCATTAATGTCTTACTGGGCTTGAGGTGACAAACAAAGCTCTGCGAGGGGAAAGTCTTGGAGTTTCAGAATTAGAAAGGCCAAAAAATGTTAATTGGTGTAAGGAGAAACTTTTTGTTCCAGCACAAGATTGAAGTTCCTCTGGGCAGAAGGAGAAAGAGCTGTTGGTGTTTATGTGAGGAATCAAGAACAACAGAGAGTGAAAGACACAACAATGGAGCATAACCCTCATCCCTGATGGAGGAACCAACCCTTGGGCCCAACCTTTGGGCCATTTTGGGGAGCAGGAGCTCCAACACTGGCAGACCAAGCAAGTCATCACTGACGATCTCTCAAACAAGTTTTAAACATATATTTTTGTTATTACTGCTTCGTAAAAGTACAAAAACATTCCAGAGCTTTGGGCAAGACCCCAGGCCAGAACCGCAGCACAGCAGGAAGGAAACCACTTCTCCACAGCAGCTGATTCCTCCAAGCAACCTGATGCCAACAGTGGTGGCCAGGTCCCCAGTCACTGCTGTGCCTTCAACACACCTCCACTCTTCCCACTCCCAGCCCCCTTTCCAGGATGTTGGATTTTTGTGGTATGTCTTGAGCTTGGCATAATCCATGGGCCTCCTGGGCCTGCCAGTAACCCTCCATGTAACCCTTGGACGTCTCCCAATTCCTGCAAAGGGCACAAAAGACATGATCAGACACCACCTCCCCCTCACCCCACATCAGAGCTGGCCCCCTGCAATGTCCCTCCACTTAAAATGGGAAAATAGTTCAAAAGAAGTGGGGGGAAAACACCCAGACCTCTGATTTTTTACATAGTCCTGACATTTTCTCTTTAGGTTTAGTTGTGACCCTCTGGCAAAGGTAAACACCACAGTTTGCATTGCTTTTGGCTTTATTTTCACCCCTGGTAGGCTGCAAAAACCTCCCAGTGTCGAGTCTGTGGTGGCAGCAGTGTCTCCTCACTTGTGCAACAACACAAGCATACTGGCAGCTGTATTAATTCTCCATTTATTTTGTTTCAGCAATTTCATTAATTATAAACCTGTTCCGTGTTTGACAATGAGCTATTGCAATGCGTTTGTTTACAAATAGGTTTAACACTGAAGATGGTGCCTGTGTTAAAAAAAAAAAAAAAAATACCATTTTTCACAGAAATGTTAGTCCCTGGAGTAGAAAATAACCCTTAAATTCCTCCAGTAAAATTTTAATTTTCAAAAATGCTACACATTTGCTATAAATAGCTGTCATCTGTCAAATAAACGGAGCAAGTCCTGGGAGCCTCCCGATCAAAGGAGACCATTCCGGAGGCAGCCTTTGTCTTAAATGGGTCTGTAGACATGGCTTGTGTTGGTTTTTGAGTAATCCCAGCCTGTTTATAATCTCATCTATTTCATGGAGAGGATATGAAAATAGCTCCCCACTGTATGAAAATTATCTATATTCCAGTGCAGACAATGGAGTCAGTCTATTGAAAATAATGGAGTGAACTCAGCTACGCAGTTTATTTCAATGTGGAAAGTCTTTGCACATCATAATATCAAATAAACTCTGCTGAAAACATCATCCCCATATAATTGTATTATACAGGAGTAGTGTCACCTTTTGTTTAGAAAAGGACCATTATGCTTTTATGGTATACTTTAAGGGGAACTAGATGGTACCATTGATTCCTGTACTAGCATTTTACATCAAAAGCCCGATGTCTGCAGCCCAGGTCACTGAAATCACAAATGAAGTGAATTTAATGGTCTAAGTTTGGTCTCCAGAGAACAACAGAATAGTTAGTACCATCATAAAGTCTGACAATGTAGCCCTTTTGGCAGGTTTTTGTTGATAATAGGCTTGAACTGCAATCTTTTCACCATGGTATAAGAGGATCTGTTAAAGCAGGCTTCGGATACTCGGGGAGAATAAAGTAGGGAAGGCTGCAAAGCACAATATTGTGCACACCTGCACTGTACCTAGAGTAAGGTTAATGCAGTAATATCTGTGTGAAAACTGCCTCACCCCCACATTAAAAGCAGCTTATCATTAGGGATTACCAAGCCACTGCACCAGCTGCAAGTCTTTACTTAAAGACTTAAAGGTAAAGCTCTTACAGTTCCCAATCCAGTGACATTTGCAGCTCACTATAATTTATTGAATATCTTCCAAAGAGCAAACACAGGATTTCTCTTGGTACTGTTTTAGTTGGGTTGTAAACGTTTGCCATTTACCAAGAGGGGGAAAAAAAAAAATAAAGGCAGGCACATTTACACTTTTGCAAAGCATCATGTAATATTTTGAACCTGTCTTTTCATGCCGACTCTTTTCATGTTCAATCTAAACACTGTTTACTCATTTAAAGTCTTGTTACAGCTCAGCTATGAAGTACAGTGCGTGCACACTTTCAAAGCTTCCGTGAGTGCACCTTGTTCCCAGGTTTCATTAGGAAGACCCACGCCTGTCTGAAGAAAATGTGAATTTTTAAAACTTCCCGTAGCAGACATTAAGAAACGTTCCCCCTTCAGCACTTCATAGTTCTGCTACAGAGACCTTTAGAGACTTAATACAGATAAGGATCTTGAAAAGAGAATTTATTGAGGTTATCTCCATTTAGGAGGCACGCTGATCTATTGATGAAAATTAAAAGGAAATGGTTAAATAAGCCAAATTACACGCTGGGTGATGAAACATTTCCTGTGCCTTGCCAGTAACATGCATGCAAATTATATTAATAGGCTATAATTATGTAAACTTTATTATGTGTGTTAAAGATAACATTAAAATTATAAGACAAACGACACTTAATCACCAATGGAGGGCAATGATAAAAGAGTCAGGAAAATTAACAGGCAGCATTGAGATTGTTGTGGTTGCTACAGCCTGAGGGGTACAATGAGCCATAGCATTTTATAAAATAATAACCCTTGCACAGCTCTGGTCACCATCAAACTGCTTAACAAACATTAACTAATTATTAAACAAGCATTCAAGGTCTCCTGGATAAATATATCCCCTGGCTGCAAATATTCACGGGCTGCACATGCTTAAAATAGCTCAAGAGTGGACATTTGGCTGATCCTCATCACTCTGTCCTCTCCCACACTGAATTTGTCAGGACAGCAAAATAATGACTTGTATCCCATTGGAAACAGAAAAAGAGGATGAAACTGGTGTGCTGGGCAGGCCACTTGGATTCACAGCTCCTCCAGAGCAATTTCTCTTGGTAAATCATACCCAGGGTGGTTTTCCAGCCAGGACACATTTCCCCACTTGTGTTGAATTTCACAGATCTGTTCCCAGCCAGAGCACACAAGGCCCAGTTTCATTCATGATAGGTTCAGTTCTGCTCCTTTTGCCCCAGTGTGGAAATTTCCTCTCCATCAAACAGCTGTTTTGGTGACTTAATCCCTGTTTCCAGGCACTTGGAAAAGCAAGGAATCTTTTACAGGGGAGCCTGAAGCTCCCTGGAATGGAGATCCTCTGCTGAAGGTGCATCAGCAGGACCAGTGTGAATTTATCCAAGCTGACAGACACCCAAACCCTCACTGATGTGGGCAAAAAGGGTATCCCTGGACTTTAGCAGCTGTGCCAAAATGGGAACTGCCCCTGCCTCACCAGAAGCTGATATTTCTCTTTGTGCAGGGCCTTCACCATAAATATTTCTGCCACTGCAGAAATAACACAGATCACAAGCTTATCAACACCTTTTGGTGTCCCCTTCAGGAGAGACTTTGCTGCCAAAAAAGCAAGATGACAGATTCTCAATGTTTTGGAGTTTTCACAAAATATCACTAAATCCAGACAATAAAAGCCAGTCATTCCAATCACAAGTTCCAGGCTTGCCTCAACAATTCTGATTCCTCAGCAGAAAAAGGAGATTTCCATTTACAGATATCTTACGAAAACAACATCTGATTAAAACAAAAGATGTCTGAGTCCTTAGTTCCGAACTGACAAGTGCTGTTGCCTTGGCTCAGCCCTGAAACATTTTAAATTAAACCCATCTCTGCATCCAAACTTCATATTCCAGTTTCTCCTGCAGATTCCCACCTCCTTGAAGTGGCTATGTAATCTTTTTTTTTTCTGGTTTTCCTACAAAAGGGAACACTAAAAAAATGAATGGTTATTTAACAGCATTGTCAGTGCAGTTTTGAAATATAAAATTCTCTGAGTACATATCCAATATGGAAATTTTCAGAATTGTTACAGAAAAGAAAATATTGGGTTTTACATCCCAAACAACTTCTATTGCGTGGAGCAATATAAGTATTGTAATATAATTATTTCCTCAGTCTTGAAGCACTGGGGAAAGTGAAACTTCTTGCTGCCTGTAATCCCCTTCTGAATAACAGCTGATAGAGGTAATAAAGATCATGGAGATTTCATTGTGGAAAAAAAAACATAAGCACACTTGTTCTTCATAATCCAAAAGTTATTTGGCTTCATTGTTGTGTTCAGTATTATTATCTGTAATGGAATAACGCTGTTTATTTTGAACTGAGAAATATAAAACAAAGGAATGATTTATTTAGAATAAATCATTGCAGCATGCTGGGGCACACAACGAGCCTCTCCTTGGCATGTATGAACAATTTATAAACACTGTACTCAATGACAAGAGAAAAATCAAGGCTTAAACACGACCAGGAGAGAAGCACCACTCTGAGTCTTCCAGGTTGTACTGAGCGTATAAAATTCTCTCTTCTCTGAAGGCAAATTGTGCTCTTTAGTCAGAGCTTTTGTTCTCCTGCCTGTCCAAAACCAGGCAGATGTGCCCGTTAATACCCCTGAAAGACCAAAACACCGCGGCCCCGATTCGGCGCTAAGCAGCTCTACGTGCCAGCCTTTGATCTGTATTTTCTAAACTTCATAACAAAACTTCAAGAAAAAAAAAACTATTAGCTGCAAATTAGACATTCTCATGGAAGCCTAGAATTATTTTTCAGGACAGAGGGCTCAATTTCCCAATCTCAGGTGTATGATTAAAATCAATTAAATCACTCTTCCAATGTCAGCGGCAAGATTCTCCTGACAAATGAAATTATGCGAGAAAAGTGTTCTCTTCACTCTTCAACCCTTTCTCAGCATCACTCACATCCACAAATGAGATCAAAATTTTCAGCTCGGGGATTTCAGAGATATTTTCCATAAGAACATGAAAAATCCCAGGAACCCTATGTAAGTAGACTTTATAGTCTCTAGTGGCGAGATGCTGATGGCCTCTGTATGTTAGATATATTCATGACTAACTAAAATGAAAAGTTCGAGTGGAATTTAACCATTTGGGGAACACACCAGCATTTTTTTCATAAATTAAAGTTTTAACGGTAGAATTATGTACCAGACTCCAGGATATGTGTAGTAACCTTTCTGTGTCTCTTTTCATTCCCAGGGAAGTCCCTCGTGGCTTTCCCCTATTGAAAACCTGAATTTTATCAATCTCTCTCAGCTGCTTGCAGACACGAGAGCAGCAAAGCAGCCTCGACTTCAAATGACCACATCATTTGCAGAGGCCCTGAAGGGTTAATAGTTACTTACAGTCTTGAGACAAAACAAGGTGTGCTGTTCTAAAAAGTAGAGAAATAAACCTTTTGATGAGAAGCACCACTTGAAAGGCAGAGATATCTCATTTCCAGAGGTGTTCTGACGTGGCTGAACTGTACCTTCAGCAAATTATTTACCTCTTAATTTGTTAAAACATATGGGCTTAGAGGTAACTTTGCCCATGAGGCGTACATCTATATTATATGCTTGTTTGGTTTGACTTCGTTTTCCTTGGAGACTTGAACAAATGTTTTCCGCATTTCATAAGTTGTTGTTTTTTTTCCCTCCCCTCACGTGTTCCAGGCAGCAGCGTTACATATGTATTTTGTTTCTTTTGACTCTCTTTAAAGGGGAACTGGCTAATTTACAGCACAACAGGCAAAGTGGAGCAATGTTTCAGGATGAGAAGCGCAGCCTATTTATAAACGTGTGCGGGAGCCGCTTTCCACCTCGTTCCATCCCGATCCACCCGGGCCAGTCTGGGCTTTTGGGTTGTTTTCAAATCACTGCAAACAACCTATTTCTCTGCAAAGCAGAAAATGAGGATTTGTGTCTTGGTGTTGAGCTTTGTCTTCTTTAATATAAAAGAATAGAACAACCAGCAAACTCTACATGAAGTCCCTGTTGAAAGAGAGTGGGTTTAGAGGAGATATTAGAAAAAAATCCTTCCCTGTGAGGGTAAGGAGGGCTTGGCACAGATTGCTCAGAAAAGCTGGGGCTGCCCCATCCCTGGAAGTGCCCAAGGCCAGGCTGGACAGGGCTTGGAGCACCCTGGGATAGTGGAAGGTGTCCCTGCCCATGGCAGGGGGTGGAACTGTGTGGTCTTCTAGGTCCTTTCCAACCCAAACCATTCCACAATCTATATCCTAGTGCCTCAGAACAAAACCACTTACTGAGCACTTGGAGAAGAGCTTGTCCTGCTCAGGAATTTTAAAACTAATCCAAAAATATTTGTGCAATGATCACCAATGGTCATGGAAACAGCTTCGTGCATTTGGGATGTGCTGTAGCTGGAAAATTCATAGGTGGGATGTTCTCCTGTGGTGTGTCAACAGAGCTGGTGGAAGGATGCAGTTTGGCAAGGGAAATGTGAGAGGAAATGGCCTCGAGGCATTAAAACCAACTAATTAATCTTATTTTGAAGTTCTGGTCAAATATTTACAACTGTTGAAAAATTATTATAGTGTTACGTGGCTACTTTCAAGAGAGCTCTCTACAAGCCCAGCAGAAAGACAGGGAGCTTTTTTGTATTTCCTCCAGTCCCTTACCCTCCATTCCACATAAAATGAGGAATTTCTTGCCCTGGATCCACCACATTTTTAGCTTGCACATCTCTGTCCTTGCTGTGAAGACCAAACAAACCAATGCCCACCATTTGTTCTGTCTCACAGGAAAGATCTGCACAAAGCTGGCTCCGAGGTGGGATTCCCACCTCTTTATTCTAACTCTGTTATCTTATTTAGCAAAAAATATGGGAAAATTGGAGCAAAATATGATTGGTTTGAAATGGTAACATGATAATTGTCAGCCTGGAGAGGAAGAAAAGCCAGAAAACCACCAGGGCCTGGCTGGAGGCTGGAAGGCATTTTCTCCTTCTTGCTTTTGGGTGGGTTTTTTGTTTTGTTTTCTGTGCATGAAATCAACACCTCAAAGTGCTTTTTGGTTTTCCATTTGTTTATTCCAGCCATAAATATTTTATCACTTAAAAAGGGAAGCAATGCTTGCTCCTAATTGTTTTTGATTAAATATGCTAATTACTTTTTGGAATATTAATGACACATACGGTACTAAATGTTTTAATAATGCAATGAAATAAGCCAGCAAATATAACTACAAATTAACCTGAAACTGCTACATGGTTTTTATAAGTTTTTGTTATAACAACACAAATCTAGAGGAAAACATCCATGACAAAACAATATCTCTTTTTTGGTGTCTGGAGCTCAACTAAACAAGAAAACTAAAGCAAACAAAATCCCTGAGTGAGCAGAAAGTTGCCACACTTTGGGATCACTTTTCTTCACTGCAGGACAAGGAGGGGAAAAATAAAACCCAGTTGAATATGAAAACATCTCATAAGAGATGCTGACCATGGAATGAATCACAAAATTTTGCCTCCTGTGTTGGTGGGTCCTAAATGGTCCTGAAGTTCATCCTGAGGAGCTCAGAGGTGACAGCAACAGCGATGCTGAATTAGTCTGTGATCCCCAAGCAGCCACTGGGCAGGAAATATCAGAGTTCTGCCATCCAGCATTATTCCTGCTTTTCTTACTGAACTTACTGTTAACAATTTTATTTTTCATTTATTATTTTTTCTTGCACAAGAGAAGATAAAACCTCTTTGTTCCGATGCTTGCAGGAGGTGGACACAGCACGAGAATGGAAATGCCTTTTCAATGCCTTGGCAGGCTGAAATCCAGCTCCCTACCTACGGCAGGCTCCCCAATTCCCAGGACAATCACACTGACACAATTAAATTCTTCCTCTTCTGTTACAGAACTATATGCAGTGGTTAGTATTACATTACACTGAAAATAATTAATATTGTGGAGGTTTTTGCATGTTTGTGTGTTAAAGACTTGACCTTTTAATTTGTTTTTCCCTCAGAAATGTTTTGCAATCTAATGATTTGTAGAGACAGTTCAAAGTTGCCAGATAGTCTGTCAAAGCTCTCCACAATAACTATGATTTTATTTTGCCATATTCAGTGTCAAGGAACTGGTTTTCTTTGCTGTGGTGTGGAAAACACTCATGGGGGGATATTTTCGTCAAATTTGGTAGAACAGGAGTGTTTTGCTGCTGGGAAATGATGCTCTGAGTATCACAACCAATGCACACCTTGAGAGCCATGTCAGAATTGGACCAGAAAAGATAAACAAGATAAAGATAAATTATTATTTGGAAACAAATATTTTAAAAATTTAAAATTACCGTGGAATAACAGTTTGCTTGTTACTCACCTTCTGGGAAAGAGGTGTCAGCCTCTTGTGTGTTTAATTGTCATGCTCTGCCTATGACTGATCAGAAATTGACACATTTTTGTTAATTGATAAGCAAGAGCCAGGAAATTTTCCCTGTCAGGTATTACCAGTGTTATTAGTGGCACACCCAGGGCTGCAAGGCAGCCAGCAGCTCTTCCGTGCTGACCTTGGGTCTCTGAAGGAAACACTCTGGGAATCCTCCCTTGGAGATGTACCTTGAACATACAGATGTGTCTTTGACTGGACTTTTAGCTATGACACATCCATGCTTTGCTAGCCAAGCCTGAATTATTAAATGATCCTATGGACTGTGCCCATAGAGGACCTAGGACCTGCTTCTGAAATGCTAATAAAGCCAGCAGGAAAGAATTCCTTAGGTTTTTCTCCTGGACTTAATTTCTTGAGTTCAGAAACTCAGGTGGGAAATTGCAATTTTAAACCAGGTTGGATTTGATATTTGGGAGCCTTCCACAGCGGAAATATTTTATTTTTAAATTAAATTTGATCTCGAAACACAAATTTGTTTGAAGATCAGCAAAACCAAAGAAGCTCATTTGCAAATTGTGTTTAAGTCCAAAGGCCTGTGCCCTTCTAGATTTAAGCTCAGACTGAAACTGGACTGATGAAATATTGAAAAAAAAAGTAATATTTTCGTTTTTTGAGTCCACTGTCATGCTAAAGCCACTAAAAATCTGTTGAATGTGTTTATTCCTAAATTTGCTAGATTTTCAGAACTAAACCCTAGATTTGGGTTTAGTTCTGCCGACCTTGAGGGTGCAGCTCTTTGGGTATCAAACACTGCGTGGTGGTAGGGTCCCAGTGGTAATTCTTCCATTGATTTTTTTGGAGTTGGAATGGGACCAAAGTGAAGAGAGAAGAGTTTTCAGCTTTTCCCGTCTTCCTGCCCCTTGCAAGGTGGGAATCCTTTGAAGAGGGTCACTGGGGATGTGTTTTTATGCAGATCACCACAGATCAGGGCAGACTGCAATGCCTGAACATGGGTGGACAGATGCAAAACACGTGAGTGCTAATTAAGGATATCATCAGGACAGGAACTTTTAGGAAGCTCAAAAGCACATAAGGAAAACCGACACGGAGACTTTGAAGCCACCTAGAGTGTTTTAATCTTCTTTTCCTCCTTGTTAGGATCGGGATGAATGCGCAGGAAATGGTATTTCATGTTCTGGCTCTAATATTTGTTAATTCTTACCTATGTTACAGTCTTACAAAGCCTGAGTTCTACAGCATTCTACTAACCAGCTACAAAATGGCCAACTAATTTTCTCTCCAAAGTCTTTTAAGGCTAAACTGCCCAACTAAGAAATGACACCTAAATTATTTTTACTTTTAATCCAATAACTAATCACCCAAAGTCCGCAATAAGGACTTTTCTAACCAATTACATAACACCACCAAAATCCATGAAGGAGAAGGTGAAGAAGAACAACCAGCCTCCACCCTAAAACTTTCATTTTGCTTTATATATATTAATGTATTCTAAAACCTTTAACTCTGTTTTTCACCCTGTGATATCACACACTTCTATTCAAACTCCACACCCATAATACCAGTTCTATCCATCAATTTTAGGAGCTTTCTCCACGGCCTCAGGTCAAATGCAGTGTTCTCTTGTGTGTCTGTGCCTTTCAGCACAGAAAGTCTGAAATTCCCAGCATCCAGGGTTCCAACAGCCGCCGACATCTGAACCTCAACCAAGGCCAAACCCCGCGATCAAACACACTAAAACAAAGTCGAGCTGAACTAAAGAAAGGATTGGGGCACCGGTTTTATCCGACTGCTCTGTCAGTGGCTGTAGCTGCCCACCCCGGGGACTCCTCACCTCCTGGGCTCCATCAATCCGCTGCCATGCTCCGGAAGCTCTGCCACCTCTGCAGCCAGGGAGTGATGAATGAGCAGAGCCAGCGCGTGGCCGCGTCCACGTCTGCCCGGCACGGAGTTCGGAATATTCATCTCATCTCGCCGCTGACCTTTCTCTGTTCGGCAAACCTGAAAGGTCTGGGCTGCATAATCACATCTTGGGATAAAAGATAAGTGAACTACCAAATAAATAGTGGAGTGTTTACATAACCTTACTGTTTTACAGTCCATATTAATTTTTAATTGCACTGTTAAAATATAGTAAATATCTATTATACAAATTAAGTGGTAATAGGTATTTGTGGGGTTTTTTTCATGAATTAATCTTAAAATAAGCTGATTACATAAATCTTTAGCCAAGCAGTGGCTAATCCTGGGCACAAACATTGCTTTGATAAGATACATTCAAACAAACATTTTTGTGGCAAAATGTTATCAGATACTAACACATAATTAGTCTAAGACATTTGGTTCCATGCGAGCGTTTTTGAGTTGTGATCATTAAGTGAAGGTATTGGGAGAAATCCAAAAGGGAGCAGAGGATTGTAAGCACTTCAGGGTTCCTTTGTGGATTCCGATTAGGCTGCTGGATTCACTGCTGTTTCCTTATGTAAACATATTCACATATTGCCATGGAGGGGAAATCTTTATCAAATTATTGGCAAACAAAGTGATGTTCGTGTAGATGAAACTATTATTCACCCGGATCTGAATGGGGCTGAAACAGAAATTGGGGAAGAGGATGGGAACTGATGCAGGGAGTGGAACACCAATTTCATTTGGAATCTCAGGAGTGAGAGATGCCCCCTGTTTCTGTCACCATGAGGAAGGGAACATGGGGACACAGAAATAACCCGGAATATTAATGTTGGCTGTTGGTGCATGGATTTAGCTCTTAGCCTGTGTTTCTTGGATTTGCAGGACTTTTCATATAACCTTCATTTATTTGAGTAAATTTCCTTATTTTTCAGCTGCGCTGAAAGTATTAAACCAAAAGGACCTGTAATAACTTCATTTACTTATCCAATACTCTGAAAGGACTATTGATTAATACATAATAAATAAAGGTTTTTAAGATGCTTAATAGTGGCTTAATAGTGGAATCTAGTAAATACTTAATTAGAGAGGGTTATTGAACTCAGACAATGGCTATTTGACATGCTGGGATGCCGAGGAATAGCCCCTTAATTGACAGCAAACTCCACTGGATGGAGCCTGCCTAAAGGATTGTTGGTAATAGCTCAGAATGGCTGTGATGAAGCCACTTGGTGAATGCACTTGCTGTCAAGTCTGAAATTTAATAGCTCCATGAGAGCCTGCAGGAAGAGCCCTGAGGAATGCTGGGTGTGCCCAGAAGGAGACAAAAGATCTCCAGGAATTTTTTTCTAAACAAAGAAAGTGGATCCAGCTGTACGGCAGATCAGTCACAGAACCATGGAAAGGTTTGAATGGGAAGGGACCTTGAAGCTCCTCTCATTCCCCCCCAGCCATGGCAGGGACACCTCCCACTGTCCCAGGCTGCTCCAGCCCCAGTGTCCAGCCTGGCCTTGGGCACTGCCAGGGATCCAGAGGCAGCCACAGCTGCTCTGGGCACCTGTGCCAGGGCCTGCCCACCCTGCCAGGGAACAATTCCTAATTCCCAAAATCCCATCTAAACCTACCCACTGTCAGCCTAAAGCCATTCCCTGTGTCGTGTCCCTCCATCCCTTGTCCCCAGTCCCACTCCAGCTCTCCTGGAGCTCCTTCAGGCCCTGGCAGGGCTCTGAGCTCTCCCTGGAGCTTCTCCTCTCCAGGTGAGCACCCCCAGCTTTACCCACCCATTTTCCCTGTGCTGACAGCTGAAAAGCTCATGGATTCCAGTGCTTTCCTCAAGGGACTTTGTGCTTTCCAGCTCCCTGTGTCACTGGGGTGCCCCCAGAACTCTCTGGTTTATCCAGGACCAGGCACTAAGCAATTTTACAGCACAAACCCACATGTAAATCATTTAAATCTAAACAATTTACCAGCCTGCTACATTACACAGGGTCACATTTTAAAGGATCTGGATATTTTTTCCCATCAAGTGGAAAAACTTGGGATTTCCTGCGTTCAGAAGTTTGGGCTGGCACAGGGTGTTGCAGTGCCTGCGGATGTTGGTGGGTTAAAAGCAGCATTTCTGGCTTTGAAAGGTGTTATTTTGAAAGTTCTCATGAGCAAAGCAATTGTTTGCCTTTCCACTTAACCGTGTTTGGTTTCTTGTTCCATGAAGTAGAGACAGTGTAACTAAGCTGCTCCTCACTGCTGAAAAAAAAAAATAAATTGCAAATTTCTTAGAGATGCTGTTTTCTTTCCAGTCTCTCCCCCTCACTGCACAAACACCAGAGGCTGGAGCTCTGTGGAAGGACTGTTTGGGATTTAACTCCTGATTCCTGGTAAAAGCAGGGTTTCTAGTTCCATTGTCACACAGGTGAAGTTAAACTTGGTCAGGAGCGTCTCAAAACTCAGGGCTTTGGGCCATGTTTGGAAAAACACAAATTATTGGTACAAGGGAGGAAATCTGTGTGCTTCTGGTCTGATCTGTGATGTTTTCTTCTCGGGTTTGCAATGAAAAATACTCACTGTAACTGGGTGTCGCTTTAAAGATAAGATTGACTGTAACACGCTGTAAAATCACCTCCTTTGTCAGGTTATCCTGCACAAATGGAGAACGTGGGGCATTTCTGTGACAGATGAAAGCAGAGCTTTGCACAGAAGGAAAAGCCACGGCAGCACCAGCACAGGCTCTGGCAGCTCTGGCTCAGCCAGACAGGAATTGTGTCCTTGGAGACAGGGACATGGGTGGGTAGGGCCTTGTAGGACCCCAAGACCCTGTTCCCCTCCACAAGGAGCACAAAATCAGCTGCCTCCATCACCCTCCATCCAACTAACCTGCAAAATATTGCATTTTTCTACTTTCTCCACCAAATCCTCTTGGCTGGCGTCTGTCAGACTCGGATCTTGGGCATTCATGCAGTGCCAGCACCCCCTGGGACCTCACCGAAACATCTGGGTGGGAAATGAGGAAAATCCTGCCCTTCACCTTCCTCCCTTCTCTCTCCAAGGGGCAGAATTTCACCAGCCTGTGCAATTCCATGAACCCAACACCCAAGGACCAGCTGCTGCTTCATCCAACCCCGGGACAAAAAGGGGTCCCAGGTCTCCTTCCCTTCAACTTATATATTTAAAGACTGGAAATCATAAGTCCTTCCCTGCCAAACAATTATATCTACTAATTTAGATGGGAGCTTAATATTGTACCTTTATAAAGTGCTAGATATACATAAAAATCTATTTAGATTTAATATTGCAGTAGCATCTGGTCTTTTCATCTAATTTAAAACCTTTAAAGAAGGGAAACCTCCAGCAAGAAATAATATCCATAAGCATTCCAAGGCTTCTCCTGCCTCCCTTCCTTTAAAGAGTAATAAGAAATCTCCCCCTACAGGCCTCGGCTGCCTAATGCAAGGTGAAGAGAGAATTCTGGGCTGAGAGTTGTCCTCTTACATCCTGGGGAATCTCTAAACGCTGCTCGGGACACAGATGGATGTGGAGGAGAGGGATTCCAGCTCCTCTCCTGCCTGAGCCCCATCCCCGCTCCCGCGGGACGCGGCGGACGCGCTCCCGGCCGAGCGCCACAGGGGCACTTCTGCAAAGTGCTCACAATTATCTCCTGCATTTTTTACTCTTTATTACCACAACTCCACTGGGCAAAAACATTTTGACTAGAAGACTATTTCCTTTTTTTCTTTTCTTTCTTTTTTTTTTTCTTGTTACCTGTTTTAAGGGAAGAAATTAATAGGATAAAAATGCAAATTACTTCCTTCCTCTGCACAGGAAAAAAAAAAAACCCTTGTGGTGCTTTCTTTACCAATTGCCTGTTGTTTTAAGCTATTCACGAGGAACCAATATCACATATAGAGCACCAGCAAACCCAAACGATGCTAATGCAACCTGCAATTCCAAATAACACAAAGAGACTTTATATCCCCAAATTATTCTCCATTTAGTTTAGGGAAGGCCTGCTTGGGGATTCGAGTAGTTGTTTGTTTGAATTCATTACAGAACTGGGAGTTTATTATATTCTGTACTCACTGTAAGGTAATCAAAATATAGATGGAAATTGGAAGATTTTATTGGTACCATTTACAAAGGCTTTACACTGTGAGAGAACTGGAGCACCTTGGAAAACTTGACGTGGAAGTTGCAGACTTCTTGTGCTTTTAGGAATCTCATTCCCAAATTATCTTGGCTATTTGATTTAACAGAAGCCTCACTTTTTTGCAGCTTTCCATCCACATCTCTTTCTTGTACGATATAATCAGATCTAATTTATTGGAAATCTGCTGGCTGCAAACCAGGACCGACCCCCAGCTTGATTTGTTTTCCACAACACAAAATTTAACCAAAGGAATGTAATTGAGAAGGAACTTCCCCGTTGCCATTTCCATTTGCTCCCAGTGCCCCCATCATTTTATTTATTTCAGTAGTAAAAAATAAATCTTTAATTGGAAGGAAAGTGATAACTGAAGTTTAATTAAGCTAAGCCAATAAAGTGAAGGGAAATTACCGGACTAATGTCACACACTGAAAAGAGGCCGTGCAGGGCTGCAATTTGGGCTGCTCTGGAGTGGCCTGTGGAGAGCTCACTCCGAAGGCAAGACATGCTCTTGCCTTCACCTCCAGTCCCCACCAGGGACAAGGTGATATTCCAGCCACCTCCTTCCTTCCACCATTTCCTGACCATGCTGGGTTAGAGCTTGGACTCGATTTTAGAAATATTTTCCAACTTAAACAATTCCATTACATTTTCTGATTCCTCCAACCTTCCCAGGGGATGCTTGGGGACATCCTACTAGGGCAGTCTCCATCTGGGTCACATCCACCATGGCTGTGAGCTTACTCTCCTTCCCCAGCAATTTCCAGTGCCATCAGCAACATAAATCCCACCTACCCATCTGCTTCATGCACTGAAAGGTATTTTGGGTTTTCTGCTGCAAACCCCGTTTTCCCCCCAGGATTCTGGAGGTTTTACAAAGTGGGAGGAAGGGTCCATGCCCCAGGATGGCCCTTGCAGGCAGAGGGAGAGCAGGGAAGATGCATTTGCACTGCCCAAACTTCCAGACACGACATCTGCCAGGAAGATCCCGGGAACAAACACTGAGCTTCCTGCCAGCACGTCTGCCAGGGTTCAGCCTTATTTCATATTTATAAATATGCTTTGGTAACAAACAATAGCTGCTCCTGCTTTTCCAGTCGGAGCTGTGAATGCTGGTGTACTGGCAGCGTGTCCTTTTTTCACACTACCAGATTTATAAATTGCAAAGCCAGAAGGACTGACTGTGATCTGGTAGTTTCAGCTCAGCATTGAATTTCCCCCAGCAACCTGAATTAGAAAATTTTATTTTTTTGAGCAAAACAACACCTCTTAAAAATAATTTCAAAAATAAAGAACTCCCTATGCTTCCTAGTATGGTCTTGTGTCAGTTCATCACTCTCAACATTAAAAAACATGTACCTTAATTACTCTTCTGAATTTATTTCCAGCCACTGACCTTGTTATATCTTTGTCTGATAGATGAAAGTACCCATTATTAAAGTTCACTTCATCATGTGGGTGTGTACAGGCCATGGTCAAGTCATCCTTAACCTTCTCTTTGATAAGCTAAATAAACCCAACCCTGGAATCCTTCCCTATAAGCTGTATGTTCATTAATCATTAGCCTGGTTTTCCCTCAGAAACCTCTCCTCCTGAAGCACAGCCTTTGAGGACAGCAGCCTCTGGCATCCCTAAACAGCCAGGTGTGCCCAGGAATGAAGTGGAATAACGAGATCCATGTAACCACCCTGTGTGTATCCCACTGCTCCCTTTTCCAGCTGCTCCAGCCCCATGGACCAGCTCCTCTTCCACCTTGATGGTCAAGGTGTCCTTCAGTTCTTGCTCCAATCCCTGCCATCCTCACTCATTGGTACCTTGGTCATCCATAATTTTATGCTTTCTTCCAGGTTCTGGATGATTCACACAAGATGCTGGAGAATGCCAAGAACCCTCCCAAATTATGGGAAGTGCTGATTCCAGAAAATCTGGGGCTGATTTCAAGTGCCTGATTTCATAACCATGAGCTGATTCCAGTCACAGATCAACTACCAACCACACCAATCACCTGCCATGGGATTCCCCCTATCAGCATTTCATTAATCAAATACTCAGGTTTCCAAGCCAGCACTTTATCTGGAATTAATATTAGTAGCTTGTTTCCCATACTTTGAGCTGTATTAGTATTATTTCCCGTTGCCCTGATTTGTTATGGACATTTTGTTTGTTCACATATCAAAAGTTTGTTCCCTATCCTGTACTAATTGACTTTTTTCTGCATTATAAAACAAGAATATTTATTCAACAGTCTCGTCTTTACTGCACTGTTTACTGTTGTTCTACTATTGCTATCTGGAAAACAACTTGCACTGCAATTCCCTTTACTCCTAATACTTTTCAAGCTGCTTTTTCTCTTATCTCTAAGCAGGTGTCTCTCTTCTTATTCTTTGATCTACTTAAATTTCAGCAGTTGTAAGCCTTCAGAAAATTCCATTTTAAAAACATCTATTTATCTAAATTCCCCCCACCCCCCGCAAGATGAACCATGTTTTGGCTTGGACTGCTTTGTCTTTTTCTCTTGATCAGTTCTGAGAGGTTCACATCGAGTGAAACATCCCTGATTCAGAAATACCATTTATATTTTCCTGCCTAAATTCCTGTAACTGGACAGTTCATCAGGCAGAAGATATTAGAAAAACTGGCAGCCATAATCGTGTGGGTGGAGGTGAGGACATCTGCTCTTTATATCACGAGCATTGCCAACATGCTATAGACATATCCAGGTTTCTGTTCCAAAACCCCCTCAAGAATATACCGCGTGGAGTTCCAGCTCGCTGGAACCTCCTGCTTGGTTCGGGAAAACTTGGCAAGTTGTTTTCCTTCTGTAGCCTGTTCATAATTTTCCCGGTCTTTACTACATGGGTAGAGCGTGCCCAGATTTCATGTGCCACTCCAACATATGTTCTGTGATTACATACAGGATGTATAATGGCTCTTCTTTACTGCATGAGTTCAGCTGGCAGCGCTCGCTGCCGCAGTCCAGCGCCGCGAGAGAGTCTTGGGGCGAGGCGTGTTCGGAGTCCGTGCCACGAGCGCGGGAGCAGACGAACGGCGCCGTTCCTTCCTCTGAATCTTTAATGCCTGCTTGTACTCTCGTCCTGGGCACAGGCGAGCTGACAGCCTTGAACATTGCCCAATGTGCTGTGATGCCGCGAGCTGCCGCTTCATCCCGGCACTGGGGGCTGCCTCGCCTTGAGCTCTTCCTGGGAACAGCTCAGGAGAAGGAGCATCAGCCACTGCGAGATCAACTGAAGGATGGCAACACCAGCCTCAGACTAATTGTCACTGTGTCATCCCAGCCTGGGTTCCTTTATCAGGAATTTCTTCCTAGAAAGGGTGGTCAGGCATTGGAAGGGGCTGCCCAGGGAGGTTTGGAGTGCCCATCCCTGGTGGTGTCCAAGGAAGGCCTGGGTGTGGCACTCAACACTCTGAGCTGGTGACAAGGTGGGGATCAACAAAGATCAGGCTTGATGATCTTGGAGGTCTGTTGGGAAGGATGATGAAGGAAGGCTTTGCAGAGATGGTTTATTGGTGAAAGATTTTAAGTATGAAAAAATAGAGCTAAAAGCAGAATTTGAGTTATAGAATATGAAGCAAGAAGACAGTGATTAGGTTATCTGAAGGCCAAACCCCTGATGACAAAAACAATACAGCTCCCCAGACAAAGAGATAAGGGGTTGGGCCCGGCCAGGTGATAGGGAAAAAAGGTGGGTTTGCCAAGGTTTTAGTATGGTAATATAATAGTTCCCATAGGCTGCATGTAGATTTTGTAGGTTTTGTACCCTGTACCGATTGGTTGATGTTAACTTGAGTATTCAGTATAGAAGGGGATAAATGGGATTGCAACAGGAAGTTCGCTCTCTCTTAGACTACGCTTCAGCAGGAGCTGGTCAGGCTGGCTGTCTCCACGAACAATAAACCACGTGTTCAAAGAGCATCCCTGTTTCCAGAAGTCTCTCGCTGCACCCCAGATAGATGGCAGAACTTTTCTAATAGAGGTCTTTTCCAACCAAATTGATTCTCTGATTCCTTTATCCACCACTCACATGGTTTTCCATGCCCTCAATCATGGGACACTCAAGTTTGTTTGGAGGTCCAGCACACGACACTTCTCGCTGCTGTTTCTCTTGGCAGGACCTCCATGAGCAGGAAATCATAAACTGGGTGATGGGCCAGTGGTGGTAGAAATATGAACCTATCCAGAAAAAAATGCTTGGAAGACCTAGCTGTTTCACTGGAGAAAAGGTAGCAGAAATATCTGAAATTGTATTGTGGTTAAAGATTTATTTTGTATTGTGTCCATTAAGCATTTGAACAGGCTGCCCAGGGCAGTGGTGAGTCCCCAGCCCTGGAGGGATTTAAAAGCCATGTGGAGATGGCCCTTGAGGACAGGGGTCGGTGGTGGCCTTGGCAGTGCTGGGGAATGGTTGGACTCAACGGTCTTAGAGATGTTTCCCATCTTGAATGATTCTGTGATTTTAAGGAAGAAAAAAAAAATCTAAGTAGTGCGTGAAATCAAATCTTCATATCCCTAAAACTGGAGACGTGGTTCTGGTGGATCCATCTGCTGAAACCCAACAGTACTTAAAAACCCCAGAATCAGATTTTTATAGGTACTCAAACACCTATAAGGAGGAACAGACAAACTAATGGGAATTTTTGACCCTCAGGGAATCTGATTCCTGATGTGACAATCTGGTTGTCTCGAATAACCCACAAGGCCCTGATCATTCAGTCCTTACAGAGCTTTGAAAACCCGGCCCTTCGATGCCAAATCCAGAAGATATGAATCTCAGAGAGCACTTTATCTTTTCAGTGTCCCATCACAAATTCTTGCACAATATCCCAGAGTTAACACAAATGGGTAACTGTTCACTTATCTTTAAAGGCCTGTGGGATTTGATAAGCAATTTCATGGAAATAATCTAAATATGCATAATAAAAAAAAAGGAAGTGATGTTCTGTTAATGTATCACTTTTATTGTGACAAGTTTTTCTTCAAATGAAAAATAAAAGTGTAAAACTTAGAATTGCAGTACTGTTAAGCACCTCCTGGGATCATTATAATAGACTGTACAATTATTACCTGAGCTGAAATGCTTTTTTTTAAAAAAAGAAGAAAAAACCAAAACAGCAATAAATGTAATTTCATTGCTCTACCCGATATGCAAAATCTTCCTGGCATCTATTTCCAATCTGAAATCAATTTTACATTTATTCATAATTCTGCGTGGAACCTTACTGAAAATCTTAATATAATTTCTATAGTATTTTTAAGATTTGCACTACAGTAAAGCTCGATAAAACTTTTAAATGGTTCACATCCATCATGTCACTGAAATGTTTTTTAAAATACTTTGCTGAGGATTAGGAAGGTTGAGGAAGAATAGCAAAGGCATTTCTCTTTGCAAGCACCTGCAGTTTTATTTTCAGTATCAGTCCTGTTTTCACAGCTCTGTGCCTCAGCTTTTCACAGAATGTCATAAACTTGAATAAACAGAGGGTCAGGTGCCCATATTTTGTCTCTCCACACTCCAGTTCTCCTGATTTCAATGCAGAAACTCCAATTTTACATAGGATTAAGAATTATTACACCCAGCTATGGTGATACAGGCAGATCTTTGTGCCCACACAGCCTCTGCTCATCTCAACATATTGGTCTGCATGGGTAGGGTCAGGACCATGTGATTTGGAGATGGTGGAATCTGTGAAGAGCCAGAAATGTTGAAATCCCTGTTATACTTGAGAGCTGTGAAAAATTCCAGTGAGAAAGCCTTACTCTTGGGAATGCCCAGTTTAATTTTTAGCAGAAAAAAATGCTGTCACCACTTTTGTGACGCTGGGTCTCTCCTCTCTGTCAAGTGGCACCAAAACCAGGGCTGAGCAGTTTTTCAAGTAAACACACAAATCTCCTGCCTAATTTAACCATTGTATTTTAAAATGCACATTTTTTTCAAAGCAGTTGTTTTGCAAATATCACTTGTGTCAACATTTGGGTGCCATTTTTATTTTATTAATTTTTTCATAGGCATCCTACTGCCTCAGGAAAATGCGCCCCCCTAAACTGTACATTAAAGGAAGCAGCCAAATTTGCTTTGATGTCTTTTTAGCTCTGTGCTCCACATGAAAGATTATCTGGCAGGCAGTGACGGCAGTGCATTAATATATAAAATAATTAGGAAGAGCACTTAATGAAATTATGCGTGTGTTTATACATCCTAAGCCTCATGGCCACATTATCTCCTCTCTCATCAAACCACAGCACTGTTACTTTGAAAAGTATCAGCAGTGACTCCTGGGCCTGACAAAAGGGTCCAGAATTCATCCAAAAAAAGAAGTGAGGACATGAAAAGTCGTTCAGACCTGCCTGGCTCTGCCTGCACATCAGCTGGAGGGAGATGCTCCTGCTGCATGGCAGGGATTGTATAATCCTCCCCTGAGAGCACCTGAGAGTGACTTTGAAAGTTTCATTAGGTTTTTATTAGATCGTGATACCCATTTTCAGTAGCCAGCTTGTCCAGTTGCTCAGAAATTATGAAAATTTGAAATACTGCACTGGAAGCCATCAGCTGAGGTTAAATTAAAGGCTGATAACTCCCAGGTACTGGGGAGGATGAGATTTCCCAGTCTGAAGGCAATAGTCAGCACTGGATGTGTTTCACCATAAACTGAGGCAGGGAACATGTGACATGACGTATTTTACAAGGTGCTTAACAAGAGCATGATTGGGAAAAAATTGTAATCCATGAAATCAATGCTATAACCTAATATTGCTTGTTCTTAGTGCCTGCTGGAGCACAGCAAGATCAATGTCAGGACAGCACTCTCCACTCCAAGTATCAATGACCTGGAAGAAGTCGTGTAAAAGGATGGGACCTGCCAGTGGCTCAGCCTGGGAGGAGGCTGGTGAGGAGAAAATGCAAGCAGGAGTGATACAGCTCAAAACAACCTGAGCTGGCCCAGAATTGGGTACGTGGAGGAGTTAAATGCAAAGGATATTGTGGCAATTCTTTGAGGAAAAAAAAAACAAACCAGGTAAAAACTACTTAAGTTGCTACGCTCTCTATGTGTTGTGTCATTTGGAGGGAAGTTAAAAAGGAGAGCAGAAGGATGATAAGAGATCCTTTAAATGTACATGTAGGCAAGGAAAAAAAGAATCAAACAGGCTGGAAGAGGTCCTGGAAAGGGGCACTGGTGGGGGTTGGCAGAATTAAGTCAGTCAACAGCACAAGTCAAAAAACTCTTTGTATCTTGTAGTGTTTGTTCACGACATTTCTGATAGGGAGCTTGTTCGGAGGCCAACAATTGCACCTGGCCTAAGCTGTTCAGCCTTGTAGAGCTGTGCCCTGGCGTATGACCTCATATTCAGCTATCTCAAACCAATATTTCGAGTGTTTTCAGGTTACCAATGCAGACTGCTGCGCTTATTTCCGTGCGTGGCTCTACTCCAGCGCCGCGTGGCTGCGACGTGAACGCGGCACAGGGCTAAATATCTGCATTAATACCTGTTCTTCACTCCTCTGAATTAATGGCAACAATTAGAAGAGGTGCAATTAGCAGCGTGTGAGAACCTGCCAGCAGAGCAGGGGCTGCCCCAGCCTCTGCTGAGACAGATGGGCAGTGGGGAGCTGCAGCTGGTCCGCACTCTTCCCAGGAAATCAGCCCCGCATCCCGAGGACTGAAGGCACAATGCATCATCCCCAGCCCTGGAGAGAGGCCCCAGGTGACATCCGTGGCCAGCGCTGTCGGGACACCACGCTCAGCAGGTCCAGCACCTGGTGCTCCATCTCCTTCCCAGCCTGCTCTCCAAAACCTCCCCAGTTCCCACCCGGTGCTCCCACCCCACTGCAGGAACAGCTGACACAGACATCAGGGGCGCGTGTTCCTCCCTTGGTGTCCTGAATTCAGGATTAACACCAGGCGTGAGTGGAAATCCTTGTAAGGATTCTGTTCCTTCATCATGCTCGAATTGCTTTCTGCACTCACGGCTCCTCAAAGTTTGGAACCAACTTCTTGTCAGGTTTCTTTGACTCAGAACTAAAATTACAGACAGTGGCTCTGCCTAAATCTGGAAGATTTAATATTAATATATTGATCAGAGTATCAGAGTTCGTCCAGGCTGTGCCCATATTTTCCACTAAAAAATAATGCAGTGTATTTCTTCACCACAGCTTAACCATATTTCAAGTTACTTAGTCATGTATCATAACAAAAAAAAAAAAAAAAAAAAAGATCTTTTCTAGCGCTATTTCCAGCATTTTAAAAAATCCAGGCCTGGCAGTTTTTACAATTTCAGTCCAAGCCTAAGCTTCAATAAGCTCACACAGCTCTAATGATTGTTAGTGAAAATGTAATGGGCCATTTGAAATACAAATGAACACGAGTAGGTAAAGGGATTTTTTTTTTTAGTAGAATCAATTTACACTAGCTATTTAAAAAAATATTAAAATAAATGTAATGCCATTAAATGTAAGCTCAAAACCCATTGAGAGCATTAGTGGCCAAATCTGCCAAAAAAGTAGTCATGCCAAGAGCCAGGGGCCAGATTCTGCTCTCAGTTACATTGGTGTTAAGCCAGGATAACTCCCCTAATTTCAGCAGGCTTGTTCTGGAATAACACCGGGGTTAAGTGGGAGCAGGAGGGAGCTCCATTCCCAGTTAGGAACCCTTGCAGAGCCCCAGTTCCCTCCCAGTGACCCGGCTCAGTTCCCACCAGCCTCGGGTATCCTGGACATTTATCCAGCATCCTGTCTGGCAGGAGAAGGAGTGGGTCCAGCCTCCAGAACTGCATTTTTGGAGGGGTCAGAAACAGAGAGTGGGATTGTTCAGCAGGTGCCGTGTTTTGGAAAAGAAATTAATGGAGCAAACCAGTAGGAAGAGCCAATAGGAACCTGTCACTGCAGAATAATTAACAGCTGAGTCGAGTTCAAAGTTTTGAGGGCAATGAGCTAAGCAACAGGGGAAAAAGGCAAGTTCTTTTAAAATAGTGTTTAATTTCATATTACTTGCAAAGAAAAGGAAGGAAAACCAGCTAAATCATGTGTTTAATATTTATTTTTAAAATTCATCATAATATCCTGAATTCCCTGCAGTAGTCCAAAGTCTTTGTGGGTGCCCCCTCCCTCCTTCCACATGACAATTTCTAGAAACTATTAAATATCATATTAATACACTTCTAAGGGAAAAAAAAAAGGAAAAATATTTGAGTTGGCATGAAGCTCTGCTGAGAAGATTGGCTCCTGCATCCCAGGTGATCCAGGCAGGCAAATAACCAAACACGGAAAAAGGGAGCAGCAAAGAGGAAAAAGAGTTTCCCTCATCAACTCTGACTTTCATCCTTATTGCTGGAGAAACCTGGAAAAAGTATCAGGTTTTATAAGAACTTTGAAAATTCCTCTTAGTGAATCTATTTGCTACTGCTAAAAACCTTCCAATTAAAGGATTTTATTTGGAGTACAAAAAATACAAAAAAAACCCAAAACCAGGGTTTCCTGCCTTTCAGAGCAGAATGATATTTTTTATTTTAATTGATTTTCTTTATATCCAGTTTGTCCTTTTTATGTTTACAAATCCAAACTTCTCTGACCACGGTGCCATCAGAGCTCAGCATCATTTCAGCCCTTTCCAACCAGCAGCCAGACCACATCCAACCAAATTTTAGGATGGTAATTTTGATAATAAATGATAAAATTTTGGATGGTAACTCAGGATCTGCCAATAAAAGCAGCCAGGTTAACAGGATATGACAGAATAACAGAAAATATGACAAATCATCTCAAATCATCAGCTCTGCAAACAGCTGCAGAGAGGAAAAATACTACAAATATTTTTATTAAGATTTATTTGGGAGGAAAGTTATGTAGACACATATTTATCCTTTCTTTCAGAACATGTAAATAATACAGAGTATGATTTGTCACATTCCTTGATTTCATGAGAGTTGCAACTGGCAACTGAGGAATAATTCCATTTTAATTATAGTTCAGTTGATTTTCTCTTTAATTACTGAAGTTGGATGACTAAGGCACCAAAATATGTAAAACACAACCTTTCCATGCAGTAAATTTTCTTTAATAATAACAGCGGTATTTTTATTGTTTCCAGTCTGCAGAATATAATTTTTCAGCCATGGAAAGCAGCTACTAATTCTTAAATTGAGTATTTTTCATTTCCTTACAAAATATTGGAAGGAGTTTTGTTCTGTAGGTTGCTATAGGTACAGAGTTCTGTGTAAAAGATTTAGGATTTCACAGGTTTGACATTGGAGGGAGGTAAAATGTCCAAAGTTGCCTGTCTCAACAAGACAAAAGCCATCAGGGCTGAAAACGCAGCCCTCGGGCTCCTCCTCTGGCCTTTGCTTTGCTGCCAGCCTGGACCAGGGAATGCTGCTCCCCTTGGCTCTCTGGGCTCTGGATTTGGGAAAACTGAACAGCAGCAATGCCCCCAGAACCCCTCAGCTGCAAATCAGAGGGCACATATTTTTCCATGGCTATTAATAACCAATAGAACTCAGAATGCTCCAAATTCCCTGGGTTTTGGGGATTTTTTTGGTTTTTTTCTCGGGTTTTTTTGGTTTTTTTGTTTGTTTGTTGAACTGACTTTCTAGAAGGGGCTTTACTAGAGAGGAAAGGGGATATTTTGAAGCTGCAGAGCAATGCTAATTTTGCTCCCCAGCCTGCCACCACTGGAGTGGCCTTCTTGGTTGGGTCACCAGAAAATAAAATTGTTCCAAAGGCTTTTCTGAGCAGACAAGATCCCGAACGAGGAGCTGGTGCCAAATATCACAGAGAGCCTCGCACAACAATGCCTTGCAAAGAGCAACATTTAGATGAGGTTATTAAATGCAGGGAGGAGGTTATGTGTGTGTAACACATTCAGGAGCACTTGGGAATTTTCGGAGCCATTTTCTGCTGCCTTTCCCGAGTCACTTTTCTGACTGACTTCAGTAGGAGTTTTGCTCACATAAAAGCTGCTGGATTCAGCTCCGGGTGTAAACATTTGGGTTGCAATGTGCCTGGAAAGCCAGAGGAATTAAGATATTTGCCCTGCTCTCGCTGCACTGGAGCTGACTCCCCAGCACCCTTGTGCTCCTTGGAAAATCCCAGCTATAGTTTATCTGAAATTAATTTGCCCGCACCGTTAAGTCAATTACCCCAAGGAACAGAGACTCGATTAAAAATCTATTTAGTTCAATAGGAAACAGTATACTTGGGATCAATTCTTTTTTCCCTCCTCCACTGCAAGGAATCTTACTGTATCCCTGTATAAATAATAAAGGTGGTGCACTCTCCTCTCCTGCTCAAGCATGACTGAGCAGATACAGCTTGTGCAGGGCTCGTGTCACGAGCACCCAGAGAGAGACAGGAGGGAGAATATCCCAAACACAACCTCCAGCCCAGGGCTTGGGGTGACCCTGTGCAGGGCTCAGATGTGCCAGGCCCCAGGCTCTGCTGGCTCCCTGCTTTCCAGGGGATGGTTGTACCTGCCTCACCTAGAGAAATGCTCCTACTGTCGAGCCTACAGCAAAGTGTGTCCAGACAGATTGGTGTTCTGCTCAATGGAGCCCGCATGAATCATGTATTAGTTCATTTAAAAGCACTTTGTAGACAAACATGCTCAGTCTATCAGCGGGCTCGGGGATGCAAATACTTCACTCAGTGTACATGAGCCCTGACAGGACATCTGTGATCCATGGGATTGAGAACCAGCTCCTTCCACATTAGGCAATAACAAGCAGAAAGGCTTCACCGTATTCTGCTCTTTTCCAGCAAAATGAAAATTTAACTTTGCCGTCACGTTGGGAACGGAGTAAACACTATCCACTGAAAACTAGCAGCAGGAAGAGGTAAATGATTCACGAGATATTCTTCAATCATTTAGCACATATTTGGTTTAGGGGCTAGAGTACTCCTGAAGAAGGCAACAGTTCTCCAGGAACCTTAATCCTAAAATACCTGCTGCGTGGGACTGCTTCGGAGGTGAGGAGGCATTGCAAACATTTAGATTCAATAAATGCTAAAGACATCTTTTGTACACTCTCTGCTCAGCAGATGCTGATTGCTTCCTGTAAATTAAAGCGAGCTGATGAGTGTCTGCAATAGCAAAATATTGGGTGGACTCTCGTTAGCAGACAGTGTGTGGAATTAATTTCATGGGGACAGTTGTAGGATGATTTATAAATAGAAAATATAGTTTTCAAAAGCAGCCTGGAAGAGATTCAGACATAGATCGACTTTGCCTATAAGTGGTTTCAAATTAATTTAATTTGTGAAGGAGAAGTCTGTAGTACTGTAAATACTGTAAGCACGAGTGCCAAAGTTATATCGGTGTGAGGAACGTTGCTTTCAGCCTCTCCTCCTTGGTGCTGCTGATATGAAGATATTCCTTACAGGAATATCTTAATGAGAGTACAAACCCTTCAATTTTATAGTGCTTTAATTTTCTCCTAGCCCTGGGCTTTTCTGACTGCTAAGACAGTGTGTTTACTAACTTTATCTCCTGCTTCTTTTAATTGCGTGGTCAAATCTGAGCGACTTTTACCTTCACATGAACTGACACAAGCCTCTCACCCCTCCAGAGTACGGGATGTTCCTTTTTTGATCCTCAGAAGTGCAGGAATTCATTTGTTCACCTGGAGTCCTAATTTTTCCTTAGCAGTAAACCAAGTCCTGGAAATAGTAACTCAGGCAATCAGAGTATTGTTACTGTTCCCAGAAAGGTAGTATTTTTGAATAGCTCTGCATATTTAACAAGGAAGATGTGTTTTGAGCAATTTTTAATAAGGTAATATTTTATTTTTCCCATTTCACCCTTGCAGGAAACTGCAGAGATCAGTTCTGGATTGAGATTGCATCCCCAGTCTTGGATCCTTTAACATCCCAGAAGGCACACATGAAAAAGAAAAATCCCTCTACTTACACTGTGAATAGGTGCTAACAGCTTTAAAGAATTACCTACCAAATATTAGGTGCAATTTAAAACTACATTTAAGGCAGAAAGGGTGGTTTAAAAGTCTACGTGGCCAGCTAAAAGTCAGAAGGAGAAAATGACTTGAACACATGTTGGGTGAATTTCTGTCTGTGTGGGAGATGCAGCACTGGTGGAATAAAATATCCCCCACCTAAAAAAAAAAATTGGGCAGGTTCTGTACCTGCTCTGTCGTGTGTTTCCTGATTCAAAACCTGGCCAAATGCTTTGAGATCATTTCCATTTGCTATAAAAAGAAACACAACTGTGCTATCTAAGCATTGTGGAAGATTATTTATATTGAAAGACATCCTTAGGCTAAACTATTAAATGAGGATAATGGATATGAGGCACCGAAGGCGCGCGGAGGACTCGTTAATGAATTAGTTGGGGAAACAGAGTCAGATGCTGGGCTCAGGTAGAGGCTGGGTGAGTAAATGTGATTTTGGAGGAGCAGCAGGACCGAGGAGGGGTCGTGGCATGGGAAGACCTGGAAAAAGCAAATAAAATAATCCACACCTGCTGCCAGGGCTGTCCGAGGCCGCTCTGGTTACACGGTACAATATTTGTTCAGAATATTGTCTGTTAGATCAGTTTAAACACGTGCTGGAACTTATTAGATATTTATTAGCTTACATTTAAGCCCCAGTCTATTTTACAAGCCCGATGCCCCCTGTTTTATGTAAAAAGGATATTCCAATAGATATAATTTAAATTAGTTCGTAACTTGATAACTTGCCGCCCTAATGAAACCTGCACTAATGACTGCCTTCACTAGGCAATTCCTGATTTTAAGAACCTATTTTAAAATATTCATAACGGATCTGGTGCGGTGTTGTTTGAACTGTATTTAATAGATGTCTCAACTCTGGGCTTTTCCCTGTGGTTTGTGGAAGTCACTGTCAGCACTGGCTCTTCCAGCACCTTCTTTGGTGGGTGTGGGTTGGGAGAGGGGGTTGGAGCTTCCTGGCAGTGGAGGCAGACACCCCACATGTGTCCTTTGCATCCCATGGGAAGGAGAAACTGGCAAACACCTGAGGGAAAAAATCCGAAATGAAATAACAGCCCAAGCCATAATCAGGAATAATGCTTTATTATAGATTTAATCACGGTATAAGTATCTTAAAGACAATAATCCAACGTCTCTGTTGTCTGAAGAGCAACTCTGACATCTCGTGTTAGTCTGTGCTGACAACTAAATGAGTTGTCATTCAGTCAAGCGGATGAGTTGAAGTCACTCTGTGACGCTCCCTCTGCACAAAGGTTGGTTTGGTGAGGAGGTGGAGTAGGTGAGAAGCACCTGAAAAACTTGTTCTTCCTAGCAGGAGGTATTGCCCCCTTGCCTACAAAAACAGAGGGATTTACCATCCCCTGGATCCACGCAGAGCCTGCACCTCTCCAGACCAGAGACAGATCAGACAAGGTCTCCCACTCCTGATGGACCAGCAGGACATCCCAGCGTGGTCCCACCCCGACTCCACTTCCCTGGAAAGTTTTGCTTCCTGATTAATGAAGACCCTGCCCTGGGATGTTCCACAGGGAGGAAGGACACGCTGGGCAGCACAGGAAGCACAACCACTGCCCCTAAAGCAGCCCAAACCCCCCCAGACAGCCCAAAGAGCATCTCCTCTGTCCTTTAAGTGCTGTGCCTCCTCCTCAGGGGGCTCCTAATGCACTTCCCTCTTCTGCCTCACTGAAGGACTCTCGGGGCCTCTGAGCACCCCGCAGCCACGAGCAAAAAGGGAAAGTCAATATACAAACCGTAGTGATTAATATTAAACACGGAGCGCGCGTCTAAAGAGGCGATTAATGTTAATGACAAAACAACAGCACAACACCCAGGGCTGGGGACAGCAGGCACAGGAACCCCTGCACACGTGGAGGCGTTGGTGACAAATGCCCAGAGCTGCTCTGAGTTGGTCTCTGCTCAGTGCTTTCACTTTGCTGGTACCTGAACAAATTTGCCTTGATAAAATACTTCAGGGAAAGGCTAGATTTAAGCTTGGCTGAGGTGCAACAGCTTTAGCCCCAGCCCAGTGGAATGTAAAATTATTCTCCAAGTGCAAATTGACTGGTGATGTGATCAGCACTCACAAAACCAATATTAATAATTTGAACACTAAGTCTGGTTGTTATAGGGGTTGTCCTGATCACCCTGGGTGTGGGGGGCACCCCTGCCCTGCTGAGCTGCCATCCTGCATCACCTCCTGCCAGAGAAGGTTCACACATGAGGAATGGGGAATCACCATCGATGAGAAAATAAACCAGCCCAAAACCTCCCTCAGTGACAATTCCCAAGGAGAAGAGAGCATCAAATGGATTTTAAACAGGCAGGAACCCAATACATGAGCAGAGTTTGGGCCAAATGTCCTGCCAGGGGCCAGTCAGCAGGAACCCTCTGCCAAGCCCTGGTCCCTACATCAACAGCTCAGCCGTGATAAAAAGCTGCTCTTTAAATCAAAGGCAGCTCACAAAGGGAAATAAAAAAAAAAAAACTAAAGACATAAATCTGCATTGGCTTCCAGCCCAATGTGATCTTCCAGGGTATTTCTGCTGATGCTGCTTCTGGGATGGGACAAAGGAAATGGATGACACGGAGATGGCTGTGGCAGGAAGACCACCAGGCTGCCCGTAAAGAAGGAGTGAGCAGCAGTGGAGATGATGTTCTGCCATGGGCTACAAGTTCATCTCCAAGTTTTTTTTGCTGCAGCAGCTCAGCTAAGCCAGCTCGAGGTCTGAAATGTGCTGAGGGATGAGGTATTTTGTGCCCATGGATGCAGTAAAGGAGCAGGACTGGGTCTGGCAATGTTTTAGGAAAATGGGAAGAATCTTACCTAGTGGAAAGGAGCAGAATATTTTTTGTCACTTCAATTTCACCATCATTTTTTTGTTGAAAATCACCTAAAAGCAGAGCGGTGCTGGAACAGGTGTTTCTCTGAGAAATATCCTAATCTGACGAACGCCATGCCCAAAAGCCAAAATTCATCTCCAAAACATCAGTGTTGCATCTCTGCTTTAAAAACTGTGCTGTAAATACTTCCAAATTATTTCACTTACAGGTATTTGCTTTAGCAAAGGATTATTTGACCCCATTCTGGCATCACTCAGGACCTCAATTTACCCATCTCTGGGATGTCATTGAGAGATGAAAAAATAAGTTACAGATGTGTGCTCCTCATAAGGAGTATCAATCAAGGAGGACACAGTCAAAAGGGTCACCAAGCCTTTTTTCCTGTAAGAAAGAGAACAATAAAATTTGTTCACCATTTGGTTTTGGGGTTAGGTTGTTTTGTTGTTTTGTTTTGTTTTTGTACAAGAGGATGAAAATCTGCTTGCAGTTGTAACTTTTACAGTATGTCAAGTATTTTCTTCTTTTTTTTTTTTTTTTCCTCTTCCATAATTATTTTTACAGAGAGCTGTTCTTTCAATCAGGTCACTGAACTCTGAAAAACAAACCTTCAAGGCTGCTTTTGAAAAATTGGGCCTTCCTTTCCTTTCAATCGAAAGATTCACAACTTTCCCGTATGAGCCAAGACTCAAAAAATAACATAAATCCTTTCAGTGCTGTCTCTCTCTTTGCCTGTGTAACAGATATTTCTGCTAACATTTACTTTCGTAATTTTTCACATTATTCTAGCTCTCAGAGGTTAATATTTACCATTCATTTTGATATTCACAAACTACAGAGGTAGGATTGCAAATATCCGCCCTGGGAAAATGAGCAGCTCTGCCAGGAAATATGTTCAAGTTTCTTTGTGGAACTGTGGGAGACAACACACCACTGACAACATTTCACTGGATTCATCTGTTCGTGTTTTAAACATCTGCACAATCAATTCATGCAGCACAACAACTGGAATTTCCAAAGGATAACCAGATAATTACAGCAAATGAGGTTTGGCCCCTTTGAACAGTGGAGATGCACTTGGAAAAATATTATTAAAAAACAAGGTGAAGTGATATATAGAAGGGAAATCATTGAAATTATATGCCCAAACTGATCCCAAACACTCATTTTCTGGGAGGCATCTACAAATAGAGCAGACTCTGAGCAGCAGCAGCAAAATTCAGCAGAGCTGCCTGCACAAGCTGACCCACTGCTGGCAATAATATCAAATCATAAATGAATTAATTTGCTTGCTGACCAAGTAGTTTGCCATATTAAAGTGCAAGTTTGCAAGACATGTATTCTATTATCCCAGACTGCACTCTTGACACTTTGCATTAGGAACATTTAGCATTCAGCCTTTGATATTTTGAACGTTGAGTACAATGAAGTTGTCAGCACAAAGGAGGGTTTTATTCAATTTGGAGATGTAACAAGCAAGGATCTAACAGAACCGCCAGTAAGAAGGGTGGAACAATGGAGAGTTGGTGATCTGAGGGGAAGGGAAAAGGGGAAAAAAGGAGAGGGAGAGGGAGAGGGAGAGGGAGAGAAGAGAAGAGAAGAGAAGAGAAGAGAAGAGAAGAGAAGAGAAGAGAAGAGAAGAGAAGAGAAGAGAAGAGAAGAGAAGAGAAGAGAAGAGAAGA
>VWZP01004814.1:85067-102623 GCA_013396995.1 Dicaeum eximium | reverse complement strand
AGAGAAGAAGCAGTTACTGTTTTATTTCCACCATGCAGGAAGCAATATTTGCTCCAAAGGCAGCTGCCAGTGATGGGCAGAGTGATCATTTACTCCAAGGCTGCAGCGAGCTTGTTCTGCTCTTGTCACCATGATCTAACACTGGCAGCACGAAGTGAGCAAGCAGAGAGCATTGATTAACACTGCCAGGCAGCTGGGCTGGAATCCTCAAGTCAATATTGTGTGCTCTTGGTTAAAAAAAAAAAAAGGCACACCAAAAATAATGGGAAAACGAAAAAGAAGACAGGTTCAGTGTATTTTGATCAGCACAAGGTACAGTTGTGATTCAATGGCAGCAGCAGGGAGGGAAACCACCCACAGGAAGAGCAAACTTGTTCTGAGATGTGTCACATCTTAGCACACAGCAAAATTCCAGCCTCAGTACCAACTCCCTAAAATCCAGGCTGCAACTGGCAGCCCACCCAGCCTTCTGAGGTAAAACAGCAATGTATGGATATATTCCTATGTATATATACATATATATATATTTACAGACAACATGAAACTAAATTTAATAAACATTCCAGGAAGGAAGGGACTTGGAGGAATAGCCAGACAATGAAATAAGGTTTTTTTACTACACGGCTGTATTTTTAAGACCTTGCAGAAAATGAACTCCTCGGTGATCACATTCCAAAGAACCTGGGAATGTTTTTCAGTATGCCATGTTGTATCCCTTAACACTGGATGGTGATTATTTTAAATCCCTGCTAGAAGACACAAGTATTTGATTAAAACAAATTCCAGTCTGGATCTGGGTGTTCCTTTTTATTAGGGATTCAGGGACAGAAGGGAACAGAGTGACTACAGCCTGCTGATGTCCCAACAGCATCAACTGTGCCAAAGTTCATCTGTTCAGGGATTCATTTGGAGTACTCACCACCACTGAAAACAGCAATAAATGGTGTTTTGCAATGCTCTTTGCATTTCTTTATCAGCCTTTATAGTGCTGGAGACGCTCAGATGAGAAGAGAGGTTTTATCTCATCTCCTCCATCACAGCTGCAATTGGAGCCCACACCAGCAATAGTTTTTCCAAATGCCACCAGCCTCAGAGCTGTATCCAGGTGACAAAATAAGCCAGCAAATGAGGGAAAGAGCACTAGAGATCATGGAAATACAGCCCTATAAAGACCCACCTTGGATTCCCATGCACACTGAAGTGACCAGGTCAGACTGCAGGGGACAGGTTGGTGGCTTCTCCATGCACCACTGAGGGCAACCACACTCTTCCACTCCAATCCATTTTCTTATGGGGAACCAGGGAAATTCTGACTGGAGCTGGCCAAGGCTTAATCTTTTCAGTCTATAAAAAACTTAAACAGTTTGCTCCAATTTCATAAATTTTGTTTTTTTTTTTTTTTTTTTTTTTTTTTGTGAGGGGAGAAAATACCCTACCAGAATCTTTCCTTAAAATGTAATGGGAAAGGCTCATCCAGCTGGGAAAGTCAGGATATCCTGCTCACTGCATCCTAATTCCTGTGCCAGGAGTGAGGCAGCACCAGGGGCTCCCTGAGCAGGAATCTGGGGTGTCACAGGTGAGGGGACATCGCTGCCAGGCTCAGCTCAACCCCTGATGGAAGGAGATCAACCCCTGATGTAAAGTGTGAGAGCTGTGGTGGGGTCCCTAAAATCTGGGAATGCCTTGGCATTGTCCCCTGGCAATCCATGAGCCAAGCAAGCTGCCAGCTTGGTAGAGACTGTTCTTCTTTCCAGGTGTCAACAAGTGCTACTACAAACTCTTTCAGCTGCAAGGGGGAAAAAAGAGGCAAAAATATATCAAAAAAAGGAAAAATTCTTTTGTAGCATCAATAGTGACCACTAAAATCCACACATGCAATGCCAAGAAGCAGAGCTGGGGGTGTTCCCCCACATTCCTTTCCACAGGGATCAACCTCATTCAGGGCCAGGATTAGAATGGGCTGAACCATGCTCCAGCCCTTTCCTAAAAAAGGAATAAATAAAGGAGTGGTGATAATCCCAGAGTTTTAGAACGCATGGGAGGGCCTGATGCTTCACCATGGCCAAAACCAAAGGGAAATCCCACCCAAATGCCCCTGGCTGCAGGAGTGGCTCCTGTGAAACCCATCTGGGTGTCAAAGTGGGACAGGAGTGGATAATGCACAACCCCCCTGACACAAAACAGCCAAACAGGAGACCCAGAACAGGAGTTTTTCTTCTGCCATTTAACATACCCCATAACCCCGAGGACATTGTCTTAAACAAAGCCTTGAACTCGGAGTGAATTGTAATTCTTGCAGCTTTGAAACCCAGGAGAGTGAAATCCTTGCCAGAAAGATCCTGAAGGGNAAAAAAAAAAAAAGGCGAGAGAATAAACTTGATAATTATGAAAAAAATAATATGCACTTCCATAGTTTTGCTAAGTTTGGGATTGACAAGAAGAATCAAAGTGGTAGCCTGAAGAGAAAATCTGTGTTTGAGGCAGGAGGTTAACTGACAAAAATTAAACTCAAGGCTGAAGACATAAAGAAGAACAAAAACCTACAAGAAACCTCACAAGAAAAAAAAAGATCAGATTACTTTTTATGACCAAGAGGCAAAAGTAAGGAAAATATTTCAGACATGAGAGTTGTTATTTTTGTACCTTTGAAGCAATACATAACTAGCACAAAAGACAACACGAGACAAGACAGGTAACCCAATCCTTTTAGACTTTGTGGCTGCAATCTCCTCCATGTGAGAGGCTTGGTTGTGCTTCCTTTCTTTCCATAAGTGAATAAATTCTGGGAATCACAACCGTGATTATTCCGATTTATGTTTTCTTCTCCGGTTTCAAAAGTCAAAACCAAAGGACCAAAGGCCTTGAGTGCTGCAGGAAAACTTCAGATATGACCCTGAATTTTACTTGTGCATGAAGCAAAATTAATATAAATGGTATTACTCCACCATATTCTTTTTCTTTAATAATCCCAATTTAGAATGTTTTTGATTTCCACAAAATGAATGGAAAATGTGTCAGTCTAAAGATAAAGGGACCTGACAATAGTGAGAAAAAAGTGTCCTCTGGCTAAGGAAAAGTTGTTGTCACAGCACTTCCTCTACACCAGGATCTACAGCAATGTCCTTGCCTTGAGCAACAGCAAAGGCATCATTTAGAATTATAGGACAAAATGTGGACACAGGTGCAGGAATTGGGACATGTGGAGTGACCAAGTCTAAATCTTAGACTTCAAAACTCCCATTGGGTTGCTTAATCATGGAGAAATCTTGGGGCCTTCAACTCTCAAAATAGTAGTTTTGGTCATTTCAAACACAGCTTTGCACCCACACAAAGTTCCTGCATCTTGTCAAGGCACCCCAGACTAGAAGTGCCCATCCTGTAGCTGTACCTGGCACAGTGGAAAACAAGAATGGGAGGTTTACACTTCCCAAACACAGCCAAAACATCTGTCCATGGTACAAAAAGGCTCAGGTTTAAAAAGGTTTGCACCAACCAGGGAGGGAGAATTTAATTTCTCTCTACCTTTCCAAGCAATTTTTTTCATCTGTTTGGGATAAAAGCTTATTCCTTGTGCTGGAAATATTCTATTTTTCAGGGGAAAAAAGGGACATCCTATGACTAGACATACAAGGATTCAGAGATTTAGGAGACTTCCTTGAGGCAAAGGGGTCCCTGACCAAGCTCAAGGATTTCTTCATTTATTTTGCTTTAAGTAGCTATTGAAGAAAATAAAGAAAACTTTCAGGAGCAGAAACCGAGACTTTGTGCTGTGATCATTGTTATCACAGCAGAGAACAAAAAACCACCACCCCCTGCTAGTCTTCCCTTCCAGGAATCCCAGAATCCCAGAATCAATTGGAAAAGACCTCTGAGATCATCCAGTCCCACCTATGACTGATCACCACGTTGCCAACTAGACCAGAGTGTCACTAGACATTTTATAAGTTTCTTGGATGCAAACTTACTGAGTTTTTTCTTCTATTGGAAAGCTCTTCTTTTCTGCAGATTTCAAATTTGTGTGTGTGTGTTTTAAAGACAAAATGCATTATTTTTTTTTTGTCTCCCAATATGGGAGATGTGGTTTTCTTTTCCCAACCTATGATATAAAGAATTGCTCTCTCTGACTTTGTAAACATTTTCTGGCATTCTAGCAGAGTTTGGGTATGGAGCTGGAAGAAGCAAGATGCCAGCTCTGTACCTGGGCAGGAATAGCCCAAATCCTTCTGAACAATGGAGTCATTTTAATAAATAATATAAACCTTCTGATATTGGAGTCAAGAGTCTTGATTCACCCCGAGGGGACTCCAACAGCAACCACTGGTGACCCCTGAGACATGGGACAACACCAGAGTACTGAGCGCCACATCCAGCTGCTCCTTAAACACCTTCCTCCATTCTGCCTATTTTGGGAGAAGATTGCACGGAATTGTGGCTCTTAAACAAAGGTCTGAGGCTGTGAGTCCTCAGGGAGGCTCAGGGAGGTGCGGGATTAGGTGCCTCCAGCATCAGCATTGATTATTTCGGGCACTCAGGACCTTTGCTGTCACAGACAACCAGGGCTTTCCGAGATGCTCAATGCTCCCCAGGCACTGCCAGGCAGCCCAGGAAGCCAAATTAGCGCTGGGTGCTCCTTTGGGATGGTGGGACAGGCAGCTGGGAAGTCCCTCAGTGCCTCCATGCCATCGATGGAGTTGGGAGTGGCTTTTGAAGGCCACGTCCCAGGTGTCCCCATCTCCCTCAGCCTCACAGGAGTGCAGCTCCTGGGGGTGAGGCTGAGCTGGAATTCGTGTTCCAGGCAGCAACGGGGCCGCAGGCAGCAGGACCAGACTCGCCATCATCTGAAGGGAACAACCTGGAAATGCATTTATTGGGGACATCTGGTGCTCAGTGTCAACAATTCACTCTGCAGAGCTGCTCCAATGAGTTACTGCCAGCGTGGCTGCAGCCCTTGTGAAGCGAGTTTATTAACTAAAATATTTCATAATGCCATGGCCTCACTCTTCCCAATAGCAGATATTCTTTTCAATGTTTAGAAATGGGAGCAGATGGCAGAAGTCCCGGGTATCACCACATTGCATTGCTCCCCGTGCCCAAAGCTCCTCAACCTCAGCCTGGAAAATCCATAGGCATTGCCCAAACTGTAAGCAAGAGGAACAAAAGATCTGTATAATTGTTGGTCCAAAGTCACAGTAACGAAATCAGAGCAGAAAGCGAATTTCATCGTTGCTCTTTTGCTTTAACCTTACATCTATTATTAATTAAATAAATCCAATGTTTGATTAACCTGACATAAAATTCTGGGAATGATATGAACTCTCCTCCATATGTGGTGCTGGAAATATCCCACCAGTTCTAGAATAATTCAGCAGTGGGGATATGAACAGAGCAGGAAGACCAAAAGGCAGTAAAAAAGCAAAAGGAAATTGGCTGCTGCTTTACCAATTTCCTGTTGGGGCTCTTCAGGCTGGATTGCTCAGGACAACCATTACAGGGAGGTTTGGAGCTCTGGAAAGCTTTTATTGACCTCTCTGTAAATACAAAATGGCCCATGAATTAAATGGGAGGGTCACTCTGAGGAAGTTCAACAGACTTGGCAGATTCTTGGGAATAAGCAAAAGCAGGGATCAAGTGGACTGATTGAAAATGTGCAGTTATTGTGCAAAGGATTCTTTTTCTTGGGAGCAAGCTCCCCAGGGCTTTCTAGGCCAGGATTTACAAGGCTAATGAAGGGTGTTGGATTTTTCCCTTCTGTTACAGAAAATTCAGCTAAAGACAAGACAGAGGGACATGCAACTCTCTTGCTGCTGAAAAGATGTTTTCCAAAGCTTTCCATCACCCTTTTTCCCCCTCATGTTTGCCCACTGTCTCACTCAATCCTGCTGGGTCCCTCCTCCTGAGATGGGATTTGGAAATTGGTACCACCAAGTTCTGTTCACTTGGACACACGGTTTTCCCCATGCTGCAAGAAGTTTCTCTAATTACACCAAAAGCTGAGCAAAAGTATCTTTGCAAAACCCCTTGGATTCTCTCTCCCTCCTCTTTCTGTTTTGTTCTTTTCTTGGTTATCATTAAACAATCAATATTTTATTTCCATTTCCTTTTATAAGGAGTTGAAACAACTTCCAGTGATTACATTTACATGAGTTCCTGTTATAATGGGAAACTCTTTCATCCATCATTGTGCATCCTTGATTTGAAATTAACTTCTTCAATCAGTTATAAAAGTAGAAGGCATAAAGATTCTTCTACGTAGCTGAATATTAAAATTTTTATTTGTTAATAAATTTCCTTCCCTTTTTTTAATCAATGATCACTCCAAAAGCTTATTTGCAGGGGACCTGTGGAATTATGGTTTGGATCTTATTCTCCTTGATAGAAATCCTAAATCAAATGAATGGAGCTCCTGCTACTTAAAGTTCCCATCAAATTAGGACTGTGGACATTAGAGGAAAGTCCGACCATGATTAAAAAGATATTCAAGCTTTGGTCTTGAGATCTGGATGCTTTTAAGAAAAAAAATATTAATTGAAGAAGTTATAACTAACTTTGAAATATCTGATCTATTCATTTCATGTCAAAGCTCTTTAACAGCAGCAGAAACTGCGAGCCCTGCTGCTGGTGCTGTTGTTTTTAATCACAAACCCCAGTTTAGGATGTGCTGACAAACCCGGCTCGTCGGGAACGTCCTGCCCAAACCCAGCACGCGGCCTCCGAAGAAAAACACAATTATTGCACTGTGCAAACGCTCATTTATCACATTTTATTCATCCCCATGTAAAAGCCTGGGACGGGGAAACGTTGTGGCTGAAATCTGTAAAACCCAGATGTGTGGGAATCGCCGCTGGAGCCCAGGTGGGACCAAAACCAGGGAGACAAAGGGGAAAAACGATCAGCGCTTCTTGGAGTGACGATTTCCCAGCATGGATGACCTTGCAGAGTGACCAGTGGAGTCAGAAAATGTATGTTAGAGGAGAGAGAACTTCTTCAAAGGTAGGGAACTCATCCCCAACTCTCCCGGGTCCTCAGGTACGAAACACAAAGCTTTAGTCAGTTTGTAAATGTGAGAAAGTCTGGTTTCACACACCAGAAATTGAGGACATGTGAAAACCCATATTTGTTTTAATTTAATATAAACACCTGGAAGTTTGAGAAGATCCTGTCACTGTTTCTGGAGTAAAAGATGTGTATTGAAAATTACTAATGCGTTAAGCCAATAATAGATTTAAGAGGGAGCACTCCTGTAATACACGCTCGTTTTTGTGCCATACAAAGGAGGGTATGAGGGGAAATAAAACTAACATAATGGAAATGCAGAGATGCCCAAAGCCTCGGAAAAAAACAAGGGAATAAGGGAATACGAAAGCTGGATGCAAAAAGTTGCTTTCTCAATGCCTTCAGGCCTGACTTTATTCGTTTTGTTTTGCAGTCATGAGTAATTTGGCTATTCGATAGTTATGCAGGATCCTTTTTAAGCCCCTATGTTGACATTATGATTGCTTAAATGTCTAAAAATATGCTGATCTCTGGTGGCACACAAGAAGAAAAAGAAAAAAAAAACAGAAAAAACCCCGCCCCAAAACAAAACATAAAGCCAAACCAAAACAGAACAGGAAAATAATTTCAGGAAAATATTCAGAAGCCATCTGTAAATTGCTTCCATTTGTCATGCTTAGGAAGAGAATGCATTCTGCACATCAAATCCTTTAATCCTTGCAAATGTGATCAAATTTGTATCGCAGGAATTTTACATACACAGAAAAGCAGATTTTTAAAGTCTTCTTGTACTGACATGAAGGACGGAGGCGTTACTGGAAGAACAAAACCTGTCACGGTGTCTTCCTTCCCAAATTTTCCTAAAAATACACAACTATTTATATTTTTTCCCTTATCTTTGTTTTTTTTTTCCTCGGGAATAAGTTCAGACTGTCCAAAAAATAAGCCTGGGAGTGAGCTGAGCTGCCTTGAGCTTCTCCCAGCATCTCCTGCTGGGTCCATGCAGACCAGAGATGTCCCCGTCTCTGCGGGACTTTTCGGGACCTTCCGGGACCTTCTGTGGGCTCTCAGCCCCTGCTGATGGAATTCTCTTTCACTTTTTTCTCCTCCAACTTCTCACCCCCAAGTTTTTGATCTGAAATGCCTTAATTATTACTGCAAAATGCTGAGGGAGCAGAAAAAGGAAAGCAAAGCAATGCCAAGCTGTTTGGTTTTTAATTCAACTCCCTCCTCCTATTTCTCTGTGCTGATTTCGTAGGAAAATTATTTAGGAACATGGAAAATCTATTCTCATGTCCCCAGCACTAAAATTTAGGCTATATTTCCTCTCCCCCACACAAATCCTCCTCACAAGCTTAGCTCACCCTGAACAATACTGGAGAGGATCACAGCAGAAGCCCCAAGATTAACTCAGTTCACCTAAACCTTTATCAGGGATAAAGATGTTTTTCATTCATCTCTTCGCTAGACACCCAGTCAATAATTTAGAGAAAGATTCCTCATTTACTCCCTTCACTTAAAAGATACCAATATCAGAGTTGGGGGGAAAAAAAAACCTGTAAAATTCAGCGCAGTCAAGCGCTGACTTTAATGTTGCCTCTTCAGAGGCCGCGGAGCTGAGCCTGGCACGCGATTCCCCAGCCTGCAAAGCACAGAGGAAAAGAACAGACAGCACTGGGAGATCCCCTGGTCCTCCAGGAAAAGAGACAGGAATGAAAAGACCAGGATTTTACTTATGTGTTTATCAAAAGTAAGAACAAATCCTTTTTGGTTAAAGGAATTACATTGGAACGCGATCGCCGACGGTCTGGTGGCTTTTTAGCAGCGTGGTCCACGCTGGATGTTCCTGAGGAAAAGGGAAAGGATTTACAAACCCACCCCCCCAACTTTCTGTAAAAAAGTAAAATTCCTGAGACAAACATGATTTTTAAGAGTGGGGATCAAAATTAAGATTTCACTGAGTGAAATTGTCACTGATGCTGATTTTCAGCCAAGATTATGTATATGTCTGATACATGCACATGTGTGTTTTCACTTGGTCAGCAGAGAGTTTGAATTTCTTATGGAGACCACCAACTTTGCTGGACAAGTTTCAGTTCTGGAAAAAAAAAAAAAAAAAAAGGAGAGCAGTGATTTAACTCATTCTTGCCACAGCAACATGAACGACACCTTGACAAAGTCCAGAGTGCATCCCCAGATACACATCCAACAACAGGACAACAGCAGAGTTAGCAGGTGTAGCTGCAGGGAGAGCTCAGGAGAGGTTTTAATTAGTCCAACTACTGTTTTAAAGACACAGTTTTGATAAAGAGAACTGTATCTCTCTGCATAAAATCTTCTGTGATCTTAAAACCACCACCAGCAAATGAGCAGCACTGGAAATTCAGCCAAGCTACCAATGAGTGGCTCATCCTCACCGGCCCATGCTGCCAATCATCACATACAATATTCCCACATTTTCTAGAAGGGTTTCCTAAACCCCATATTCTAATTAAAAAGTTTAGATGAAGATTCAGAGGAGGCCATGGAGATGCTCTGAGGGCTGGAGCCCCCTCTGCTCTGGGACAGGCTGGGAGAGCTGGGGGTGCTCACCTGGAGAGGAGAAGCTCCAGGGAGAGCTCAGAGCCCTGCCAGGGCCTGAAGGGGCTCCAGGAGAGCTGGAGAGGGACTGGGGACAAGGGATGGAGGGACAGGACACAGGGAATGGCTCCCACTGCCAGAGGGCAGGAATGGATGGGATATTGGGAATTAGGAATTGTTCCCTGGCAGGGTGGGCAGGGGCTGGCCCATGGTGCCCAGAGCAGCTGTGGTTGCCCCTGGATCCCTGGCAGTGCCCAAGGCCAGGCTGGACACTGGGGCTGGAGCAGCCTGGGACAGTGGGAGGTGTCCCTACCATGGCTGGGGCGGAATGAGAGGAGCTTCAAGGTCCCTTCCCACCCAAACCTTTCCATGGTTCTATGACTGATCCTCCGTACAGCTGGATCCACTTTCTGTGTTTAGAAAAAAATTCCTGGAGATCTTTTGTCTCCTCCTGGGCACACCCAGCATTCCTCAGGGCTCTTCCTGCAGGCTCTCATGGAGCTATTTAAGGTCGCTTCCAACTCAAACCTTTCCAAGATCTGAAAACAATGGAGAAAGTCCCAATGACCAACTTCTGGATTATTCAGCTTCAAGACAAACGACTAAAAGATTGATCTGTGCTGGAGGTTTTGCAACATAAATATGTCAGACTCAGCATTTTGGTTGTAACAAACGAAAAACCTGGGGGTAACTGATCCACCTTCAGTAGGAGCATGATTCTCATTTGGACTTCCCAGAAACTCCAGTGTAATTCATTAACGGATGTGCCATTAAAAAAGGAGTTGTAGGAGAGTGAAATAAAAGAAGGGCTGATAGATAGTGTTGCATTGATGGGTTCCGCTTGGTTGGTAACATCAAGTGGCAGAATGAGAACAGTTTTTAAGATATGATTAAATATAAATTTTATCAAAGGAGCAGTAAAACATTATGGCTTTAGGCTTTTTAAATTCCGTACACATTCTAGGATTCCAAAAATAAAGCTCCAGCTTCTTAAAATTGAATGTCTGCCTTGTATCATTTTTTAAAAGCCCCCATCTGAGCGATGCAGAATTTTTATCTGCAGGACCAGCCCAGGAGGATTTAGAGAGGCGACAGATTGGCCAGAGGCTGAGCTCACTTGGACACAAACTGTTGACTCCACCTTTACACCTGGAATCCTTTGGATTTATCTGATGCCTTGGAAATGTGACCCACCCACAACGTGGACTGTGCTGTCACTTGGACTGAAATCAAAGCCCAACCTCACGCTATCGGAATAGAAAGAGAAAAAAGAAGAGGCTGGCACAGGGACAAGCCTCTCCCACACTCAGGTGTCATCATCACCCACATTGGGTGAAAAAGGATTTTCTTTAGCCCAGGTGTTCAGCTTCTGCCAGGGAGATGACACCCTCTCATCACACTTTCCCTTCTGGAGCTGCACAAATCTCGTCTGATGCTTTTCAGGATTGTTATGTTTCAAATAGCAAAGGGCCATCCTTGATGGATCCCCACACCTGGAGATGCTCCCCCCCTCATGCCTCACACCCTAGGAGTGTTCCCACATTGATCCATCCAGTGGAACCAAAAGGATCCAACGTCAGGTCAAAGGTTGGGTTCGATCATCTTGGAGCTCTTTTCCAACCTAAATAGTTCCACAATTTAGACTCATTAAAAATATAATCCCACCTCAGCCCAGTTTCCTCTCCAAGCCTGGCTGCTCCCAGAGCATTTCCCATTGCCTCTCTCCTCTTTCTTCCTCTCTAAATCAAACCCTCCTCTTCTCCCATTTTTGGGATCTGATTACACTTACCACCATGAGGAGATGTAATTATACTGGGGTTTAAAGAGAATATTTTGTTCTCACCCCACCCTCACTTCTCACTAAATGCACATCAGCAATCATACAGAGAAATAAAATAAACCAGGTATTTAATTATTTCCCCTGATTTTTTGGGAAATGGTTGTGCAGCAGGGCTTCCTTACCATAACAATAGACCTGTGAGAGCAAGATCATCCTAATTTACATCAGTGTGTGTTCTTTAGCTATTAAAAAAACCCACATATTAATTAGTTCCCGCTCTAATTGTTACCAAGAAATTAGTCTGAAAAAGAAAAAAGAAAATAAGGTGCAAAGCACCATACTATTTACAAGTACCAAAACTTGAAATAAATATTCAACATGGTCTTTTCAAGTCAAATGCCTGGCCAGTTTTGAATAATAAAGCAGGACAAAGTCATTTACACAGAAAAAGCTAATGATTTCTGTATTTTGCTGCTGGTAAAGAATTGAAGGATAGCTGATTTGAATCTTCCTTCAATCTCCCATCAATAAAACAGAGACAAGGCAGATTCGAAAGCTGATCTGGGAGAGTCATGTTTTTATAATTGCTTTTTACCCTCAGGCGTTTGAAATCCAGAGGGTCACGAGTGCCTGTATTAGTGCTGGAGCAGGCCAAGAGGCCCAGTCAAAACCCTGAGACACAAATTAATTTGTTTGTGGTTCTCATGTCTAATTTGGGGAAAGAGAAAATTCTTTGCCACTTTACAATGTTATGATCTAATTAAAGGGAGATATGTGTGAAATATTTATGCAACCTTTAGGAAAAAAAAAGAGAGAGAGAGAAGGGAAAAAAAATATTTTGGCTCAGTTTCATTTGGGAAATTTTCTGAAATAGGGGAATGGAAAAATTTATAAAACAAATATAGAAAAACTGCTTTGGTAAATGATATTGCAAATGATTTTTGCAAAATTTCATAAAAGGTTACGTTAAAACTTGTTGTTTTGAACTTGAATCACAAAATGGCAAAGAAGCAAAGCACGACTTCTCGCCAGTGCACCCACATTGCAGCCAGTATTATCTTGGAAAAAGAGCATTATAGCTCTGCCTAGAAAACATTGAAATTATGTTGTATTAAGGAGATATAAGAAAGGAAAGTGCTACCAAGGGATAAGCTTCACGGAAAAACAATTCAAGTTGCTCAATATTCTGTGTTGTCCAAGTGACAAGCCTTTCCCAAGCAGGGTTCCAGTGCTGTGATTTATGGAGCCAAAACCTGGAGTCACTTCCCTGTGTGTAACAGGCCAGCAGAGCGCTGAGATGTTGTCACAGCAGGGTTTTGTGTATTAATAGACATTAGGAAGAAATTCCTCCCTGGCAGGGTGAGCAGGCCCTGGCACAGGGTGCCCAGAGCAGCTGTGGCTGCCCCTGGATCCCTGGCAGTGCCCAAGGCCAGGCTGGACACTGGGGCTGGAGCAGCCTGGGACAGTGGGAGGTGTCCCTGCCATGGCTGGGGTGGCACTGGGTGGTTTTCAAGGTCCCTTCCAACCCAGACCATTCTGTGAGGGTGATGCAGTCCCACCATTCCTTAGGAAAACATTTAGCACAGATATATTAAAAGTCTCTCTGCCTTTAAGTTGCTCTTTTTCTTCCACTGAAGCCAGACTTCACCACACAAAGGTGTCCTGCTACCTGAGACCACTCCCTCTTCATGCTGGAATTCTTAAACAAATTGAAATTCTAATTTTAGAACGGGCTGAGCTTTATAATGAAGCTACAAGCTCCCATATCCTGAGATTTTTTTTTTTTTAAACTGATAGCACAGGGAAAATTCTGGTCTAAAGAGGAGAAAACTCGCGGTAATGTAAACACATGAATGTTAAAACTCCGCGCGCTTTCCAGAGGAGAATTCTTGGCAGGGTGAAGAGATGCTGCTCTGTTTTTTCTGCTTTTCCCCACGCCAGGCAGCTTTCCCTTCACGCTCAGGGTCATTAAAGCCCATTTGGGTGAAAACCATCACACCACCTCTTGCCTCAGCACGGCCGCTGACCCTGTCCACAGGTCCCTTGTGCTGCATAAAGTGTTTGCTTCCCTGGGAAGAACTTAATGAAAATGGACAGTAAATCACTTGATTTCAAGTTTGCATTTGTTTATTTGGCATCTGATTATAACCTGCTCGTTGACCTTGTTTGATAGGTGATGGGACAAGCTCTTAGAGCCCTGGCTGATAGAGACAAGCTCTGAGAACAGCAAAAGCTTTGAAAACTTTGCAAAATAAGTAACAGCCAAGGAAATATATCATCATCCCATCCTGCGACTCCTGTCCTGTAAACACGTGTGTGGCCCTTAATCCCACTAATAAAAGTGCTGGAGCCAAAGGGAATACCTGAAGGAGAACGAGTTTGCAGGGCCAGAGCTTATTCCTCTAGCTTTGTCAGAGGAAGCTTGTCAAATAAACTGAAGACTGATAGCTGCTATATTTCTCCTTATTATAATCCAGAAACAACATACTTGTCTGAACAAAATAGAAATAAGTCCTCTTTGAGGCTACCCTGTTTGCCTTGACAGCAAGCTTGGGTTTTAAGCCAAGATTCCAGATTGTTTTCGTGAAAACATTTCCACTTGTCTGAAAGAGTATATGTAATGGGTATGTGATAGCAGTAATGCAATGCTGAAGTAATCTCGGGAGGACGCGCGCATCTCCGGGGACCCCGCGCTGCACCGGGCTCTGCACACCAGGAAAATAAAATTGGTATTCTAACAATATGGAGAATGCCTGCGATTTGTACCTCGCAAGAAATACCAGCCCTCATTTATAATTCAGCTGTAACGCTGTGCTTTCCCTGTAGGAAGTGTTTTGCTTTCGGGAGGAAATGGAAGTGACATTTTTTGAAGGCTCTTTTCTTGGCTTCGTGTGGGATCGGAGAGCACCCAGGCCGTGGTGCTGCCAGACAAAAGCAGCTGGTGGGATGGGCAAGATACCACCAAAAAAAAAACCTTTTAAGCTGGAAAATTGTTTCCTATGTGTCCTCCCTCTCACTTTGTGTTAATTTTGAAATTCAGTGTCATAAATTCTGCTCGAAGAGGGGGAATTAAGACAAGCTGAGGGAAGGTGTGGAGGTGCCCATTTTCAGGATGGTGAGGTTTGGTGGCCCTTGGCAGCACTGGGGGTGCCAAGGAGAGGCTGTAATAACTCACCCCAGTGCTTTGTGTGAAACTCAGCATCTCTCCAAGCCCCAAATTATCCCACAGGATTTAGATCCCTGGATGGGTGGGAGCACTGGCCTCCTGGTGGGATCCTCCTGCCTCTGGTGTCAAAAGAACTTGTGTGAAGCCAAGAAAATTGATAAAAGAGAGCCCTTCCATCACAGGTGAAAAACAGAAATGGAAGCACTGCATGGAAACTGAAATAAACTTTATTTTATTAATGAATGAGCACTGGAGCAACTCATGTCATGAATTTTCCACTCTTGGAGCATATCTTGCTCAAAGTAATTTTGACAAAAGGTGCTGGACTCCTGGGGCTCCAAGGAGGGAGTGTGGGGTAAGGACCCACAACTGCCTCCTCCTCATGTGCACCCAGTTCTGACCAAAACCATTTGAGCTACAGAAATTCCTTGGCAAACATGGCTTTAAAAACCAACCAGATGACAATTTTTAAATTTCGTGGGCACCACTAGGTTTTATTCTACTTGTTGTATTTAATCTTAACAGCACAGCAAGAGACGTGAGAGGACAGGTACAAACATACAAATATCCAGCAGGCCAGTTGGTACTGACAGAATAAAAGGGCTACACAAGCCAGCAAAATAAAAATTGCAGCAAAGACTGAGTTTTACAGGGGAATGACAGAAGGTAGCATTGTAATGTATCTCATTCCAGTGCATCCAAATAGTATAACATTATTTTCCAGGGAAGTTAATGGGGTTCCCAAATATGCACAGCTGAGGGCAGAATCTGGCCCTGAAGTTAACCATTTGAGCGATGCAAATTTTAAATTTAAGACATGTATCAAAGGTAAGCCTAAGTGTTCAGTCATTTTACCCAATCCTGGCACAAGAAAAAGAATTCAATTTTAGAATCTGTCTGTAATTCCAAAAGGGGGAGAAAACAGTCTAAAATATATTCCTTGAAGAGAGATGCAAGTTTCTCATTTGTATTCGATCTCGGATGAGATTTGGTAAACGCAGACCCTTCCACAAAGTGAATATTATAGTGAGGCCGTAACATTTTAGTAACACGAATTCATAAGGTGACCCTGGAGACCAACAATAAAACAAAATTCCATAATAGACTTAAATAACAAAAAGGGTTCGGTGTTTCTGTTGTCTCCCCAAATATGTTTCACTCTGCACAGTTTTTCTAGTGGAACATTTTGGCCTGTAAAGAACAAAATACATTTTCAATCAGCTGAAATCATGAAGCAGTCTTGATAGCTGTACATTAGCTTTTTACAGCTGTCTTGGTTTTTATACAGAGAGGATTTCCCCCTCCCCATACCTATAAAAGGTAGGTAAATTAAACAAATTATGAACTATGCAGTGGTTGAATACTTTGTAAAATTGTAGAACCAGCTTTTCAAAACCTTTAATGCTCCATCTCCCAGAGGTGAAATGCCAGCCTCCATTCGGGTCTCTTTCAGTTGCCCTTGCCACTTCAAAATGTGTCTGGAAACAGCTCTGCAGATGGCCTCGTATGTTTTACAGGAAATATTACTTAAACATTGGAAAGGATCGAATTTCTCCTGTTAGGAATTACAAATCTGGATTTCATTTTCTCTCCTTCCACCCTGCCCCCCTCCTCGCCTCCCACCCCCAAACCATGGGAAAAAAATGTGATTGTTACATGTGACACTAAGGAAGTACTTGGGATTTTTGGTTTTTTATTTAATATGCCACTTGTATTGGAAAATAAGGAATAAATCTTGGAAATGTAACCTGGTAAAATAAGTCCTTTTCTTCATATAAAATAGTAGCTAATCGAAAAGATTTCCCAGAAGCATCAAAGCTTTTTATATACTTCGATCTGGAAAACATATTGTGTAGGATTTCTATTTTTGCACTTATTCTTATGAATGTAAAAGAATAATAAACTTTTCTTTCTGCTTCTCTGGGAGAGTTTCTTAACATTTGAGGCATTTCTTACATATTGACCTTGGTTTATGTATTCTGCAAAGATTCATTAAGCTTAGGGGGGTTCTATTGTCAGGAAAATGGTTAGCATTAGTAAAACACACAATTAAAATAGTAGCAGGTGATGTCAGTTTTAGTAGAGTTGACATTAATGACCTGTTCATAAGGGGCAATTTCCACACTAATGTCATGTTCTTTAAATGGAAATAGCCAGGAATACACATTTTCCATGTAAAATAACCCTTTTTGTAATTCATTAAATTCCCTTTCCCCCTATATTTAAGTAGACACCTTTCCAAGAGGGAGTAGAATTCCAAATAAAGACATAGGAAATTAAAATCAGGGTTCCCACAACTAGACTATTTAATATTCATATTCAGGAAAAGATCCATAAACTCTTTTTCTTCTCTTTTATTAACAAAGGAAGTAAACTCCCCTTGACAGTCTACTTTTCCCAGCCGTGCTCCAGAGGCAGTGAGCGACAACTGCCTTTGTTTCGGGATAGAATTAAATATCCTTGTGCAGGAGCAGGGCAGGGATACATGTGTGAGGAGATTTCTGCTGTGCCCCACCTGGGGTAACCCATCCCTTTACGTGGGTAGTGATGGGATTTCATAGAATCTTAGAATACTTTGGGTGGAAAGGGACCTTAAAACCACCCAGTGCCACCCCTGCCCATGGCAGGGACACCTTCCACTGTCCCAGGTTGTTCCAAGCCCTGTCCAACCTGGCCTTGGACACTTCCAGGGATGGGGCAGCCACAACCTCTGTGATCCAAGTGTGACCAGAGAGGTTGTCCCCAGTTCTCTCCATGAATGGTTGGATGCAGGGAAAGACAGGCAGGAAGGCCAGGTGTTCAGCACCCTGAGGGGCCGCTCTTCCTTCACCATCTCCTTCCAACACGTCCGTGTCCTGCTTGGCCATTTCACAGAACCACAGAATCACCTAGGTTGGAAAAGGCCTCCAAGATCACCGGGTTCAACAATTAGTCACTAATCCATGTCCCCAGGTGTCACATCCACATGCCTTTTGAACACTTCCAGGGATGGTGACTCCACCACTGCCCTGGCAGCCTGTTCTAATACTTGACCACC
>VWZP01004814.1:62567-80067 GCA_013396995.1 Dicaeum eximium | reverse complement strand
GTTGGGATGTGCTGAGCTCACTTCCCACACCAGAACCAGTGAACTTCACAGGCTGTTTGCCCCAAATTCTCATCAGCTGTAAAACCTCACGTGCACAAAGCTCGGTTTGGAAACTCCTTAACGAAGCACTAAGCATTTATTGAACTTCACATCCTTTAACTGCAGCTGGTAAAAGCTTTCCCTTATCGTCCAGCCCCGGAGGACAGTGGCGAAACCAAAATTTCCGTGAATGTAAATTCCGGCTTCAGCTAATTTTGATGACAATGACTTCTCTTTTTTATGAGGTGCATAATGAGCCGGACCACAGGCTCGCCAAAAGCCATGACAAGCTCCAAGCATGCCCCAGTGGCTCCCAGTGCTTTCTGTACCCAAGGTTTAAACGGAGAGTGCCTCCAGCCAGCGCACATGAAGAACCGAGCCCGGCGATAGACAAATGACTCTTTTGTTTTACATTCTTTTTTAATTAGCCTCTTTTTAATGACCTGAGTTAATAAGTGTCAAAAGGTGCAAAACACAGCATGACTTCATTTTTAAAAGAGAGCATTTGCCTTTAATCTCATAAGTAAAGCAAGTGCCCTCTTTAAATATCAGCTTCAAATCCAGATATTATATTGTAGGGGATAACAGTTTGCTGTGTACGGTGAATTCCCTCTCCTGCTCAGGCAGCTCAGTTGCCTCAAACCCGACTTACAAACCCACCTGGCGATGATCATCCTCTCTATTTCACCAGCATCTCTCTGAATTTAAATGTTATTTCAACTCCAGCTTGCCAAAGCATTGATTAAAAAAATATTTGAAAGCTTATCTGTTTCCTAAAGTTCCCACATCAAGATTGAGACCTGGAGACGAAATTATTTTAAGAAGAGAAAAACCATCAACTGCAACTAAAAAGGAATAAAGGACCCTGCTGAGAGCAGTAGGATTTCTTTTTTAATTTGCCATGAATTTAGAAATAAGGTTATTTTACTTTTTATGCCTGTATGTTTTCCCATGGGCAGGCTCATCCCAAAGAACTGGACAAAACCCCTCCAGGTGCCACATTCTTCCTGTTTTCCCAGAAACCTCCCTTGTGCCATTCCTCCTAGGATTTTTGTCTCCTCCAACTTGTTATTTTAAAAAGGCTTTCTAACACAAAGCTGAATTAGCAGTTTCCCAGTGAAACTTAGCAAAAGCTGCACATTATTTGTAATTTGTTTTGTCTCCAACGTTTATTGAACATCGACGGATGAGGATTTGCTGTGCAAGAAGCTGCTCATCCCTGGTGAGAGGATGTGCCACTATTAGATGTTGTGGCATGAGAAAACCTTTCCCTGCACCCCAAAAAACCCTTCTGTGAAATGCAGGGTGCCAGGGCAGTGAGGTGGCACCTTCCATGGGCATTGCTCCATGCCAGTGCTGCCCCAGGTTTTTCTCCAAAGGAGGCTGCTAATCATCCTACCACATTATATGTTGATTTTGCAATACAGACTCATTTCCACCAGAGATTACTGAGACATCAGAAAAGCCATTTGCAGCTCTAGCCATGGATAGACAGCAACCCCAAACTGGAAACCTCAGAATTTAGGGGTGGCTCCAAAGTGGTCTTGGAACTGGGTTTGTGGTTCAGCCTCCAAACCAGGGACAGGATTTAAATCCCCACTTCCCGGGGTGAAAACACAGGAGAGTAATTCACAGAGTCGCTCAACTTCTTTATAATATTGATCTTTTCCTGCAGCTAACAAAGAGAAAATCGTCTAAATGCTACAGTACATCTACACAGGAGCATAGAGATCATAAAATAACACGAGGGCTTTACAATCATCCCAGGCTCTCCTCAGAGCTGCTTCAGCTTCTCCTCTCTACAAAAAAATCAGAACTTTGGTGATTTTTACTGCACATCTATCCCCATGTCATATGAAGTCCAAACATTTGAAAATAATCAGAAACACACCGTGAGAGATGGAGTTTGTGTCTTTGTATTTTGAAGACAATCACTTTTTCTTTTTTTTTTTTTGCAACAGAGCTGAATATTCCTGACTTTACTGGGCCGGGGTCATTAAGCGAGAAGGTAAACTACAGTAATAAAATTATCAACAGAGCTTTTGACAAGCAGTCATGTGCTTGTAAATGAAATTTATTTAGGTGCCACTCAAAACATTGTAATTAAGAGGTACAGAATGTATTACCAGATGGTTCCTGTTTAGTATCTATTTCCTTTAGAGAACAAGGTGATTAGAGAGAGCACTAACTTGTAACTGAGCTCCAAACACCCCACAGGCCTGATCCAGCGCCTGTTGGAGTCAATTAAAAACTCCAATTGACTTTCATGCTACAAAAATCAGGTCCACCCACTATTTTTGTCCACAAACACTGTATTTTTTGGGTTTTTTTTTTGTCCCCAAGAAACTTCCTTGCAATTTAGCAAATAAGTGACACACGTCAGTGGATGACATTGCTGTTCAGGACAGTGACATATTTGCCAATCTTAAATACATCTAATTAAGAGCTTTAATCAGATTCGCCTACATTTAAATAATTAAAAGGTGGCAACAAAAAGGACCTTTGAGTTTCAAGCAGCACATAGAAGTGTCGATATCCCCTTGAACATCAGTTATTCAGGGGAAAAAGACCTTTTATATACATGAAATAAACTCCATCAGCCAAAGAGAGACTTTGTTGCTCTGTTCTTTTCTACCCTTTTGCACATAATCTCCATTAATCATTGTTTAGCTGTGTAATGTCACAAGTGTCTTGATTTTTGGTGCACAGGACTGGGATTTCCAAAACGAAGAAAATTGTTAAAATTAAACTGGGAAAACATGAATTATTTTTAAGCAGGAAATATTTTCCGATGGAAAAATCTTTTCAGCAAAACAATTTATTTTAATGCAGTTACCTGGAGGGGGTCATGCAGCCTTTGCAACTCTGAGCAATCCCACTGAAGCCTCTTGCACTTTTCATGTGGGAAAAAAATGCAAAATTCAGTTCAAAAACAATTTCAGCTTTGCGAGGTAGTTTTGAAACCCATCAGCTGCACTCTCTTCACAGAATCATGGAATCACTGGATGTTTGGGTTGGAAGGGACCTTGAAGACCATCCAGTTCCAATTCCCTGCCGTGGGGTTAAATTTGGAAGCAGTTTTGAATTACTTAAATCAATGTTTCATTCTCAAAAACAGCTGAAAGAAAGAGCTCAGCCTTCAGCACCAGTGTGCAAAGCTGTGATACTGAAGACTAATTTTTTGCCCCTCTTAAAAAGTCAGATTCAAAAATACAACACTCTGTCTTATGATAATCCATCTCCAAGTTTGTCCTTTTCCTACTGGATTTTCCCACCTGACATGGTCTATCAGCAAGGCTGGTCTCCAGCTCAGCTCCCAGTTTCTGCAGGAGGATCAGAAGAGCATCAGCAGTGCTATTTCCAAAAAAAACTAACTCTGATGAACTTTCAATTTAGAGGAAAATATTGTATTTGTTAGGTACAAGCACAAATAACGAAAAAATACGTAACTGCATTTGTATTTATAAGGACAGAGAGGTAAACTGGGGTCTTAATTATGACAACCTATGAACCAGGTCATGCAAACCACATTTTTAAATTCTATACATTCACTTAAAGTTAGATAAAACCCAGCAGTTTTGGGGAGAATCTGTCCTGTGCAGTGTTTTGAGTCCCAGCAAGTTTCAATTAGTTGTCCTCATTCCATCAAACTAAATTTAGTCCAAGCATATCAGTTGTGAGTTGTAAACTTTCTTCTTTTTCATCAAATGAACCACATCACGTAATAACTTCTTTTTTCTTTCAGAGAAATAGAACTGTCCTAGGAATTTAGATTTTCCAAAGGCAGTTTTGATAGAGTACATTCCCTATTTATTTGTCAGGATAATACCAGGAGTCCTGGTCTGTACCAGACATGGAATTATAGAATTTTACAATACACCACAGGGTGAGGCAGAAACCACCCAGAACCAAATATTTTATGTATTCAGGGATAATTTTTAAGTTTTACTAGCCCACTATCACACCACCACGCATTTATAATTAACTCAAGGATTGCTTTTCTCCACATCGAGCCCCAGAGCATTTAAAAAGCAGTTTTTTCCTTAAGCTGCACGAACTCGAATTCCAGCCCCAACGATCCTCTCTGCATTCCGAGCACTTCTCCCCCTGTGCCACAATTTCGTGACGATTATTTTGCAAATTGCCCATCCAGAATCGCATCGTGCCTGCTTTCCCATCGGCACCTCCAGCTTGCATTAATTGAACAGCCCGGCCGGCACCGCCTCGGCTCCCAAAACAAACAAAGTCAGATTTCCAGAAGCCGCGGCGCGAACTCTTTTCTGGAGACCCCTTATTAAGCCGCAGGTTTCTGTTTCATTCGCCTGCCTTTCACTTTAAAGCAGGCAGCAGCCACTGAGAACACAATAATGAAAGAGGTCATGGAGCACCAGTTGTGCATGAAAGATGCGAAAATTTACTGCAAATGAGACAAGAGCAGTAAATTCATTTTTATTCAAATTACTGTCATCATACATTACCACTTCTCCTGTAAACATTGTGCTTCAGACAGTGTGACAGCATATTATTATTTGCGAGATTATACTATTATTAAGCTATTAACATGTCACCTCCTGCTTGAAACAATGACTCAGCTTGGTACTGCATAATAGGACAAGTTAGGGAGACAAGGCGAGGTGACAGAGAGGTTAGTTGTAAGAAGGGAGGCCATGCATAGAGTGACAGCTGGCACTTAAAGGCTAACATTTATTCAAAAGAGCCCCCGTAATGAGGGTGCAATGAGGGTGCGAGTGGCTTTTATTTACATACCGGACCCATCCGCTGCTGCCCACAAACTAATTCCTTTTCTTTCTGTCCGCACAAGACACCTGGAATGGGTACTGAGGAGCCACCTTTCTGGAAAGGAGGAAAGGCAAGGTGCCCTTCCACACTGCAGAGTGGCTGAGGCCGTGTTCCCCATCCCTGGAATTTTCAAGGATTAAAGCTGGAAAAAGTTGGGGAGCGAAGTTGTGGGGATGACGGCTGCGCTCATGCGGTGAGATCAGCGGTGCTGCCGCCCTCTCCCTTCCTTCCAGTGGGAAGTTGTCCTAGAGGTTTTATCCCCAGGACCCTGGGAGGTTGCTGACAATTAAAATTTCATCATTTCTAGGCTTCAAAGGCTTCCAGTGCATGGTGGCAGCACCAAGCTGCAGTGGCGAGTGGGTGATTTGGTGCTGCCCTTGCTGTCCCTGCCAGCCCTGCAGCTTGGCTGGGCCCCTCCACCACTCCCCACAGCTCTTCCTCCATATTTCCAGGAGTTTTAGGGCTCTCAGGTAACTGTGACCCTCTCAACAGGGCTGCACCAGCCCTGCAAACATGGCAAGTGCTTCTCCTCTTTTGCAGCCCTAAATGAGAGAGCAACTGCTCTGCCTCATGCTCTGCTTTATTTCCCTTCCACTTGGATTTGCCCTCCTTTCCCAACCTGTTCTTGATGAAGTTGAAACCTGTTTATGTAAATATTCTCTGCCAAGACTTTGCAGCAATCTTGGGGGGAAAAGAGTGTCATTTTGTGAAGCCAAGTAAACACCAAGCTTTGCTCTAAATTAGTTGGGGAAGTGTCTCGTGAAGTAGAACAAACAAAGAGAGACATCAGCGAGTTACTAATGATCCCTTGTCAGGCGAGCAGAGAAGCTGCACACACTCAAGGTTTCCAGGACTCCAAGGCTGGCATTCCCACATGTGGGATGCAGTGAAAGCCACGATGCAAATGACACTCCCCAGGCACAGTTCATGCCGGTGCCGTTCCAGCTCAACCCCAGGCTGGAGGAGGGCAACTTTGATATCAGTCTTGAAAGATTAGTCAAGAACTTCTGCTTTGGGTTGGGAGGGAACTTAAAGCTCTTCCCATTCCACCCCTGCCATGGCAGGGACACCTTCCACTGTGCCAGGCTGCTCCAAGCCCTGTCCAGCCTGGCCTTGGGCACTTCCAGGGATCCAAGGCTAGCCCCAACTCCTCAGCCAGGATCACAGGGAAGAATTGCTGCCTAGTGTCTTAATATTGCTCTTTCTTGACTTTGCTTTCTCTCTTTTTGTGCTTCTTTTCTGGTTTTAATCTGTCTCTTGTTCCTATAGAGTAAGACACCGAGAGGTGGCATCACGTCAGGGCAGTGGCCCTGTGTATCTGTTCTACCTGAGCAGAGCACATCCTCCTCTTGCCCCACCGTGTGCTCCTCAATCTCTGAACTCTTCAGTAGCACCAGCATTGTTGAAATCACTCCAAAACCTCTTTTTTTGGGTAAAACAGAAGCTCAAATCCTGCCCCTGTTACTGCAGCACATCTTGCAAGGTGCCCTCCCACACTGCAGAGTGGCTGAGCCCAAGTGTTCCCCATCCCTGGAATTTGCAAGGATTAAAGCCATGTAATAAAAACAACCAAAAAATGGAAGTTTAGACAGTCTGAGCTAGGTGTGCCTCAGTGTTTCCAGTTTCCAGGGTGTTTCCATTAAACTGGACTGGATGAGGCTCTTTGGGTCTTCCCACCCAGGCCCTTTCCAGTGCAGACAACATGTCCTCTAATCCTCTGTCATCAGCCTCTGCTTTAGGAGCCGTTAGTGGTTTTTCACATCGTTACCCACATGTGGAGTCTGCTCCACAGCCTCGCTGCTTTGATATCAGAAACCTTCTCCTAAATTTCTAACCTCCGTGGAGGTGCAGGTAGCTGGTGCTTAGATGTTGCAGGGCCTTTTCTCCCAGACCCCCTTTTTCCCTCTCACTTGAGCACCATAATCGTGCAATTTACCATCAGTAGTCTCAATTTCACCCCTCATGAACAAAAGGTTTTCTTTTAGTAAATACGCATTTATTTGCCAGCACAGTTTTCCCTTTGGTCACGTCACCCTCATCCATCAGTTTGTTTTTTCAGTGCTCCTCGACATGTCTTGTCTTTGCCTGCCATGGACTGTCCTGAACTGTCAGGATCTCCTGACCCTGCTGGTGGAAACGTCCTCGCTCTCCCAGATCAGCTCTCCCGGCTCCTTTGTGGACATGTCCTGGTCAGCAATTACTGTGTTTTATCACACAAGCAGGACTGGTATTGACCTGCTCGTTATTTTAGGAGAATGAAGTACTCAGCAAGGTCATTCACAGAATTCAAAATAGTGCAGAGAAGTTGGAAATGCAGCTTTGTGCTGTTGCCTCATCTCCCCAAGTTACCACCCATTTTTTTGGAGCCCTTTGCCCTTTAGGGGTACTCTCCTTCTCCATTTACCATCTCGTGGTTGTTAAACAAACAAAAAAATCAGACCTGAGAACCACAATGAGACCCATAGATGGAAACTATTCCATTTGATGTGTCCAAAACAAAACTACCTTGCCCCACTAAATCAGCTAAGTAAAAGCTCAGGGGACTGACTTGTGGTGTCAGTTTTTAAAATCCCAAACCCCAAGAGATTTACAGAGCCCTGCTTCACATCAGCAGGAATAAAGTTGGACAAAACTCAGAATTAGAAAGAGTTTGTGGTTTTTAATCTGGCCAGTAATCGCTGCTCTCGGGCACCACAGCCCAGGGCTCTAACAAAAGATCAGCACAGGAACCATTAAACACTGAATTTTCCCAGTGCACTGCAAATGCACATATAAACACTGAGTAACCTTAGGCTTAATCAGGGTTCAAAACACAGTTAAGCACCTCTTAAAACACTTTTTTGTTTACACTGCTGCAGCTTAGACTTGCATTTCCTTGCATGGCACCAGCCACATTTGCAGGCTTAATTTTTAACCAGGACTGAACAAGAGCGCAAAAATCGCTCTTCAATAGAAACCAGGATATTCTAAGAGCACGTGAATACCACAAGGGAAAATGTGAGGGGAAAAAGCCCTTACAATTAGAAAATCAGTGCAAAAACGAAAACTGTGCTTCATTTCCCCAAGCATAGGCATGGATTATTCAGGCTGCAGGAGCAGGAGGATGGCGTGTCCTTCACACTTCCATCAGAACGGCCAACAGCAATGGTTGTCCCCACGCTTAATAAGGCCCTGCTGCAAATGTGTGCCCAAACACAAATGTGTGTCTGTTTAAATCCAACAGAAATAAGGAATAAAAATACCAGTGCAGGTAGCAGCTCTGCTGGCCAACAAAGGAATGGCCATTTGGGCTATGATGACAAATAATTGATCTGATTTATCGAATCAGTCAATGGTGTCGTGAGGCCAAATTAAAACAATTTGTGACCCCCCCCCCCTCCCCATGCAGGCATAGGTGTGTTTTATATACACAGAAACCAGCACAGCTTTTCTTCAGGTACTCACAGCCATTAAAAGGGGATTTTTAATGTTTCATTTTTAGACAAACATCCTCACACCCCTCTTATCTGTGAACAGCAACAGAGAGGCGATGGTGGGGATGCACGAGGAGGTTTTTCCGGCTGCCTTTCCCTCCATCCCATGGATCCTGCTCCTCAGGACTGGGAGGGCTATGAAGAGGAGTCACCCAGCCCACCAGTGCCTGCCCTGGCAGGGGGATCTTGTGTGCTTGCTGCTGATTAGGCTGCATTATTTCTATTATCTTATTGGGCTTCCCGCTCGGAATTGAGGCACTTGCCCTTATTTGAAACCAGCAGCCACCAGGAGAATTTGCTGATTGCTAATGAGAAAGAGAAGGTTTTGTTGATATCATCTGGGACATTCTTGCTGTGGTCTGCTATTAAGATCTGGAGCTCTACATAACACACCATATTAAGCAGGCAGTGACTTTATTATGGGATCAGTATAACTTTTCATGTCTGGTGTACTCCTAAAGCCTAGGCTAAAACACCTTTTTCCAGAATATGAAACATAATATCTTGGTGCTAGCTGCATTATTTAAAAAGGGGCAATGTGGTTCATAACTTTACATTTATTGCATACTTTTAAGCCACTTGACCCATATAAATATTACTATAGAGTTGCCCTCAGTTATTAAATTCTTATTGCTTATAAAACGGGCAGCAGGAAGTATATAATCTATAGACGAAGGTGTGTTTTTTTAAGGGGGAGAGGGAAGAATAAAAAAAAAAAAGGAGGAAGGCTGGAAACAAATGTGTTTTGATCCTGTCTATAGCCTTGAAGTTAAAACTTTTTTTACCCACCAAAAGTCAGTTTATTTAAACTCCAAGAATCAGGTACCCACATAGCAAGCAGGTCTTGAAGTCAAAGTGGAAACCCCACCTCTTAAAAGAAATCATTTGCAGAAACTTTCTGCTCTTTATTCCATCCAAGGCCGGGTAGGGATGGGACAGGAGTATTTTCCAGAGGTCCCACACTGCACACTCACCCCTTGGGCCACAGTTTGCACACGTGTGGCTGCATGACAGCGAGGACAACACATTAACATAGGTAATTTTACTTCAGAGTTGCTTGGGGCAGAACCTCTAGACCTAGAGGTTACTGCTGTCAAAGTAGGACCTTTTTCTTCCTGTCACTTCTTTCAGAGATGAAGGGAAAGATTTCCCTTAGCCTACAGCATTTAGCGTGCAAACGCTCCACCACAACATTTTGAAACTATAGAAATCATGAAACCAGCCTGTGACCTTCCATTTCAGTGACAGTACAGGAATCCCTTGAGCAGCGGAGGCATCCTCTGATATTTGGAAAAGTGTCATGTTTTCTTTACAGAGAAAACTGTCATATTGTTGTTGGCATAAAATACAACACTTCCTGGAGTTGTGATTTCCTTGTTTGCTACAAAATGTCACCTGGGCAACTGACATGTTTTTGTTTTGCTTAGAGCAACTTCCCACTTATGATATTCAAATCGAGTTGATATTGATACCTTAAGCTGTGCTGAAAGGAGCAGCAATTACAGACATCTGAAATTCCTGCAGAAAAAGGCAGTTTAGCTAAAAGACACGGACCCTCCCAACAATGGCAATCCAGCTGCAAGTTAAACACAGCCCTTATATAATTTGCAGCCTATTGATGTGCCAGGCAGTAATTCTCCAGCAGGAAAAAGTCTCGGCAAGAAGCAGGCACAGATGAATGAGATGCTTCCCCTAAATAAGCAATGGAGTGTTCACTGGAAAAGAAAAAAAAAAGAAAAAAAAAAAGAAAGGAGGGAAAAAAAAAAAAAGAAAAACAAAATGCTCAGCCTGAAGCAATAAGTGGAGCTGACTAGAAAAGTACGGGGATTTTAAATCATCCCTGCGCTCACATTTTGCAGCACTAAAGGATTTTAATCTCAGCCAGCAGAGCTTTATTCCAGCATTGCTTTTTTGGGGACAACTTTAACCTTTGGGTCAGTAGGATTGCTTGGCTTTAAATACCAGAGGGGTTTTTTTGATATTAAATAAATTGAGAACAATCATATTTCTATTTTTGAATGTCTAATTTTTCATTTCTAATTTTGTACACTGCAAGAAGCAACATTGCCTGAAATTAAGGGTGCTGAGAGGTGTCATTTCTTTGCACAGTTAAAATGAATAAAATCATATTTATGTTTAAAAAAATCCCAAATGCTTTCACATCAAGAAAAATTAAACTTTTTAATTACACAACCCTGCCATAATTAGGAAAGTTAAATCACCAGCTGAAATCATACAATCTGAAGCAGCAGATGATCTTCAAATTGTATTTAGTAGATGAGTGCTGGATTATCTAAGAATATTTAATATTTTCTCTGAGGTTTCTTTGCTAAAGACGTTTTAATGGAAAATGAAGGGAAAAGTGTTCACCCTTGATCTGGGCAGAGGAAAGAGAGCTGTGTTTATTGCTTTCCAGTAAGTACTTAATGATGCCAGTTTTGACGTGTGGGTGTAAAATATAAACAAACTTAAGTACACACATGGAGATCTGTATGTCTAGAAATGTTTATCTCTAAGTATTACAGAGATATTCTCTGTATGAGCTCTGAGTGAAGCTACACAGATGCACAAACAATAATTACTTCTCCACAGAAACAAAAAAAAAAAACCCTTTCTAAGGCAAAAAGAGCCTATTGTGTTTGAAGTTGCAACAGCAAAAAATAAAACAAAAAAAAACAAACCCACATCCAAAAATTATATCTATTTAGCAAATACTCTGCTTCATTTAGGAACTCTGCCTTTTAAATGAACAAGCAAATTTTTAACAGATTCGCATGTTTTGTAAAATATGTCAAACAAACTAAAGAGAAGGTCTCCTAATTACTCATCAAACAGCCTGCAGTCAGCAGGGAATGCAGCCGCAGTGATATGTTGCACTAATGTTAGGGCAGACCCGAAATATTTCCTCTTGGAAAATAACAACAGCAGCGGCGGCGGCGGCAGCGGCAGCACCCGCTCGGCAGCGCCTGCGGCTCGGTCCTGCCAGGACTGTGCCTGTGCTGGGCATTCCAGGGGGGCAGCTGGGGGCTCCAATTAAACCTCACCCAGCAGCCACCTCACGTGGCTTTTTTGGGGTTAAACCCGCCGTGTTTTGTATGCGAGCGATGAACAAAGTTTTGTGTTCGCGCAGCTTTTTTTAGTCTTGTTTTGTTTTTTTTTTTCCTCCCCTGTCCTTCTTTGTGTTAAATATCTACCACAGCTAATTAGAAAATATGCAGAACTGCTTCCTGGGTGAAATGTGGAATTGTGTTAGAGCCCGTTGGGTAGGAAGAGGAGAAAAGCCCCCATTAGGCATATTAATGCCAGTTCCTTTTAACAAAGCTGCTCCCTGCTCTTGGCGTTGGAATTCATTTGAAAATAAGAATACTGTGGAATTAGTGGCCTTCCTTTCACAGGCAGGATGATGTTATCTGATATTAGATATATACAGATTTTGCTGGCAGGGTAATCAGAGAGAAATTCCTTATTTCTGCGTAATTGCTATAAGCAAGGCCCTCTTATCCTGCTCTCCCTCCTCAGCCAAAACTCTGAGTCACTTCAGGTTTTTTTCTAGGCAGCAGCTCTGGCACAGGGCTCATGGTTTGTAACTCTTCATGTCTCCCCTAAAGGGAGCAGGAGATGTTTGGCATGTCCCCAGCACGAGACATTTTTAAAGGTGTATTTAAGACGTGTGTGTGTCTTGCAGAGTTAAGGGTAGTGAGTAAAGGTTTGTGAAAACCCACAGCCTAAACTGGGCTGACCCTCATCAACTCCCAGCCTCTCTCCTCTGGCTGTTGGTAAATTTAGAGAGCTCAGATTGCCAATCTGCAGTCATTTGCATTGAATAATTAATCTGATGTGCACCCTAATAGCAGCAAACAGAATCAGCCTTATAATTTCACTGTGGCCAAGAACAGAATCTGACCCATAATTTCCACTCTGCTCTGATTTATTCTGTAATTCATATTTTCAACAATATGCAATCCATTAGCAGTACAGAAAAACATGCAGTAACTACTTGGGTGGACTCAGGATTCCTGGGTTGCTCACAGACAGATGGCTTGGTTTGTGATATTTCTGGTTTATTTTCCCCCTGCACTTTGCTCTCAGTTCTATTGGAACTGGTTTACTACTTTCATAGGATTTTTAAGATAAGTAGAAGGATTATTGGTCACACTCCTTGAAATGCATCATGAAGCAAGGCCGGGTTTGACTGCAGCTCGTTATTTGTTGCATCTCTCTAAAGTGGAATATGTTCAGGACACGCTCCCTTCAAATCTTTGCAGAGAGGAAAACACTCTCAGCAGAATCTGCTTTCACATCAGCTCCTGGAGGGTCCTTAAATAACTTCTCTCCAACGTGGCAATATTTCAATATCTGCTAAGAGATCCTTGTTAACAGGAGGGACCCCGGATCTCATAACTGGGTTTTTATAACAAATCCCAGGGATGTTTGCTCTATAGATACAAAAGAAAACTTCTGCTCTCTTGACTTTTTTTAAGGTAAATGTTTCAGGGGTTGTGTTTTTTAAACTATGTATATTTGGTAAATGCAATTCCCTGCCTTCTCTTAGCGGAACTTTATTTTCTTCCTTTATAGTAATATATAGATCTGAAATTCCAAGGGTTTCTGGTGCTTTTCAGCTGTCACCTCAAGTCAAAATCATGGAGTTCAGCTATAAAAAAAAAATTTATATAATAAATTTAACTTGACCTAACTGGGGGCTTTTAAAGCAAGCAGGTATTTTTGACATTTAAAAAAGAACATTACTACGACTGTATTATCCATGTATCTCCTTGCTGCTATTTATCCCACAAAAAACCAGAACATGTCCCGAAGTTCAGCCCCTGCTCGTGGTCGGACACTTTGCTAAAATGGAACAGACACTTTGCAAGGGTTCAGGTCACAGACTGAGCCCACTGAATGTGATCTCCAATCCCACCTCTGTATGCCCACGGATATTGTAGGAGAGTGGAGGGACCCCCCTGTTTTTGCAGCATCCCACAAGGTCCGGAGCTACCCCTCAGCCCAGCATCCCCATCAGCCCCTGTTAAGCGCTTACCGGGCGATTTCCCCCACCCAGCTAAACTTTCCTACTCCAGCTCAAATTTAATCAATTTTTTGTTTTGCAGCCTTTTGTAGATTGAGTCTTTTGTTAAGAAAGGACGTCTTGTTTCCCAAACACGGCAGGAGGAATCGCTGGCATCAGAGTGCCACCAAAAGGCGGCGGAGGAAATCGGCAGGCAGGCGCTGACCTTTGCAGAGACAGCTAAGGTTATGCACATAACATTTGCTTGTTTACTTTGCAAAATAAGCAGTGAGTTGGAAACTCCGAGCTTAGCAAGCGTCTCGCTACACCTGAAAAGCAACACTGACAACAACAGCAAAACCCCACGGTTGTTGCTGGGTTTGCTCTTGGTGTGGGTGGAAGCTGTTTCCCGCTCCCCTCTATATCTATCATGATGCAACTTTAATAACGTTAGCCAAGACTGCTCAGAAAATCACAGCTGTAGCTGGAGGCNAGAAAGAGGGGGGAAAAAAAAAAGCTAAAATGAGGTGCTTCTCCCAAGCCTCACCTAGTGAGCCGAGTATTGGCTTATGCGTGAGAATAAGCAAACGAATCGATCGCTGCAGTAGGTTGATGGCTACTGGTCGTTTTGATGGATATGACGGTAAAAAAAAAGTCCAGATTGGTTCACAGTGGACCTCAAACCATGTCAGCTAAAACCAAAGAGACAAAAAAGTGACAGCTGCGGAGAGTACACTGCAGGCAGTCAATGGTTCCTGTGATTTATTGTTCCATCTGCCTTGCCGCTGTGAGGACAAGTTCCCCCTGATTTGGTTAAAATGAAAAGGACCTCAGAGAGCACAACGTGTTTTTTGAAAATGTGCAGAAACTATTTTTTTATTTCGTGATTTATGTGCCTTTCCCCCTCCATAATGTTTGCACCAATTGTTACCCAATAATGCTTACTGAAAAATGTGAAGCTTCCCAACCACTAAGAAATCCTCCAGACAGCCCCCACCCCTCCACCCCAACACAAAAAGAGAAGGGGGAAAAAATAGAAGAGGGGGGGAAAAAACCTGCACCAAAAAAAAAAAAAAACCTGCATAAATAACCCAGGCTGTCAAAGCCAAGGCAGAAAACTAGTTTGTCTCTTTTTTAACCTTCCTGCTTTCCAATTAACAGCCGTGTTTCGGAGCCTGCCAGGCTGTGAGGCGGGTAAAAGCCGGGCTCGGCAAAGGCTGGTGTGTAACCATTTAATATATTAGACAGTTCTAACCCCGATTATAAATTTGCAGAGCCACCCAAGTGCTATGGACAAGTTTCCCATTCCAGAGGGTTTCACTGGAGTGGAGGGGATGGAGGGGATGGAGCCTTTTCTGGATTTGCACACCAACTTTTTTTCGCCGTTTCTGACTTGAAAAGGAACATTTCCTTCACGCAGTTGATGTAGCTTATTACCCCATTAAAGAGAAGCACCACACGACACTTCTGTCAGGGTAACACCGAGGCCTAATCAACACTTGGAGGTGTAACACAACACAAATAATCTCGCTCCTCAGGGAAGCCGGAGTAGCAGCCTGAGAAACACTCCGGCTTTTCCCCGGGAGGATTCAAGTATGCCATAGCAGAAATATGGTTAATGTTTTAATACATTTATGGAGCATAAATCATAAATGAAGCATTAAGCATCCGGTGCTCTCTCAAAAGTTTGAACAAATACAGGCAAATTGAAGGAATCTGCTAGAGCGAGGTATTGATAATTTTCCATGTGTATCACACGGTGGGAAAAAAATGGACACGGGGCCTCCAAGCCCCGCCGCCTCCTCGCATACATTATGTTCCCTACTTAATGCCACATGAACCAGGAACCCACAAGAAGCCAAGGGAAGGCTCTTCCTCTCCCCCTCCAATAAACGTTTCATGCAGATCAGCAAATTTTCAGCAAATTTCCCATGAAAAGGCCGGCGGGGGCCTGCGGTGCGCGGCCAGGAGCGGGTCCCCGGCGGCCTGACCCCGGCAGCGGCCGCTTCCTGACTCCAGGTTTCCTTCGGCCTCGCAGGTCCAGCCCGGTGTCAAAAGCTGGCCTTGTCTCCTGTCTCAGGATGTTGGTTTTACCTCTCAAGTGTTTCCTGAATTTGCAAAAAATTCTTGGGGTTTCGTTTTTTGTTGGTTTTTTTTTTTTTTTTTTCCCTTTCTGGCGGCTGTTTGCATGTTCAAAAGCCCATTTACCTTTGACGGGGAGGGAGAATAAGGCATAAATATGGGGAAAAAAAGAAGAATAAGAAAGAAAAGGAAAAGAAAAGCAAAAGAAAACAAGAAGGAAAGAAAGAGAGAGAGAAAGAAAAAAATTTCTTAGTCGCTACTGTTGAGCAGGGGGTTTTCTCCTGGGACCAGTTCTACTTTTGGAACATGTTATTGTCAGGCAGAGGTCAACATCTTTTACCTCTTTTTTCCATTATTCAAAATAAGTATTGATGTTATGTTTTAGCTATTTAAAAGCCAGCTGCCTTGCTCATTTCAGATATTTTTCCTGGTATTATTGTATGTGGTAATAGCTGGCCTGTGTATCGTCTTTCACAAAATCTACCCTTTCAGGGTCTCAGTCTTCAAATGATATCAATCAAAATTTATGCAATTCAAAATCCATATGTATAGAGTCCCAGTTCACCTCATTTAATGATAATAGTAAACCACATGTTGTGTACATGTCTGAAACACTTTTCTAGTTCTTGACTGTATTAACCCTAGGGGCACTATGTTTTTGTACAGCTTGCCCAACTGAGCAGCATAATATATTGATTAATACTTGGCAACAACTGCATTCTTGAATAATAAAACCATGAACAAGGTAAACGTGCGCTAATAAAACAAGAAGAGTGTCAATATTATTTGGGGATGTATGTTAATAAAAGATGCTAAAGAACAGGCGAGCCCCCGGCCCCACAATTAACAAAGCTCAGTGCCTAAAGCTGCTCCCATTCCAGCCCCGTGTGATGTTGTTATCCGAGAGCCTCCTCGCCTACCTGGGCATCCGTGAGGCGGCCACAACAAATGCTCCATATTTATGGGGGCTGCGTCCAGCACTCGGGAAAAAAGTTCAGCCTTTCCCGCCCTGCAAAAGGCAAATTAAAATTAACAACGTTTCATTGTAGCCCCGGTTCTTCCCAGGCAGAACCCTGTGCAGGTATCACTGGCAGAGCCTGCAAACAGTAACTGATTTTACAATAGAATTTGCTTCTTACAGGCTGCATTATTTACTTAAGCTTTAACATACAGTTCGAAATAAGACTTGCTTTCATGGAAAAACACTAAAACATTTGGCAAAGGAAGAGCCAAACGTTCTCCTTAATTTGTTTTGGCAACTCTGAAAAATAGATCCCATTACGCTCACGTTTGCATTCCAGAAACATAACAACAAATTATCATTTTACGAAAATCAAGATATAATTAAAAATGGGGGGATATAATAAGCAGCGAGTGAAGGCAGAAGATGGAGGGGGCACATGTGGAAAGCAATGCTTTCAGCACTGGGGAAGGCTGGGGAGGGGAAAAAGCAAAGGACACCAGCTGAAAAGCTATTGCCAGAGCTTATTTATTTATTTTGGGGTTTTGAGGGGGGGGGAAACAACAGAGGAGGGAAGGACTTGGAAGTAAAAATTGTTTAGCAAACAGTTAAAATAGTTTAACTGTTTTAACAAGCCTTTTTTTCTTTTTCCTTTTTTTTTTTTTTTTTTAGGGAAGACAATATTTAAACACAGGTTCATATTCATATTTCAGTCATTTGACTTTGGTGGGAAAACAAATATTGAGGAATTAAACACAATTATGGTTTGATTAACTGGAGCTGGTTCCTAAAACCACAAGGTAGAGCAGCAAGATTGCATCTGTGTCTTCCCTCAATGCCATCCACATGAGTCACAGCGAGGCAGGAAAGCTGTTGACAAATTAATACTTTAAGAAAATAAACTATGGTCATGTTGAACATAGAGCAACTTTATCCTGATTAATTTGTGTTGGAGTGGCTCCAGCGCCCTTTACAAAGCCGCGCAGTTTGTACAAATGTAATTTCCTAATATTTACACGAGGAAAGCCTCAGCCGTTAAGATTTGCCTCCAGTGTGAGTTTTGTGGTTAGCAAAAAGACAATAAAAATACAGAGAGGTAATTGTAAGCACATTTGGAGGGGGGAAAAAAAAAAAAAA
>VWZP01004814.1:12549-61018 GCA_013396995.1 Dicaeum eximium | reverse complement strand
AGAGAGAGAAAAAGAACATTTACAAAAAAGAAGAAATTTTTAAAAAGAAAGAAAATTTAAAATTAGGGGAAGAATAATTAAAAAAAAGGAAAGTTGTGGAGAAATCCATCTGCCTCACCCTGGATTTTCCCAGAACCAATAGGGCTGAGGAGTGAAGCTGATCACGCAGGACCAGGACCAGGATTCTCAGTTTCACCACTCCTTCCACAAACACTTTGCACTTTTTTCCGTTTCCAAAGGAGCCGACTCTACACCAGGAGATAAAAGATCACTGTTGACCTGCGCTGCTTGTGCAGGAGTATTCCCTAACTTATTTATATGCCAAATGTCACTTGTGTTTACTGAAGAATTTCTTCTCATATCTCGGAGTCACAGCGCTCCCCAAAGATGCACTTGCCATAGGGTAAACAAGCAGGGAGGAGAGCAGCATTCCCAGCTCCCTCCTTCCCAAACCAGAGGCTCCTCCATGGGCGTCACCTTCCCCAGCACACCCTGACATTTCTCTTTGCAGGCTGCTGGATGGATGGGTTGAGGTGTCAGGTGACAAGAATGGCTCGGGACACAAATTCATGGTGGCACTGGGGATGTGGCTCCATGTGCCTCCCACCCCACTTTCAGTGTCTCTTCTCCACCATGGTTCCAAGTTGGAATAAAGGGAAACTCGGAGCTGGCCAACCTAACCAGGAAAAACCATGGTCAGACCACAGGTAATGAAAGGGACTTTTTATTTTCAGACTGGTTTTCATTCGGCTTTAGGAAAACAGTCAATCCAACAAACAAACAAACAAATAAACAAACCACAAATTTTAAAATTTTTTTTTTAAACTCACTCTTCCATTATAAAAACATCCTTCAAGGCTGATCCTGGTTCTGAATATCCCAACCAAACTGGAAGGTCTTAGGCCAAGCGAAGCATGGGATCAGGCCAAGGTGGGGTCAAACATCAAGGTACAGTAATTCAGAGGGGGTTCAGATCTAACATCAGGAAGAATTTTTCATGGGAAGGGTTGCCAGGCACTGGAATGGGCTGCTCAGGGAGCTGATGGAGTCCAAGGAACAACTGGATGTGGCACTCAGCGCTCTGAGTGACAAAGTGGGGATCAGGTTGGACTCGATGACCCTGGAGACCTTTTCCCACCTTAACAATTCTGGGATTCCCCGTGAATGCAGTGCCACGCTGATGTGGGGTGAGGAGCTCAGGGCTCAAATGGCAGCACTGCCCCATGGGAATGCAGCTGCATCACTCCAGCACGTCCATTTCTCCTGCTTTGGTAACTTCCAACGTCCTTTAAAAATGCGATCATGAAATGTCATTTCTTTCCTATTTATCTTGGCGCCACAAAACTGCCCAACTATTGGCTATACGTGAGCTCTTTTATAATATTTTTCCTATCACAAACACCATTCCATGGCTCCCCAGGGATCCCCGTGATGGATCTAGCTATCTATCTATTTACGCGTTCATGAATCAAATCATGGGGCTGGAGAAAGTTTGGATAATCTACAGCTTTCATAAGATTTCACCCAACTTACACTTGACGGGGGATTTCCAGGAGTGTGACGTTATTTGCACCCCTCTCCTCTTTTCCCACGTGATTTACTGCACTCACCCCAAGATCCAAGCTTAAAATGCATGTCCAGCTCCCAGCCTGCAAAGGGAGTTTTCCAGGAGCGGGGATGTTTTAATGGGCAGCTGAATCAGAAACTAATCATCCGAACTGCCCTCATGTAAACACGCGCTGGAAATTTTATTACGGGAATATTTGGGGTTTTCCTGATAGAGAATAGAAGACAAATAATCGAACTTATTGGAAAATATTTACATAGGGCCACACAGTGCAAACCTTGGGAAAGCTGAGCAGTATTTGCTCAGAGGAATAGCCCTAGTGCAGGCAGAGGAGCGGATACTGCTCGGCTGTCCGGGGAATTGGAGGGAGTTTGTCTGAGTCAGACATGCCGGCGATGGCCCCACACTGGGGCATCATAATGCTTTAATTAATTAATGTCTGTAAACTGTTTGGTGATCTCGGGATGAAAGGAGTTCTGGAAATGCCAGGTATTATTGAAAATTAATTACTTCAGCCTTCCCCCCAAATCTTGCTAAACATATTTCATTTTTTAATCTATCCTGCTGCTTTAATAAAGCTCATTGCAGAATTATTTTCTGCTAAATATTGAAGGGGGAAAAAAAGAAAGAGGGAACCTTTTACCCAGAGGATTGAGCTGCAGCAGAAGAGATTGTACAAAAGTCACTTTTTGGGGGGACAAAGTCTCTGTGTGTGAGGCAGGTACAGGCAGAGGACACTGTGGTGAGAATGGGCTCAATCTGTGTGTCCCCATCGTCCCTCTCAATGGCCAAGACCTGGTATTCACATGGAGCTGGAGAACCCCACTCCCATGGGGAAACAGAGCTGTGGGAGAGGTAGGACCAGTCTGAGGCATCCAAGGACAGCACAGACTGTTCCAGCCACTGCCACGTGTCGGCAAATCACTCTCAATGCTATTCATCATTCCATCACAGGAGACAGGACATGTATATTATTTATACAAGTCTGAAATCATTTGGTGTTACTTACTGAAGAGTCACCTTCCACATCATCATGGAGTCAAAGTCCTGGAAGAGACTCCGTGTCCAAGCCCCACCAGGCACATTCCAGATATGGTGTAAACAATAAACCACAACAGAACAAATAGACATTATTATAGTTTGGACTTGCTTTTTTTTTCAGTGCTTCAGCTTTCTGTACATGGATTTTAATTTATGTAACACAGCAATTAATGATTTTTTTTTGTTTATAAGGGCCAGGCCTATGGTCTGGCTTGAGTGTTACAAGGCTGTGGTAGAGTTGGAGCATCTTTCAACTCTCCTCTAGGCCAAATCAACCCTTCTACCTCTGCAAGCAGACAAAGCCAGTGTGTAACACACATCTCCTAAGAAGTTCAGGGGGAAAACAGAAGGACAATGTCCCAATGAAATTTCACACCTCTAAAATTATCCTATTCTGTACCCTGCGGAGGTGTGGATGACTTGGAATGACTTGTCTGCTCCTGGAGCATCCCACCCCATTTCTCTTGGAGCCATTTGAGCTCGCTGGGATGAGACAGCTGCGTTAGTAGGGTGTCCATGGTTGCTCCAGAAAGAGCAACCACCAACACTGACCTCTACTCCTCCTTCTCCACAATACATCCTCAGTCATGCATGAATGAAAGTGGGGACTTCCATTCCACTCCTTCAGCTTCTTCCCACAAATTTTGAAAGAGATTAAGCCCTTCCTTATGCCATTCAGTCAAGTCCACAGGTCAAGTGTCACCTATCACCAACTCTCCACAGAAAAACACACGTTTCACCAAATCTTCCTCAGGCTGCTTCTGAAACTGAACAGCAGATGGGGCTACAGAAATCATCACATTTAAAAAAAAATATATGAAAACCAGCCTTTTACATTCCGAAAAGCAATTTATTCTACACCATTTCAAAAAATAAATAGGATTCTCCTTTTCTGTTTTAAGACATCAATGAATCTGTCGCATAATGGGCTTTTGTAAACCGATTATCCTTGATAATCTCATTAGCTGAAATTATTTTACTTTTCTAACATGGTAGATTTTTAAATACCTTTTATTTCAGATCCCTCTGGGCACGTTGCAGTGAAATTTACTATTAAGCAAAATAATTATCTATCTCAAACCTTAATGCTAAAAAGTAGAAAAATAAAATAATTACAATCTAAGGGCAGATATTCGAATGGAGAGAGCACAAGGAGGAAAAGGGAAACTTCCACAAGCAAGCAAGTATCTTCTCATTATTAACAAATAAACCACACTTGTTTTCCTGGGAATATGAAGACACAAATAGTGGTTGATGCAAAGGGTTTGCGTTGAGGTGGGGTTTGCACCTCCTGTGGTGACACCGAGCGCCGGCAGCGCGGTGGCTTCGTGCTTGGGAAGGACGATGCTCCTCCAGCTCCCACCAGCCAGGAGCTGCATCACCTGCTCCCCACCCAGACCTGAGCAATTAAGACGTGTGAGTTGTTTCAAAATCAGCTGAAACTTGGGGTTTTTTTGGTTTTTTTGTTTTTTTTCCGTGTGGAAGTTTGCAGCTGTAATGGGATTACGGTGTCGGCAGAGGGAGGGAAGTTTGCAGCTGTACTGGTTCGGGGGGTAGGAAGCAGCTGTTAAAATAGAGGACTAATGGTGATTAATTCTTATTATGTGTTTGAAGATCTCACAATGAGTTCAGGAACCGAACCCTCCCTCAGGGAATAAACTGAAGGAGGAGGATTTTAAAGGAGGGAAAATTGAAGGGGAATTTTAATGTACATTTGGCCCAAATGGCCTGGTCTTAAATCACTATATTAATATTTAAGCAAAATTTAAATCAACATTATTAAGACAAAAAATATCTAGCCTGGGAAACCTGTAATTCCGGCATATTTATGCAGAATGGGAGATCACCTCAAAATGGGAGATCACCTGTGTTTCCTCAAAAATGCCAGGGCCAGCAGGGGAACATCCTTTCAGCTTGTAGGGGATGGGTGCTGTCACACACTGATGGCTCTGGCATGGGAGAACCTCCTGATTCCCACAGCCCTTCCCCAGCAGTTCTGCGCCCAAACCACGGTGGGAAGAGGTGGGAAGAGACCCCATCCCACTTCTGCATCCACCACCAGCACAGCAAGGAAGCAGCACAAAGAACCCAAGCTGGGCTGGGCTCAATTCACAGCCCCTGGGGAACCTGCAGCGTTTCCCAGTTCCAGCACAATTCACATCAGAGCCAGGTTATTTGTTGCAATATTGTGGACGGGTCCTACAGCCGGTTTGCAGAGGTCTGTGATGTGCTAGGTGTGCTGGGGCTGCCCCAGAGCACAGCAGGTAAAAGATATGAGATTTCTATTTATATACCACAGCCTGGCCAGGAGAGCGACAATTTAACAGCGAAGGTACGGGGAGAGAGAAGCAGCCTGGAAAGGCAGGCAGGGCAGGAAAGGTCCCTTGAATCCCTGGGAAATGGTGAGCCAGGGATTCCTGTGACCTGCAGCAAGGTCCTCAGGGCACCCAGCCCCTCTTCCCTGGGGAACTTCCCCCAACTCATCCATTCTGCACTTTGACAACCTGATGTGACTCTCAGGGCCCTCCTGAGGACAAGAGTAAATGAAGGAAGCAAAAGTAGAGGAGGTGAAAGCAGCAACAGGGCAAACTCCAAGATCTGGGGTTTGTTTTTCAGCCAAGTCTTTAATGAGGATTAATCAAATATCACACATGCAGAGAAATTTCCATAAATTATTAGAGGGGAGAAATGGGTGGGAAAATGAACAAAAAGCTAAATTTATTTTTTATGTGAACTTTTCCTTTCTGAGCTTAAACTTTGAGATCATACTAATCTTTTCAAAGCTCAAGGAGATCACAGAAAGATTTATTTCAGGACCAAAAAAGAACTTCCTTTACCAAAATACCTCTGCCTGTGATTTTCCTGTTTCCACATTTTTAAGATGTTTTGTTTTTAAAATATGAAAGAATTGACAACAATAACTCAGGACTGTGCACCAAGAGCACCAGAAAATCCTGTCCTTCACATGGCTGCAGCGGATACTCATTCCCAACAGAGCTGGTTAGTAAATTAAACCATTCCTTCTAGCAGCAACTGATAACTTGGAGCTGATGATGTAGGTCAGAGACATCTGCAGTAAATTATACCCCTCACCACAGGAGGAAAGGGAACACTTGGGACACGGAGATTGTGTGGATTCCATGTTGGAATACAAAATACACATTTTTACTCATTGCTGCTGCATAATCGGATACCTCACTTTGGTTATTTTGCACCCATCTTCATGGGTCAGTGATAAAGTTTAGGGTGGATTTATGGACTGAGAGTCAGAGACAGGAAAGTGGAATAGGATTGGGGTTAAAGTGCTGGGTGCCCAACCACAGGGCCCTACGAGCAGCCCAGATGCCCAGAAAAATACAGGATGGCCTGAAAATTCCTGTGAGCTGGTTTGCTGGCTTTGTGGGAGGCTTGGGTTTCAGCAGTGTGTCCATGTTATAATTAATAAGCAATTTCTGTTTGAATGGCGTGTTTTGTCTTCCTTTGAGCACGTTCTCTGCAAAGACAAAGATCAAGACAAACCTACTCAGAACACAACGAAGATAAAAGGGAATCATAAAAAGAGACAGACAGAGGAAAAGAAAGAACAAGGAAAAAGAGAAGACAAAGAACAGGGAGACACCAAAAAGGACACAGAACAAAGATAGGCAAAATGAAAAGACAAAGAAAAGTAAAGACAAAGAACAGAGATGATAGAGCACCACAAAATATGCAAGAGAGGCACAAAAGGGAAAAGGGGGGAAAACAGTGACTGAGAACAAAGGGCAGAGAACAGAGCAAGAGCAGAAATGCACAGGAAGGGAGAAAAATGGGAGAGAATTCAGCCAAGATGAGGCATGAAAAACAGCCCAAAGAACAAGCAAAAATAAACACAATGAGGAGAGAAAACAGCTAACCATCTTCTGATTTGCATTAAAAAATAAGTCATGGGAACAGAGGCTCAGCGACAGAAATGTTGACAAGTTGAATGTCAAGATTTCTCGTGTCCTCTAAATTCAGTCAGCCTGTCACTACTTATGGAACTGGCTGTGGGAGAAGGGGAATGGGAGCTGAAGGATTAGTACCTGGTGTGGAAGGAAGGGCAGGAACCAGTGCTGGCTAGAGAAGCAATTTAGAGAGAAGTTCTTGCAAGCAAGAGATGCCCAAAAAGAAGCCAAATTTTAAAAGCAGGAGATCCATTTCCATGGTGAAGCAAGGAAATGTTCATCCTATTCCTTCTGCAGCTTTGCAATAAAGGAGTGGCAGAAATTCTGACGTACAAGTGTAACTGTACATGTTTAATATTTCTGTGGGCAGGTTTTGGTTGGATTTAGGGAAAGGTTCTTCCCCAGAGGGTGCTGGCACTGCCCAGGCTCCCCAGGGAATGGGCACGGCCCCGAGGCTGCCAGAGCTCCAGGAGGGTTTGGACAGGGTGAGATTTTGGGGGGTCTGTGCAGGGCCAGGAGCTGGACTGGATGACTCCCTTCCAACTCAGGGAGTTCTATGAGTCTATGAAAAATCGTATTTAAAAATATCAGCTTTACTGAAGCAGTTCATAAAAACCCAGCTGTGGTAGAAACGCCAAGAGCTGTGGGTTTTGAGCTGGCCAAGACAGTCTGTGTGGAATTCAACTAGAGAGGCCACAGAGGCTTCAGTCCTGCTGCAAAAACTGCACCAATAAATCATTTCCAAATCTTGACAATGGGCAAAAAAAAAATAATTTATAAGAGGTACAGAAGTTCATGGTGAACATGAGCACTCAGGAGATTTGTGCATGCTGCAGAAAGGTATAAAGGGCTGGAGGATTCTGGGGTTTCCCTGTTGGCAAGAACAGCAGGAGGACACCAGAATGGTGGAGCCAAGCCAGGCAGGGAAAATCTGAGACTGTCCCATCCCTGGAAGTGCCCAAGGCCAGGCTGGATGGGGCTTGCACCAAGATGGGATAGTGGAAGGTGTCCCTGCCCATGGCAGGTGGTGGGACTGGATGGGCTTTAAGGTTCCTCACATTTACAGGAACTCCTCACCTCCTTGATGGCTCATTGTGTTTCAAGGCAGAGGTCAAGGACTGGGATGAAAATGTCATTTTTCCAACCTGAGACAAAAAGCTCTGATTTTTGTAAAACACACTCAAGAAACTCAAAAGGTGCAGGGTCCAGTTTGGTCTCATCAGACCAGATCTCCCAAGGGACCGCTGGATCTGGTCCTACAGATGTTCCAAAGCATAAATTAAGAAAATAAAGTTCTATTTCAGGTTTCTTGTAGACCAAAGGAAGTTCTGGAATTTAATTTGCCATACAAAATGCAGAATTGTATAACAGAAGTTTCTTGAGCTGCCACAGCTTTCCAAAATTGAACCTTCACAGAATTTGTGTTATTTTTCTTACTGAAACACTACTCTTAATCCATATACAGGATCAGCTGCCATGAAGGTCTCCACTACCACTGATTTTATCCTTTTGCCCCTGCTGCAAAACGCTGTCTGTTATTTTATTGTTAATCATTAACATTTCTATGGAATTTGATGCCACTAATACAGACCCATCCTCCCTGACATTCCTCATCCCTCATTCCGTGTGCTGGCAGCACAGAAAAACTGGTGTGCACTGGGTTAAATGCTTCCCCTGCTGCTCCTTGGTTATATTTTATTTACCAGGATTTCTATAATGTGTGATTTTTTTTTTTTCCTTTTGAGATTTCCTCATTTCTTTCAGAACACTTTCACCTTATTTCCGGGCTGCTTTTCCCCAAGGGGCAAAGTGGAGGTTCAGAAACTTCATGTGAACTTCCTGAAAAAGAAACAGATCACCTATTAAGAAACCCAAATGGAATGTGCTGTGAATGAGGTTTAATATGTCCCAAAGAAAGAGCTGGCTCTAATCACAACGTAAGATCTAAAATTCATTGTTGTACTCAGTTTATTGATTTAATAATGTGTTTATTATTTATGATTTCAATGGCAAATAGAATTCTATTTCCATTATTTGATTCAGGTTAATCAGGGGATAAAGTGCTTCTTTTATACTTTCACCTAAAGACTCTTCAGGTGCTCAAGACTCATGTCCAGAACTGCAAATCAAATCCCCTTCTGTCCTGCAATTACGGCTATTTCCTTCCAAAATTATAATCTGTTTAAAATCTAAGGTTAATATTTGAACTGAAATAGTTGCACACATACAAATTACATCTAAAGTAAAAAGGTTTTTGTGGGGCTCTGGCCTTCCAGGTGCTTTCACTGCTTTTGAAATACTTGCAAGTGGTTTTGGGGATGTACTACTGCTCCTCTGCCCCAAAACTTCACTGGAGTCATTGCTGCTGGCCACTGGATGTACTCATCCCACCACTCCAGACCTTGGGAAGAACAAATCTGACAAAGGTCCAGTAGACAACACCTGTGAAGATGTAAAAAACAGCTCACCAAGTCCTCAGGAATTTTTGGATTTGTTTGGCTTCAGAACAGTTTTGACATTATTTAACTCACAGATTGTGAACTTTCCAAATCTTCATTATTTCTGTATCCCAGCACCAAACTTGTGATGCTGAATCACTGGTTTCCTTGGAAAGCAGCAAATACTACTTGCAAGAGGTCACCAAAATAAATTCAGAATATACAAGGTAAAGGAAAAAAAATCAGAAAATCATAGAATCATAAAGGAAATTGCCTCTATGATCATCAAGTCCAGCCATTAATCCACCACTAAACCATGTCCCCAAGCATCATATCTACATGTTTTTTAAAAGAGAAATCAGAGAAATTAGATTTTCATGCCAGCTGACTTTATTCTACCCAAGACTATTCCCAGTATCACTGGTACTTGATACAAGGCCTTGTAAGGTCTGTTGAAAGTTCCTTTTAGCACTTTTTATTAAAAGGACACTTTACTGTCTGAGCCCCCATTGTTACAGTGCAAGCTTGGGGTGTCTGAAATAAATAAAGGTAAAAATCCCAACCCTAACAGGCTTGAAACTGGAATAAACAAAATATAAAAAATAATGCGCCACAGCCTGGGGGTATTTCCAGAGACAGACAGAGGAACAGAGGCAGCTCTTGGACACCCCAGGAAAACCGAGAAAACAAATTGTCTCCTCAGGATGTTTAAAGTAAATTTTCACTCTCTGTTTTCCAGGATTTCCAGAGGTCAGGATGAGGATGCTCCTCCAAAACCTCTTTAGGCCCCATTCCCTTTAGGATATGTGAGGAGCCACAACCCTACAACCAAAACCCTATCTCACCTGAAGATGACACCGGTTCTATAGCACCTACAATGCAATAAAACTGGGGGATAATCCCACACCTCCAATATTCGTGGAAGAAACCCCTAAATCTGTAAATCTGTGCTTTTTTTCCCTCCTTTTGCTTCGTTTTTCCATGACAAAAATGAGCGCCGCGGGGAAAGCTGCCCTTCTGCCGCCTTTGCGGACTTAGGAAAAGAAGGGCTGAGATGATGCAGGGGTGCAATTTAAATGTTATTATGTCCGAGTTGAATCTCCTCTCCAAAAATTTGGCCCTGCACAGCGCTGAGCTTGGGCACAGCCCCAAACCACAGCTGTAAAAAGCCTCGCTCGTTTGAAAGGCGCAGTCGCGCCGCGGGACGAACGCGTGGCTCTCCGCAGCCCGGCCGTGCTCTTCTGCTCTACACTCTCTGAATTTTATAGTTGGAAAATGAGGGGCATCTTACCCAATTAGGGACTCCACAGCCTCATCAGCTTCTCTCCCGACCAGCAGAACGTGATGTGCCTCGGCCCAGCTGTTCCCTGGTGGTGGTGTTGTCAGTCAGATTCTGCTGGAGAGAACGGCGATGGAGAGCCGAGGACATTCCTGCACATCTGTTAGCTGGAAACAGGGAGAGCAAAGGATGCTACAGCAATTTCCAGGAACAATAAGGATTAGTTGCTCATCTGACACTAACAACGTGCACCTTTCCCTCTTCTTCAGCGTGTCTGTCAAATAATGTAATTATTAAGGACCAACAATGTGGCTTTTTTATGTGAACCAGCGCTGACTATGCTGGAGTATTGCATTTTTAATTATTATGATGTTAAATGGCTTTAATTGCTGACACTCTCCTGATTCACAGAGCATTTTTATAACATTTATTAAAAAAAGGCCAAAGTTTATTTTACGGTCTGCAATAAAGCAGAACACAAAACCCAGCAATTGGCTCAATGAGCCCAACACATTAGTTCTATACACAGACTGCATATTATTCTTGCTCTATAAGTGATGTGAAAAGCAAAATTGAAGTCCTGCACAAAATTTGATCATCTTACTTAATAACAACAGATGCTCAGAGCGGTGGCATTTTGAAAAGAGCTCTGTATGCTACTGGTTATTAAATGGCAGGACATTTGGCATCCTCCAGCATTATACCATTTGAAAACCATGGAGTCACATAAATAGCCGATGAGAGCTGGGAGAAAAAAAAAAAGCCAGCTCCTGTCTGCATAGCAAAACTCATTTCATTTAAAATATTTAAAATGAGCAGGCTGCCTTTCAAAAGAAAAGTCTGGAAAACTTAGGGAAGGGAGAGCTTCCCTTTTATCTGGGAAATATGGGAAAGCAAATATGTTGGGAGGAAGAGAAGAAATGGTTCAACAGCACGACTGATCAGCCTTAACTGAGAATGCTAATGGTTTCTGCTGCTTTGTGTCAGGGTTTGGGAAAGGCTCTGGCACCAAATTTCCTCCTTGATTTAAAAAGGAAAATATTGGCAAGACATAGGCAAATTACCATAAATGCAGGACAGATCAACAACGCGTGGGGATCATTTTAATGGAGCAGTTCCTATGCAAAAAATGGGAATCACCAAAGACAGTGGCTCACTTTCTTTGTAGGATAAATTCTCCTGACACAACATGTGCTGCCGCCAGAGTTGCACCGTTGTTGAATTCATATCTACTCTAAAAAGTTCTAATCGAGTTGATGAGCACATAGAGTGGTGCGTTCTCATTTTTATTTCAGTTTAAGAATGATTCTGTTGCACCTTTATCAAGACACAAACCATCAGGATGCATTTGCCTAACATGTTTTATGTAGAACAGCTAATTCTACACAGTGTTCCAAGGAATACCAGCAAAACTGTGAATAAATACCTACATTAGGTATTTTTACCATTTAAAAAAAAAAAAATAATTCAAAAACTCCCAAATACACAGTGGGTTTACTGTGAGCTGAAGGAAGGATATTCACTGGGCTATTGGGGAGGGGGTCTGTGTGCACATTGCTTTTATTTCTACTTAATAAAATCTTGAAGATTGGGTTATAATGGCCATGCTTCCCCATCCTCAAGTATGGCGTGGCAAATGGTGCCACTGTCATTAAGGGTGCATTGTTGTTTGTTTTATGCTAATCTTCCTTCAGTGTGACAGACTGTCACCTGCATGGGGGGTAACTTTCAGCACTATATTAGCCCATATGGCACAAGCTAAATTGTATCTAAGCTATGGGCTAATTATGGATGAGTTAATAAAACCAAGCAATGTCAGTCTGGCCACTTCTTCTGGTCCTCTGCCGACCCCCCAAGTGAGTTATTGCCTGCACTGTTCTCTTAAACTATTTTCATTTTTGCTCTCCACAATTGCTGCCAAGCTTTATGGTTAAGACACTTTAATCCTTCTCCTTTCTCAATCCGGTGCAAGATGAGATTAAAACCATCTCTGCACACTTTTTCCACGTGATACCTTTCCCTGCTAATCGAGGGGTGGTGCAACCTCCCAAACACTGAACACAAACGCACCGCATTCCGTTTCCTGGAAATCTGCTGGCACAGCTGTGACATAACAAACAGATTTTTGTGTTTCCAGGGAGTGAAAAACACGGCTCCTCTTCCTTAAGTACAGGATCAAAGAGATGAACATTCATTCCCTTCAGTGCACATCCAAGTAACAGAAAACCATAGGAATGGATGGAGATAGAAAGAATCTTTTCACGTGTTTTAAGGTCACGCAAACGCTTAAGTGCTTTTTTGGACAAAGACCCAGCTTCTTTCCCTTCTTCAGCAAGAGGGGAGGGAGGAAGGGAGTCCCTCCCAAGTGTTAATGTTCCCACATGGCTCCGTCTGCTCTGCTTTGTCCCCACTTGTGCCTTTCAGTTGTCAGCCCTGGCAGCTGTTTCAGGCTCCCACCTCAGCAAACTTTGCTCTCCCAAATGCTCTGTGCTATGCAGCCAGCACAAGGAAAGCACAGCAGCAAAGTACAGGCACCAAATTTTGGACCAGCTGGACAGAAAATGTAGAAAAATCTTGTCAGTGATTAAAAAAAACCCCAAATATTAATAATTAAAAAAAAAAAAAACTAAAAATTTCAGTAACAGGAAAAGAAAGAGGGAGGAAAAATGAAGTGAAAATGCTCGTCAGTTCTTTGCCTCTACTGCAAAGCTCCTGCTCTGATCTACTGCTTGAAAGAACATCTCAGGAGCAGGTGGAGACCAAGCCCAGCTGAGAAGGAGGGATTATTCACAGACTGCTCAAGTTTTAACTTAACAAAACCCCAAATTTCTAGAAAAACATCATTTTGGGGGAATCATATATTCTTTGAACCTGTCAATGAGGTGTCTCCTCACAATGAACTGTAGAATTCAGAACTCAGGGTATGAGATATTCAGGATATGAGACATTCAGGACACCACTCAGCTTGTGGCATTGGCCACCCTCAACTCAAGAGCCCAAAGTTTAGGACAACTTCTCTTTGTCTGTTTGCTCAGCCAAGTCCATGACCCCTCCACTAGCCCACAGGTCTTGTAGGATTTTCAGGAGTTGGGCTTTGATGATCCTTCTGGGTCCCTTCCAACTCAGAATAATCTGGGATTTAGTTTTCTGCATTCAGTCCAGCTGAGTTAGCAATGGAGTATGACAATGAGAAGGCTCAAGCATAAAACTCCTGGAGCAAAGCATAGAAAGTGAGAAGTGTGAATTTGGATGTGGTAGCAGATACTCAGCACTTTCAGGTTTTGGCCCAAGCTCTCCCCAGAGGTATGTTAAAACCTCCCTGTGAGCAAAGGTTTGAATTATGTCGGTACACTAAAGATATTTAATAAAAACTTGCATAAAAAAAAAATTAAAATGAACCAGGCTCAGTTTGTGGGAGTCAGAACATCCTTCCAGCCCAAGCAGCCTCATTTTTAGATAAAGCTGTGCAGCTCTAAAAGGAAATACCTCAAGGTTGCTGTGCTTTGGAGTGATTATTTCCCCATCACAACTTCATACCCCTTTCAACACGAGTATGGAAGAAATAAGGAGATTTCTTGTTTTTTATTTCCTGTTAGGAACAATGCCATGTTTCACACAATGCCTTGTTAAATACAAAGTCATCGGGCAAACTGCCTTTAAACCCATCAAATATAATGACATGTTTCATCTGGAACAGGGATTGTTTTTCCAATTCCAAGTTTTACTCTCTCCTTGGCTTTTTCCTCTTTCTCTTCTTTATTTTTTTCCCTCAATTTATAGACAGTCTGTTAATCTACTCAGACCCACAGTACTGAAAGCTCTTCTCACTCAGGGAGTCACCCCTGGAAGTGTATTTTTGCCTTAAAAGTCAAGGTCAGACCTAATCACCACTTAAGTGGCACAAGGAGACCAAGGCAATATCATTGCTACTCAAGTTACTTAGTCCTTTGCTCAAGAAAAATTCTTCCCTGGACTATTCCCTCACAGAACTGAACCTATTGGTTTGAAACTGAGATGAAGTTTTCCCTCTAAAAGATTAACTTAATTAAATTAAATTCAAATTCCATTCAAACAAATTCAGCAGTTCTGGAAAATCTTACGGTTCACGTTACGCCTTAAGTGATTCCAACAGCCCTTTCTGGCCTGGTGCAGCTCGATGAGTCTCTGATTCTGTGAAATTACTTAACAGATTCATTAAGAATGGCAAAGCTGAACTGGTGTCTCTTGCCTTGTTTCCTCTGTAACACCAAGGAACTTTGTTTCTTTGTCCTGTTGTAAAAACACGGACAGGGGAATTGCTGGGTTGTGCTTTTCTTTCAGGACCTCTCAAAGTGCCTCTTCTTGGTCGATCAAGGTCATTTGTTTGCAGAATATTCTTCCCCCAGTGGGTGGTGGGGTTCTGGAAGTGGTTCCCCAAGGAATTGTTTATGTCACAAGCCTGCCAGGGTCCAAGAAGAGCTTGGAAAACGCTCCCAGGCCCAGGGTGGGATTGTTGGGGTGTCCTGAGCAGGATCAGGAGCTGGACTCGATGATCCCTGCGGGTCCCCTCCGCCCCAGGATATTCTGATTCTATGAATATCCCCCAGACAGATCTTTTCAGCACTTGAGGGACTTCAGCAAGCAGGGAAAGGCAATCAGCAGCTTCAGGAGCTGGAAACCTCCAGTTCTGATCTGCAAGCCAAAACCCGACTGCAGGAGGGTTCACAGGAGCAAATACCCCACAGAAGGCGTTCATGGCTCCGTGGCTGGATCAATTCCTTCCCACAAAAGCTTTTCTTGTAACAAACTCTCTACAAATGACCAGCCAGGCTCTGTGACCTAGCCTTTGTTCTCATGAATTGCACCTCAGGTTGCTTCCTGCGTGGTAGTCATCGCTCTCCTGTCTCACCTGATGTTTGAAGAGATCTAAAGATCAGACCTCTTAACGGCACACTGTGTTCACTATACAAATTATTGATCTCTCCGTTTTAGACCATTTTTCTCACCCTCTCCTGGAGTGAATTGAGAACAAAATACAGCTGATAATATGTGCCCTTTCCTCAAGTTCAACCCCCAGAACGCTTGGGTTACAATCTCACAGGATGTTTCTATCATTATCGGGCTCCCCCCAGCCAGTAACACTCAGGTTTTGAGAAGCAGAACAGCCCTCACTGATAGTCTGAGACGTTAATTATCTCTCTGTAATAGCTGCATATGTGAATTCTATAATACAATTTGGATTATACACTTTCTATATTTGTTTTCACGTTTCTTTTAGCAGAAAATAAACTCTGAGCCAAGCTGCGAATTTGGCTGTTGTTCTGACTTCTGTTTCCAGAAGATCCATCAATACACTAAAATTTAGCTTACAGAGGAAAAGCTTCTTTTTCAGGTGTCTTATAAGGAAAAAGCCCATTACTCTATGGAAATGAAGATTTGGTCCTTATTTGCATGGCAGGATTTACCACAGGACATTTGGAGTAGGAAAGCTGTTACAGTGAAAGCAAAATGTGCTCGGTAAGTATTGTGTTATCCCAAAATCAAGCTAAGAATGCCCATCGAATCCTTGATTTATTGGTCCTTCCCTGCACAACCCTTCCCTGTTCAAGGAGCTAAAAGGCCTTTTTCAAGCAGTTGCTTTCCCCCACCACTTTGTTGTATCCCCCACAAGCTCAAGAAAAACAGCTCCTCACCCAAGATCATCATTGCACTGACTTGTGCTGCCTCTAAGTGTTCAAACCACCTAAATTAAAATGACCTCAAGTCTTTGGTGAGGAAAGGGATACAGAGATCAGGCTAAGCACAGATAAAGAGGAGTCAGAGAGGAGATGACACAAACTTTGTCTTGATTGTGCACAACACACATTTTTCCCCAGCAGTAGGAAGAATCTATGTCTTTACATAAGAGAAAGGTCCTTTTTTAGAGCCCAAACTCCATCATTTGATATTCAGCAGCTGGATACAGTAAAAATCAGTCCTGGTGTAAAATATGAACTCCTGGAAAGCTGATACACCTCAGGCTTTTCGCAGCCCTCGGCGCTGAGTGTCTGAAGATTGCTCAGCTCAGAAAGGTCACCCGGGCTGTACACAGGAACCTGACCATGGTAAGCTGTAAAGAGCAGATATTATTCCCCTTGTTTGTAAAGACTTTAGGAATGTAAACAGGAGCACTCAGGCTCTTTCCTTGGGATGTATCAGATTCGTGGGCGCAGTGTGCCGAGTTCACAAATGTGAGACTTCGCCGTTGGCTTTGGCAAGCCTGGTCATAATCTTCAGCAAAATCAAAACACTGCAAAGATCACACTCCACATTTCTAAGACCTAATTTAATTAAAATCTTTCACTGGGAAAGGATGGTTTCAAGCTCTCCCCCTTCTTCCTTTGCATACAGACATAAACATTCACCAGAACCAAACTCAGCATTGATTTTCCTTTATCCCTTGTACTAATCTGAAGTCCCGAGAGATGAAAAGATGAGGTTAAGGTTAAGAAAGTTATGCACAACAGCTCTTAACCTGATGGCAGGGAGATAAGAAACATGCTAGTATCATTTAGGTGAACTCATCTATCAAATTACCTGTCCCTGTTGGATTTGGTGGGGAGTGTTCCCACTTTTAAGTGAATAATTCGCTCGTGCATCTTCAAAAGGTTTCTCTGCAAGCTTTAAGTCAAACATCCATTAGGAAAAAAAAAGGACAGTTCCTTGAAGTTCTGGCCAGCTGTTTGGAAGAGGTCCCCTGGCATCAGGTTAGAGACAGAGCAAAAGAAAAGCACAACAAAATGTGCTTGATGCTGCATTACATCTTCTCCGTATTCCTTCAAAGTTGGGAATTCAGATGCCAGCACTGATTATCTGTTTTGCAGTGGGGTCATTGACATCACAGGCTCAGCAGAGAGCTCTTCCACAGGTCAGATCTTCTCCTGGTAGGAACTGTCTCCACATCAGGGACACCAGTGAAACCACCACAATTTGTTTTAGGGGGGAATTAATGTGTGAGCTGGGTGGTCTCATGTCAATCACAGCCAAATTCCTGCAGTGCTGATGGCTGTTCCCAGCAGAGATTTGGGATGAACCTCAGTCTAACTGCAAGTTTTTGGTGATGTTCAAAATTAAACATCTATTTTAAGGACAATTCCTGGCAGCCAATGCAGCTTTTACTGTAAGTCTGTGCAACTAATTGGGCTGATTTTGGGGAACATTATTTCCATCTTGAAACCACTTATTAAGAAAAGACAATAAATACTCTGTTTCTTCAATGTAAAACTATGAAGTGTTTGGGTGGGAAACACTAAGCAAGCTCACCTCCTTTCTCAGCTATTTGTTTTCCATTTGCCTTTTAAATAAAAAGTAATGCTTTGCTTAGTAAATTCGCTGTTTTATTTAATTATTTGCATCAAATCCAGATCACTTCCTCCCTTAGGTAAAGATTTCTGTTTATTAAAGGCAAAAATGCATGAAGAATTTTATTTTCCATTTGGCAATTTGGTCCAATTTTCTTAAGCTAAGAACACTCACTCAAGGTTTTATTTGTGTAAAACCAAGTTGAACTATAATTCAGTTTATGCACTCCATGTAATCACTTTGCTCCATGGAAAACTCTGGAAAACTGTGGAAGCCAAGAGTAGTTTTGACTGATTTTGTTCTTGGGAAATCATATGTCCCAAGACAAAAAATATTGAAGGAGGATAATATATTTACCATTAATGTTGCAAGGTTATTAGTCAGTTGTAAGGGCTTTGTATTGTTTTGGGTTTTTTTCTTTTCCAGTCTGAGTTGTTTTATTTTTTAGTTTTTCTCTACAGATATTTTCCTGGCCAGAAAATTAGTTGTTAATAAAAATGAACTTCAGACACTGAATTTTAACCTCATCAAAAATCAGCAGAGAGACTACTGGCCCCTTCAGTCCTACTCCACTCTCCAAATAAATCAAAATAACATATTTGCAATGCAAAGTGTTGCATAAGGCATCAGGGTCCTTTTAACTGCTGGAGGAGCCAAATTCAGGTTTTAAGGCACAAGCTGAGTTTTTCCTTTTTTTTCTTTTCTTTTCCATAGCTTCACTCTGCCCACTGAGTGCAACAACCAACTCCAGAGGCAGGTCCTGGGCTTATTGTGCTCCTACTGGAGAAATATCCCTTGCTGGATGAAACAGCTACTCAGGTTTCTCTCAAAGCTCTAATTCCCAAAGCAAGGAATTTGGGGTAGCCATCCAAAAATAACTGAGTGTTTCCTGATGAGCACCATGGCCAGACAAAGAGAGCCAGCTCGGGCACATTTTTATCCAAGTGAAAGGTAATGGCTCGTTTATCTAATTTTATATTCAAGCAATAAATTGAATAATAGTTATTTTAGACTGTTCCTCTCATTGCAGATTTATAGATGGGACAGCTAAACCTCAAAAATTAACTGGGGAAATATTACTCAGGCATTGATTGCAGAGTTTTTAAGTCTACAATATCTTCAGTAGTAGAAGGGGAGTAGAGAAAATAAAGTTTGTCAATAGAAAAAGAAAAGATTTTAAGTGAATGTGGGGTAATCAGACTTTCAAATAGCCTGGGGGGTGTAATGACAAATTTACAGCACAGTTTTTTCAGGGAAAACACAGGACACAGAACTGTGTATAAACATTAAACATCCTGGACAATGAAATCACAGATTCAAAAGTCATCCAGGTTGGAAGAGACCTTCAAGGTTATCTAGACCAGCCATCAGCCCAGCACCATTAAATGGGATGATTTCTCCATCTGATTTATCCATCTGATTTATCTGGACGGGGTTTGGAGCAGCCTGGTCCAGTGAGAGGTGTCCCTGCCCATGGCAGAGGGTGGAACTGGATGAGCTTGAGATGATCCCAAACCAGTCTGGGATTCTGGGATTCTGGGATTCTGAGTCATTTGCACTTTCCTTGTCTTTATCCCAGAGCCTGGACTGGGTGATGGCTGCTGAAGCTCAGGGACAGAGCTGGAGGCACAAACAGCTTTTTCTGCCCTCCATGGTGTCAAAGTGAAGCCATGAAAATTCCCTCTTGGTTTTAGCTCTCATACTGGGGTGTAGAACTGCTGCCAGTTAATTCTTTCCAGTTCTTGGTTATTTTAATATTTCTCATGCCACAGGAGCTCTCAGCAGCCTCTTATCATCACAGACACCATCCCCACACTCCAACCTCAGCAAAAAACAGAGGGAAACCCCAATCTCCTGCCCAATAACTGCACACACTCCTTATAGTGTGACATAAAAAAGAAATTCAAACAGGAAACAGATAGTTTGAGAAATATCTACCCAGGGGGAAGGAAAATCATCCAAACCCTGCTTGATTTCTGTAACAAACAGCTCACACATGGTTAAAACAAAATAGTGGGAAAAGAGAGTAAAGAATGTTGTACAATAAACTCACTCTTCAACCTGGCCCAGCTCCTGTGAAACGTAATTTTTTAACATTCTTAGTAATTCCTGATATTTTTCTTAATAAAAGTGGCTGCAGTGCAGAGGCTCAAGGACAAAGAATAATTAAGTTATGCCTCTAAAGTACATTAAACCATATTCAAAGCAAATGGTAACATTAATTCACAATAAGCCTGCAGGAACATCACTTGATAAATTATAACCCATGCCTGTTTGTACTGTGGAAAAACTTCTTTTGGACCTGGAGAAATCTGCTTCTCTGTGCACAAAGGATTCTCTGCGCCAGTTGGGTGTAGACAAAATGCCTTCAAAGATGCCAGCACAGCCTCTGGAAGAGCAAACCTCAGGAAAAAGGGTAATTTAGGAGCAGTAGAGACTTCTCTGGCACCTGGAGAAGAGCAAGGAGTGGGGTGAGGGGACTGCTCGGTTAGAGACACACAAGATGCAAATTAGGGAGAATTTGGGCTACTTTCCATTACAATGAGGATCTGCCGAAGACTGGGATAGCCCGAGGTCAGTTTAGGATATGGAAAAAGGCCCTTTTGACCCAGGCTTTCTCTTTTTCCAGGTGTGTCCCACACGAGTTTTAAATCAATAAGGGCTGCAGGATTCAGCCCTTCAAGAATTAAATGGTTATTTGAGTGGCTGCCGCCCAGACGCGTTTGTAAGAAATAATCATTTCCCCCCCAAAAAAAAAAAAATCATTAAGCAGAAGGCCGTCGAAATTAGTTACAGAAACAACCATATTTGTGTTGATCTTTGGCCGCTGTAAATCAGCATAAACCTGGATGACTTCAAAGGAAACGGTGCCAATCCCAGCCCTGGGAATCTGCTCTGCTGCACTTAAACTCTGCCCAGCATCTTGACATCGTGTGCGAGTTCAGCGCCTATTCTCTGGCATTAAAAGGACAGAAACACACACACACCTTTCATCTGCTCCCAGCAAATTGCTTGTGATTTCTCCTTGGCTACAACGCTCAGCTGTGGCCGGCCACAGAAAGGTTGTCCAGCTGCTTAGGAGCGCATTTAAATATGAATTGGAACACGAGTGTTTCATGGAAATTTGGCCGCTCCCAGCTCTCCCCGGCTTTGTCCGCCTGGAGATTGTTTGTCCCTCCTTTCAGCTCAATAGCTTCTTTCAAATTATAACAAACAAGGATGCTGGGGAATACCAGGAAACAGCTCCAAAGATGTAGTGCTCTTTTATATTCCTGGGCATGGCACTTGCTAACAGCCCCGGCGCCTGCTCTCCCAAACTGGAACAAGGGCGAGGAACGACCGAAATTCCCCGCTCCTGAGAAAACAAACAAACCAACCCACCCACTCCCTGGAAACAAAGAGCAAAAAATATTTCTTCAATTAGGCAGCTGAAAAAGAAGGTCCAGAACCTGGCAAGGCTTATCCATGTGTGGGCGCCTCGCTTTTCTCACTCCTCTGGCTCCTTTCAAATGGAATCCTTCAAGAATAATGGCCAAGAATTGGTTCTTGATCTTTCATGAAAATAATAAGGCACAAAGTAAATGAGATAAACTGTGCTGCAGGAATATAAATTAATGATGACTTCATAGCAGACCTTCTCGCCTTGCATAAGATTAATTAGAACAAATGCCTAAATTGGGCACTAGGATTTCTTTTAAAGCTTGGATTTTCGTGGGTACATCTATTTCGTATACATTTTACAAACTGAAATACAGGTCTACATTCAGATGCATTAATTTTTGTCAGATTTGGTCAGATTGCATTCTCTAGAAATCAGCAGCAGTGCAGAGGAATTATTAGTATTATTAATATTACTATTAGCGTTATTATTTTCCTATCTGTCCACTATGACTCTGCTTCATTTTTAGGGGAAAAAATAAAAGTGCAGCTAAAATATGCTCTTATGTAAGTTTTAAAATAGCATAAAAGAGAAATCCTCATACTTTTTTACCCCAGATTCCTCTGTTTGCTGCTGACAGGAAGGGCAGGTTATCCCAGACACAGACCTGACCTCTGTGATCCAGAATTTCTCCCTTTCCTGATCTACCTACACGGAAAGCAGTTTTCTCTAATGAAATCAGAAAATGGCAGAGGCAATTGCTACTCGTTCAGAGCATGTTTCCAGCCTTTTTCCTTTCCCTGATGGTCCCAGTCTCGTGGCATGGGGAAGCTGATTTTTTAAATGTCATCGCTTTTGTCACTTTAGGTTCTATTAAGATTGGTTATTGACTTTATGTATAATTAATGGCTTCCAAAGTCCTACATTTTTACACGTGATAAACCCTGGTGCTGTGAAATGAACAAATTCCTGTTGTTTATTGCCCTTCCCTCTTCCCCACCCAGGAGGAACAGGAGTCACTTGAACTAAAACCACTAAAGCTTCTCCCATGAAGGTGTCTGGATGTTTCTCACTTAGGTTGACGTGACAATTATTAGACCTGGCACATATAAACACAAAAAGCAAGAGGCATTAACAGGTCTATTCACCAAGGGTTCTGCACCCTTTGCACAGAAAAAAAAACTTAAATAAAAGTAACATGCCTAAATTGCGTAAATGTCAAGGTTTTCTCATTCATTAATTCCTCTCTCTTTGATGTGCAATGCTTCCAACTCTGCTCAGTGGAGAAGTGCTGGGCTGATAAAAACCAACTCGTCCTGGCACATTCCTGGTCTCACAAAGGATGCAGACTTGGACCACGATCCAAAAATGCACTTATGTGCATTGCACCTGCAGAGAAGCATTTGTTTGGAGCTCATTTCCCCCGCCCCGAGGGGACTGACAGCCACAGCAGGGCTGGAAACGGCTCCGCGATGTCCTCCTGGTGCCCCGCTGCATCTGAAGGGAAGGCAAAGCAAAAAGTGGAGAGAAAAGTTCTGTTTTCCAACCTTTGGGCTGTTCTGGAGAGCTTCTGCCCCCGAGACAGAAGGTCACTCTGATCATGCCACCCACAGAAGAGCGGAAGCCGTGCTGGTGTCTCCCCACCATCAGCAATCTCCTCCTGCAGGAGTGACAGCGTCCCACAGGGGACACCACGGGCCCGTTGTTTAGTGCAATTCTGAGTGCAGAGGTTGTCCTCTGCCACCATTTCAGGCTGTGCCAAGCCAGGCAGCACCAAGGAGCTGCCAGGATTCCAGGACAGAGTAGAAAACCCTGCCTTTGGCTTTGACCTGGGTAACTGGCACCTTGAAGGGGTTCATGGGGTTGGAGGGGAGCCTATTCCTTTCACAGGGAGGTGCTGAGCTCTTTCTTCCAAATGTAAAAGAACATTTATCTGTGAATGATCTCTTTCTTTGGAGGAATTCAGTTTCTGTGGAAAAAGGATCTCTTTATGTATCAGAAAAGCACCTGATGCTTTCAGTCACAGGATGATAGAATGGTTTGGGTTGGAAGGGACCTTAAGGATCACCTCATTCCAACCACCACGGGAAGGAAACTTTTCACTAGACCAGATTGCTCAGAGCCCAAACAATTCCATATAACCACTATAACAGAAACAAAATCCCCTGTGCCTAAAGTCCTTAAATCCACCCAGAACGCCTGCAATCAATCGTCTGACCAACAACAGCTTCAGTGATTCAGTGAGGAAAGAGAGGCAGGCGCCCAACCCACAGCAGATTTTAGTCCCCAGACCCAGCTCTGTGGCAGTGTGAAGCCACTTCCCCTCCTGGCCTCCCCCAGTCCCGTCAGCGGCGCGTGGCGCTGGCACAGATGGCGGCTGTGGCGCGGGCAGAGCGTGCCAGCTGTCGGGGACACAGCTGCGGCCGCTCGCCGCCCTCTGCAATCCAGACCTCCAGGAGTCTGGATCCAAGAAGAGAAAAGGGACATCACCCACATCTCCACTTCCCACTTAGCTGCTGGATAAAAGATCACAAGCTAAAACCTCTCTTAAAGGCCATTCTGCACAATGCTTGAATCGATAAGTTATCAGAATTTGGTCACAGTGAATAGGCAACGTATTGTTACAGTCATTATTATGCACACCTGACACGCAGATCTATCCATAAAGCAATTTGAGGACAAGGCACCACTTATTCAGACCCTCACTGTAATCCAAATATCTACCTTATCCCAAATGTCATGGGAAACTGCCCCTATGTCCTTATGAGGGTGAAATATGGAAATAGGCAGGAGAAAATTCAAGATTCATCACCAATTGGAGTTAACATCACCCTAATTGCGTGGTGGTTTTCAAGTGACTGATGTTTATTTTCAATCCATGGCTCTACAGATTGGAGGGAAGTCACTGTGGGCTGTATTTATCAGTGAGTGACAGGAATGATGACATCAATAACCAACTCCCATCAATGATGTAAGAGTTTCCCATTCCCTTTCAGCACTATCGACAGCCATTCTCCGATGCCGAGCTGCCGGGATGTCAAACACGCTCATTGATTAGGAAGGGGGAATTATGGAAAAACCCTTCCACCATCCATCAGGGCTTTTATCAGCAGCGCAGCCCTTGGCTTTTAGACAGCGTGAGAATGCTCTGTCTCCGTGGGAATTGGGAAAACGGGAGCTGGGAGCGGCCGCCAGCTGGAATCCAGGGAAATCCAGCGCCCCTGCCACGGCTGCTGGGGTGATTTAGGGCTCTGGCTGCTCAGCTCTGCCAAAGAAGGAGCAGGGGTCAGGGAGGGCACACGAGGGAAAGAAAGGTTTGGTGGAGTGGCAATTTTACGGCAAATTTTCATCAAAGGAGAGCAGCCACAAAGAAAGGGGCAACAGGAGAAAGGTGATGCAGATAAAGCAGCCTGATTCTCCCTACACCTCCCATGAATATCTGGATGTCAGCTGAGCTGTGAGGATGCTCAGGGGTTTCTGCCAGGGATGTGAGATTTCACTTGGTTTCCCTGGAAATTTTGCCTTTCAAAGGCAAATTGGGGTTTGCTCCTGTTTTTCAACATTGCTTTCTGTACGCAAATACAGACCAAAACACCCCAAAAATGGATACCAGGACAGTCATAATAAGACCCAACAGAATCTTGGAATCACTGATTTTTTTAGGTTGGAAAAGCTGTCTAAGATCGAGACTTCCAGCACTGCCAAGGCCACCACTAATCCATGTCCCCAAGTGCCACATCTACAGGTTTTTTAATTCTTCCAGGGATGGTGATTCCACTATTTCCCAACAGTTAATATATTCCAGGCTATTACCTGCTCAAGGCTAAACTTGTGTGTACAGATAAAGGTTTATTTAGAACTTCAGGCAATCCCATGAACCAGTCTAGGAAAAGACAAAAAAATCCTGCTGTGAAACGCTGAAGAAAACACCAAATCTCATTTCCCCTGAACAGGGGTTCAGGGATAAAGCAGGTCTGAGCTATTCCTCTCTGGTCTGGTCTTACAACAACATTGTGGTGCCTCTCATCTAAAACTACAGCTCTACAATAAAACCACCAAAGCCAACATAAGAAGGACTTTATTGAGTAGTTTTTAAATTAATTGTTTTGGGTTCTTTTTTTCTGAGGGAGTTGAGTAGTGAGTCTTCACAGAAGCTGAAGAAAGATAAAAGTGCTGAAGACTCGCTGCCTTGTGGCACCCAGTCACCACTGCATGAATATCAAGAAAAAGTAGGAGTGTGTCTCCAACTGGGATAGCAAAACCTGGCCTGATGGAGAGGCTCACGTGGTCTCTCTTGGCTGCTCCATGCAATGCCTCCTTTGTTTGTTCCTAGCACAGCTATTTATATCACACACTCAACTGGAAGGCAAGTGGCCAAAGGTTTGCTTTTTAGGGTTAGTTTGGGCAAACGCCCAAACCTCTGGATGCTAAACTCTCCAAACCACCAGGGTTTGCAGAATTAGGTTAGAAATCACACACAAATGGGCTTTCTCCAAAATAATTTTTGCACTCCATTTGTAACAGAACCACTCTCTTGACATGTTTTTATATTTTCCTATCAAGATCTAACCAGGATATGAAAGCATTGAATACTAATGAAGAAAAAAAATGAGAAGTTAGCGTTGCCCAACTTGATTGGAAATACAGTGCAAGAAATAACATTGCCTCACGTTGCAGTGGAGGGAATACGTTCTGCACTCGGGAATACGGTGCTGGATCTGGTGGTGAGCTATCAAAAATAGATTTCATTTTAATTAAACAGATTATAGAGGTATTAATAGAGGGGAGAGATCCTCCTGGAAAGAAGAGAAATGGCAGCTGAGCCAGAAGAAATGTCATGAACAGTTTGTTCCGGGGGTTTCTGTAAGCCCAGAGGTGCTCCAAGCTCCCCATGGGACAATGTCCTGCCTTTTTCAGAGGAGGACTTGGCCAGCATGGCCTGAGCTCACATTTCCAGCTTATTTTTGGCCCTGAAGACCTGATGCTCCACTTGGACCAATCCATCTTCATCGCTGGAGCAGGGAGAGTGATTCTGCCAGCGGGGACCGGCTCCTGCACGGCTCAGCTGGGCTGCGCCGGTGAGCCCGGTGCCACGGCCCTCGCCTGCCAAGTGACCACCCAGCCAACTTGCCAGGCTAGGGCTGGCAGCCAGCTCCTGACAGGCACAGTCCCAGCTGCTCTGGCTCGTGTGGATTAGCCAGAAATCTGAAGGAGACCATGCAGAGCCCTTTGCCCGGAGCTGGAGGAGGTGCATGTGCAGGTCCTGAGCAGAGCCAGCCGACTCAAGGTGTGGTTTGGGTGCTTTACCTTCTATACAGAAAAGTTTGGGGAAGGTGGCAATACTTGGGAGGTAGGTTTGGAGAAAAGGAGCACAACCCCATCACCATCCAGACCCCTGCACAGCTGTTTGAGACATAAAATAAGGCAAGCAGCCTTCTGCACAGAAAAAAAATCCTTAAAAAGCTTCCTGAGGTTAAAATGTTATTCTAAATATGATTCTGAAATGTCTTTCTTTCTGAAAAACACCTAAAACCCACCTAAATGCTACATCTGAAGAACAAAGGTTATTTCAAAAAACACGATTAATTAGTAAAACATTGTGAAAACCGTTCCATGATTTGTTCTGTAATTTTTCAAGTTGTAATGTACATTGAAACAAACCCTGTGAATGGCTCCCTTTTGAATGACTCAGCATTTTCCCCAAGGAAAGGTGTCATTCCATATTCATCAGCCATCCCTATCCTGAAACACCATGCAGCCCCAACATATGGATCCCAGCACCCAGAGATGTCCTTCCAGCCAGGGATTTTGCCCAGCAGGCAGCTGCAAACCAGTTGTTGTTTTTTTCTCCCACCAATATCTTTCACATTTGTGTTGCATCCTGTGAAATCTCTCCTTTTCCCTCTGTTACAAAGACCTGGATGCAGGAATTATGAGCTGCAACTCTTAGACAAGCTACAGATGTACACATTAGGCCACTGCATCCATTCTCCTTACTAAAGATGAAGCCCCATTTTATATATTTAATCTTGATTTAGTTAACATTTCAAGTGAAAGACAAAATGCTTCATGTCTCCCTTAATAATAGACGTAACCAAGCAATATCCCATAATACAGAATTGTGTTGCTTTTTAATCAGACTCTCTATTGCTTTCTTCTTTTAAATTACATATGATCTGTGCCTTCCCAATTTGTCACTCAGCAATGCAGCAATTCCACAAAAACACGTATTGTTAAAAAACCCTGAGAAACATCTTGTAATATTCATGCAGCAATGCTGTGTCTTTTTAAACTTCCACTACCTGTGCATTTTAAAACATTTTTTTCCAATGCCCTTGCTACCTAATTTGAGAAACAAATCAGCAGTCCCGAGCAAAACTGAAGGTGGACATATGTGTCCTTGTCTAGTCACTAATGTCCACTTTTCCCATGTATTACAGTGGTTTATCAGCTCCCTCCTTTAAAGAATTTGACAGGAGCTTTTTGCCTTTGGCAATCCAGTTGCAGTCTCATTCTACATCTGTTTTGATTGTCAACCTAATTCTGAGAGCAGTCAAAAACCTAGTCAGATCTCTCATGAATATCTTGGCAGGTTACGGCTTATTTAGGCTACGAGTAGCTCTGTTGGAACAGCATCCAAATATACTACAGATTGACTCACACAAATATAAATCCCTCAGTGTTCACAATTCCTTCCTGCAAACGATTAGGAAAATGCCTCATTGAGCAAAGATGCAAATAGCAGTCTGCAGCACCTCCACCAGGTCGTGCCCTGGCTGGTGCTGAGCCTCCCTGCCTGCCTCAGTTTCCCTACTTCCCTGCCTGCCTCCTTCCCTGCCTTCCTGGATTCTTCTCTGCCTGCTTCCCTGCCTCCATCCCTGATTCTCAGCCTCCCTCCCTGTTTCCCTACCTTTTTTTCTCTCTCCCTGCCTTCCTGCCTGCCTCCTTCCCTGCCACTCTGCCTCAATTTCTGCTTCCATGTCTGCCTCCTCCCCTGTCTGCCTCTCTCCTTTCCTGCCTCCCCACCTCCATCTCCCCCTGCTTTGCCTCCCTGCCTCCATCCCTGTCTGCCTCTCTCCTTTCCTGCCTCCCCACCTCCATCTCCCCCTGCTTTGCCTCCCTGCCTCCATCCCTGTCTGCCTCTCTCCTTTCCTGCCTCCCCACCTCCATCTCCCCCTGCTTTGCCTCCCTGCCTCCTTCCCCGCCACCCTGCCTCAAATTCCGCCTCTATTCCTGCATCCCTGCCTCAAATCCTGCCTCCACGTCTGCCTCTGCCTGCACCCCTGCCTCCATCCCCGCACCCCTGCCTCTCTGCCTCCTTCCCTGCCTCCCAGTCCCATCACCCACCTCCCTGCCTGCCTCCATCCCTGCCTTGCTGCTTCCCTGCCTCCCTGCCTGCCTCAGCTGCACGCGGGCTGAGCTCTCCTCCAGCTGCAGCAGCAGCAGCAGCAAGGTGAAGTGCCGGAGCTCTTCAGGGAGGGGAGAGCAAATTAAAGCTCACTGCAGGAAAGTTGTGCCCCTGGCACTCTGCTCATGCAACAGCTGCAGATACAACAACGCTCATCTGACATTCTGACACATACGTCGAGCAAAGCGGCGAGCGAGCCAATGCCGACACAACCTCGCGCAGGGCTCCGAGTCCCAGCCTTGAGCAAAACAGGTGTATGACATCCTGTTGCCAGTCTTCAGAGGTTATGGCTACGAGGAGAGACATCTGAGAGAGGAGCAGATGAAAATAACAAAGAAGGTTAAGGCTCGGGTTGACAAGCTCATTGATAATGTTTTAGATGGAACAGACCTGCACGTTGACTACAAATTGCTCCTAATGTCTCCCGTAGACTGCAGGCCCCAGTCGAAGTGAAAATGGGCTCATTCATTACTTTCTGTGAGCAAATTCCTGCAAAAAGGAACCACTGCGACCCAGAAACTCCAGATGTCCTTTGGGACCGAGGCTGCAGAGCTGTCTTGGTGCCAGAGCAGCAGCATTATGTTGTGCGGCCTTCAGGCTTCCATGTAAACAAACAGGAGCAATGAAATCCTTTAGTAAATATTTTTGAATTTGGTGGAAAAATCCTGTTGCAGCATTTTGCTTTTTAATGTTCTGAGACTAATTGATTATCTAATAGGAGGCAAGGACATTGCCAGGAAAGGCATTGCTCTTGTGTTAGCATCCAGGACGTGGCTCTTTGTGAAATTTCACTGGAAAAAAATTGCATTTGGAGAAGAATTTTAAGTCCAGTCTTCTAAATTTTCACATTGCAGGCATTATGGCCCAGAAACAGCACATGGGCTGCCATTCCTGGAAGTTCATTGCTTCAAGTCACATAGCTCCCTAGGCTAATCAGCCTTTACTAAGTTGCCTTATTTTGAGGAAAGAAAACACGTATTAAAGTGAGGCCATGTCTCCATAAAAGATGCTCGGAAGAGCACTGTTGGATATTAAAGTTAGCATCTGCTATTGTCTGGTTAACAATTGGCAATTACCATTAGTTTCCACTGTGGCTGATGGAGTCACAGATGGCTGATTGAGTCAAGTAAGTGCACTTATTCCTATGGAGGGGTCTGCTGTAGCAGGAAAATACTGACACACACATCACACGCAATCCAGGCAGAAAGTCATGAGGCGCCTTCCAAAAAGTCACTTCCAGCTTGTCTGGCCTGTTTGAGATAAATCCCAAAAGATGCTGTAAAAAAGAGCTGTAAAAACAAAAAAAAAATAGGATCCAAACTGCAGTCAGGGGTTAATATATGCAGAGAAAATCAATTTATTGTGACCTGCAGAGGTACCACTGTCATTACAGGTAAAGCTGCTGGGAGAAATTTGGGTGGCTTCTGTTCTTTTTTAATAAAACTGGCTTGCTCTGCAGCACATTAAAAACATTCTGCTAATCACAATTTATCATGTTTAGTGGAAAATCTTTACCACTTGGTTTGCATGTCCTTAATTAGAGATTTAATAAGTAGACAACTGTTTAAACACAGTCACTTTGCCCATTAACATCATGTACCTTGGTTTGATTTAACACCTATAACTGCTAATCCATTGTGCCATTCCATAATAGGACTTTTATGCTTCTCATAATTCTGAGGGATTAAATTCAAATGTGCCTTTCACATCTGTATGTTGGAATTCTGAATTCCTGATAGTATTTATCTGGTGTCTGTTGCACTTTTCACCTGACCAGATCTTGAGATTTCTCACTGTTGTCATGGCTCAAGGGATGTCCTCCTCAACTGGAGGACTGAGACAAGAATTCTGCTGTGGGTTGCCCTTTCCCAACAGGAGCATCCCTACCTTGCCCTACCCAGAACCAGTCCCACACCCACCCAACACCTAAAGATATTTAAAAATACCCAATCCCTGGCAATGCCAGTGGGAGCCAGGCACCTCCAACCCCCTGGCTTAACCCAGTGTTTGGTGTTCCCACCCCAAGTGGCACCACTGCTCCTGTTCCTGTGAGATCCAAGCATTTCCAACCTCTCCCATGCCAACCACAGCCACTCACAACTCCTGTAGCATCAAATCCTGCCCGTATCCTCCCCGGAACACTTTGAGGATTATGATCACTCTCCTTGAGCCAGCGTGAGAGGATCAGCTGAGCTTGGAACAACTGCAGACAGCACAGGAGAGTCAAACAAGGCTAAGGCCACCAACTGGCTCTTGACCATTTCAGAGGAGTTTGGATCAGGTCCTGAGTAAATCCCAGATGTGTTTCGCTTTGAAAAAATTTTCCAAGATTAGTTTTCCAGTCCTATTACATCTTCACAGACTCCAGACATTATTGGATGTAAAGATGTTCATAGGAGGGATTTGGAACTAGGTGATCTCTAAGGTCCCTTCCATCCCAAATCATTCTGTGAGTCCATGTGGAGACCTAGAAATAAAAAATAAATTAAAAAATAAAACCAAACACAAACAAATAAACAAAAAACCCCCACCAAACCAGTGAAACTCCTTTGTCTCTATCTTATTTCTGACAAGCATTTTCAAAACACCTTTGCCAACCAGTCCTTAAAAAGCAGCATTACCATTTTCTGCCAAACTCTCTCCAGGGTGTGTTTACAGCACGCCTTGCTCGGGGCGAGGACGGGGTGAGGACACATCACACCCATGACAGGGGCTCTGAGAAGTGATTTTGGTGCTCTTATCTCAGTGCCTGGGCTCCTCGCAGCTCAGAGCTGCCCGGATTTGGCAGCGAGCTCAGCGCTCGCTCGCGAGGCGCGGCTCAGCGGCTCCTCGGCCGCGCACCCGGCCCTCCCTCACCGCTGCCTCCCTTCCCTCCACACTTCATTCATTACCAAAATAAAAGGGAGAAAACCCCCAAATCAGGCTCACTGTCGAGCTATCCCTCCCGTTTCTGAGGACGACTGCCAAGCTAACATGCAGATGATTTTTCTTGGCATCTTTATTTTTCGATGATGTTTTTTCAATGCTTAGCATTTAAGCTGAAATATTGTTTGCCAGGGATCACTGCCCATCAGGTGCTTTATTACAGATGAAATTAGATTTCTTTACAGTTGTACTGGAAGAGGAGAGAGGGATAATGTGAGTAGCTTTTTAAAAACTGACAGTTGTTTCAGCAAAGCAGGAAAAAACACACTGCCCCTCCCTGCTCAAAACAGTTTCCCTTATCTCTCCCAAATTAAAATATTATTTCAACAAACAAACAAATAAATAAATAAATGAAAAAAAAAAAGCTTAATGTATTTATACTACTGGAAATATATTTTTTCCATCGTGGATATTTTTATTCCTACAGATTTAACCATCGTTTTGCTCGGTTTCACTCAGCAAGCAGCAGCCAAAATCCCACAGCTTTTTACAAGAGGATATTCCCAAGGAATATATTCTCCAGGGAGCGAGGGGAAAAAAAACACAACTAGCCCTAAAGGTAAGTTTTGGGAACATTTGGTGCCAGTAAGACAAAGCTCGTTGCCGCGGTGCCCGGCGCTGGCAGAATTCCACGCGATCCCGCCCGTTGCTCCGCTGTGCATCCTTCTCCTGCACAGGGAAGGCACAATAAACCAGCCAACATTGGCTCCCACACAAAACATGTTAACTTCGGGATATGCCAGGCAGCTTCCCAACCCGTGTACGCTTTCAAAAGGGCAGATTTATTTTCAAAGGAAACTCCTTTTGCACGTTTCTCTCTGAAGCCGCTTTAAAAGAGTTTGGTGGGGTCTGGGTGGGGTTTTTCTGAGCGGAGGGGAGGTCAGAGATATTTTTTTTGGCCTCTAATCCAGCAAAGAAACCTAAATTTTGCACCTGCGTAACGCTAAAGGCAGAGGCTGGATAAAGCTGTAAATTGTTTAACAGCCAATCTGGAGAAGGAGCAGCGCTCAAAAACATAATACCTCTGGAAGGCTGGAGGCAAGATTCATTTAAACAGTTTTCACTGTCATCGATGTCACCAATTTGAAGCTTGTCTTGTTTACCGGATGAAGGTTTCACACTGTGTCAATGTTCTGCCAGGATTCAGCATTAAAATGAGCAGTTAGTACAAGTCAGCCATAAACATGGCAGATCTGTTAGACTGGCAGAAGCCACCGCGAGCTCCCTGGTGCAGCTTTTAAGCACTTGGCATGCTGCTAGCTCAAACTGGAGAGGGGGCTGTGAGCATCATTTGGGCCTGAGTGCAATGCACTTGAAATAATTACTTTAATCAGCAAAAGTTAATTACTTTAAATCATAAATTAATGGCGGAGCATTTGGCAGAGCCTGATGTGTGTGGCGAAGCTGTCAAGCAAAAATCACAGGTGAACCTGCGACCCTGTCTCAATATCACTGGATGAAAGAAAGGAGCTCACCTACTGTGCGTGCCACTTCTGCCACATTAAAAAGAACTCTTTGTAACAGGAGAACAGCCACCTTAAACTGTCACCTATAAAAAAGGGACTATAAACAAGCAGATTGCTGCTAAGCAGGTGCTGCTGGAGGAGTTGGCCCTTGATAATAATAATATCTTAAAATGGCATCTGCCTTTATTTTATAGCACAATTGGAAAGATGGTTAAAAGTAATAAACCCAGCTGATATGTTTTATGAGTTAGTAGTTAGCAGTGTTTGTGGGGGAGGGATCCAAGATTTGGGGGGGATGCTGAAGGCTGGGGGCAGCTCGAAGGCGCCTTAGGGGGAAGGGAGAGGGCGCAGGAGGCGCGCGGGGCTCGGCGGCGGCTCCGCGTCCCCAGCCCCGCACTCTTTACCTTGCATTTCTTATTTCACCTGACAGACACTTCCAATTTGAGGCAGCGCCATGGAAGAGCCCAGGAAAGCAATGAAAGCGCTTCTGCAAATCCATCCTTTACACCTGCTCCTTAAGGAAGAGCCCACGCTTGGCTAGGCTGAGTTTTATGTCATTGTTTAGGGAGACATGGTGTGTTTCATTAAAAAACATTTGGCCTATTTACCCATTTAAAAAAAATTATAACAAACAGTTTTAAAATAAACAAGTTTATAATGAACAACTTCAAAAATTTGTTAATTTTAAAAACAGGAAGGTAAGGAAAGGCTACGTAGCCACCACACTGAGCTCTGAGATCATTGAATCAATTCCTGGAATTCAGAAGAGAAGGAGAGCAGAGAATGTTTGGGGAATATTGAAGTTGGGAAAGACACTTACAGCATTTAGGAAAATAATATAAATTTAAATCATGCCACAAAAATTTGGTTTCTTTTGGGGGAAAGGGAGAATGTCTGGACTTAAGGTCATGAACATATTCATGTCTAGGACCATCTATGTATTTAATGCACACATTAAATATTTATATAAATACAAACACATACATCAAATATAATTCATTTCCTAAATTAACTCTAATTAGAGAATAAGACTTTCCAAAGGAGGGAAAAAACTCTGGGTACCTCAATACTCTGAATTTTTTTTGGGGTGTTCCAGCAATCCCAGTTCCATAATCCCAGTGCGTTAAAGGCACCTTGCAGTCTGCTCAGAGCTGTCTATGACACCTAAGGAGAAAACAAAGGTGAAAAAGCATTATGGGCTGCATTCAGTTCTATGAAGTCTTTCCACAAAATATGTCAGGATAGAATTTTCTTTTTTTAACTGGTACCTAAGAAAACCCCTTTATCTCCCATCCAACCTAGGGTCTCATAAAAAGCCACCAAAAGGGAAGAAGGACTTTGCAGAGCATCTCTCAGATGTCTCCTACCTCTGCCATGTGCCCTGAGTGCAGACCTGGAGACCTTGGATTAGAGAATTCCCCCAGGGAAGATGTCCCAGAGCCTCCAGTCATCCATCCCATCACTGACCTCCACCCACCACTCCTTGGAGAATTCCCAGGGCTTTGGCTTTGGGACACAGAGTGTGGAGCCGCGACCTGAAGCCAGAGGGGGTTCCTGCAGATCCACTGGGTGGGCTTCACTGTATTTTAAAATACAGTGAAATTTTTTAAATACTGAGCTTTTAAACTTTTACTTTAGCTGGGAGTGACAAATTCCCAAATTTGCACAGGGCTGCTGTTCTGCCTCTTGCTGGTGAACCTCAAAAATCCGAGTCAGATATCCCAAAGCCTGCAACTGCTTTTTTCCCCCCAAACAACCTCCTACTGCAATTTTGTCCCTCTCCAGTGTGGAAGAGGGAACTTCTGTTGCCAATAGCACTGTGGAAAACTGTTGATTTAGGCTGTGCTGAGGTTTGCTCTGCAGCTCAATAATTCACAAGTGTCCAAATGAACTCTGCATTGACAGCATTATTGGTGCCCCTGCTAATCCTACAAAACACACCAAACTATAGAGCAGCATTTTGATTAAATTCCTCAACTTTACATGATCCTAGACGCTGTTTTATGCATGACCTTGAATGCACATAACCAGAAATTTTCAATTCACTGAGACCTTCTCTTTGCAAAATATGGTAAGTGCATCAGGAGCGGATGTCTAAGTAACAGCATCCAAAATTTAATCAAAGATTGCCTTGGACAACTGCAGAAAGTCAGGCTCTCCCTCAGCGAGATAACTTGCCAGAATACTCATTGCAGAGGTTGCCAGAGAGGTGACTGAATACACAGGCTGAAATTACTTCCCTGGGCTTTCCTTTGTTCCACAGAGGTGCTAAAGTTTTTAATATTGCTGTTTATTATAGATGTCCTTTTAGTCCGCAGCAGCTCGGGTCAGCTGTGCTGGATCCCGGGGTTGGGGCCTCCAGTGGTGCTGGGGAGAAAACATCCCCTTAAACTCCCTGACAAAAGGGTATCAAAGATTCCCACAACCCCAGGAAACTGCACAGGCAGTGCCATGGGAAGCAAGGAGTGGGGGTTTATCCCCAGCAAAACCACAGGCCCTGGGGGAGATTTATGAGGGGGTCACTGCCACCAGTACAAGCACCAGCTTTTCCACATAAAATAATGAAAGAAATTTAATTGTTTAACCAACTACAATTAAGTCATGGCAGCTCAGGTGAACACCCTGGGTGCCACACTGGGCTCTGGTCCCGCCAGCAGCTCCCTAAAACCAGCAGATTCAGTTTCTCCATCTCCAGGACAATATGGCCTCAAAACACCCAGCTTAGTCTGGAAGGTGTTAGCGAATCCAAGGGAATTTGGATTTCTTTATGAGCTCCTCAACACATAAAATCACTCATGCTCTGCAAGAAGCTGGTCTGCTCATCTGGCACGGAACCCTCGCAGGTTCAGCGTGCAAAAGCCTTTTGGAACAATGAGCTGGAACTCAACAGTTTGTATTGTGAAACCTCGGATATCTTCAATATTTACATGTGCTGGCCCCAAATCTCCACTCTGCACCCCTTTTCCCAGGCCTTGTCCCTGGCAGGAGCTCAGCACACAGTGGCACTGATGTGCAGGGCCAGGCAGCTGCCAAAGCACAGCGGCACAGACAGACCCAGAGCACCAGAGCTTGAAACCTTCCAGGCAGCAGGCACCACCAAGAGCAGCAACCCGGAGAGACAGGGAGCACGGAACTGTGCTCTTTCACTGTTATTCAGGGGTGTTTCATCCATTTCTTTATTAGTATTCCACCCTAAACATGCATTGAGGCAACTGGATGCTAAGAAAGGACAGACTTAACAGAGCATTCTTTTTTTTTTTTTTTAAATATTTTTTCATCCTCAGCACCCAGGCTGTTTCAAATTAAAGAGAATCTGGCTTCAGGAGTCGGTGCTATTTTAATCATTCCAATGTGTCCAGTACGGGAGATGAACTCAAAAGGTGAATATTAAAAGTAGTTGTGGAATTCAGTCATTTCACGAATGAACACATAATAGCCAAAGGCAAAACCGGAAGGCAACTTCACTTCCAATCAGTGTTTTCATTTTATTGAAACCAGATTGGAATTCCTGGAAAGAAGCCTACATATCACATCTTTAATACTAATTTTCATATACTCCAGTAAAACTGTCAGGGTGAATCAGTTGTTGAAGAAAGCTTCCTGTATAATTTACAGATGTACCTCCCTGTAGCCTGCGATTTCGTCCTGAATCAGAAATGTGGTTTTGATCACGCTCTCGCAGATTTCCTCTCACCTGCGCAGGTTTGCCTCGGCTCTAATTTGATTATTAAAATGGGATGTTTTATGGCAAAGCTGGTGATAAAAGTGAGCCAGCTGCTGCGTACCAGCCAGGCTTTACTCACGTGCTGCTTTACACACCTCGCACACCTCGCAGGGGAGCAGCACAGACACAGACACACAACCCCAAATCCATCTTCTCAGCACGGAGCAACGCCGGGAAACCAAACCGCTCTGGCTGTTTGATGCAAACACCTCCCGAAAAACCATCAAAGAATCCATAAGTGGCATTTCCAACAGGAGATAGCTACAACTCGGATGGTGGCTGTAAGAGCCTTTCCTCCTAAGCCCCACCACAAACCCAGCGCTGTGCGTTTGAAGCGGGGGCCAGCGGGGCTGGGTGGCCACCAGCCACAGAGGCCGCTCCGTTTTGCACTGATAGCTGCTCTTTTTGTTTCCCCACGAGCTGCCAGGCTGCCAAATCCTCCTGCCAAATCCCTTCCCTGCAAGCTCGCAGAAGAAAGGAGGGCGAGAACACTCGGGAACTCCCCCCCGTGTGTTAATTCCCTCAAGTGCTGCGTTATTCCCGCACTGGGAAGGAGGGATGGGGTCAGCAGTGGGATGTGGGGTCGTTGTAGGGCTACTCCAGCTTTAGGAAGTGTCAGCGCTTCCATTAAAGCTCCATTAATCTGGGGTTTGTAACTCATCTCTAAAAATTCGCTCAGGCTGCAGGAACTTGGCAAACAAGGTGTGTGTTGTGGGTTTTTTTGTTGTTATCCCCTCTCAGTTGTTAAAAAATCCATGGTTTGGCTGCTCTTTAAGCATCTTTTGACACGTGTATAAAATGTTTATTAGTTTTAGACACTTTTGGGCTTGTAAAACTCAAAATTATCTTCATTATTAAAAAATGAAATTTAGGGAAGCTGGAGGGCATCTCCAGAGGCTTTGACACAAATCCTGATGAGGCCACATGTATAAATAAGAGTTTTCTTGTCTCAGACCTGTCTCTACCCATGTGCTTCACAAAACCAGGGCTCTGCACTGGCACAGGGAAAGTTCCTTGGGAAAAGTGAGGCAGCACCAGGTGAGCAGGTGAAGCCAGGGACAGGAGGTGGTGGTGGTGCATCCCAGCCTGCTCCCCACTGATCCCCTCCCCATATTCCAGCATCACAGCATCCTGCCTCAGGTGACAGAAAAATCTGAGCAAAACATGGAAACCTGGTATTAAACATTACAGTCTGTACTAATTGTGGGAGGGAGGAGAGGAAGTGCAGGAAAATAGCTGAGGAACCAGTGGCTAACCAGCCAAATGTCACACATGACGTGTTTCTTCAGCCAAAACCTCAATTTGGCTTTTTGGGGTGAAGCTGTGTTGTCACAGTGGGAGTGGGGCAGCAGTGCCCTGGCATCCAACTCCCAGCACCTCAAAACAAAAGGATGCTGAACAGCCCTACCCCAAAATGAACCAGAATATAAACCCAATCCAACTTCTCTTTGTATTTGAATTTCTGTCAGCACCATCTATTTCAATCCTTGATGCTTTTTGGTTTTTTTTTTCCAAAATATAGGATGATTTTTTTTCTTTTCAGTATTAAAAAAAAAGTGCTCTAAAAATGTAGCAGCAGAGGTGGGTTAATGCTCGAGCCTCTCACCTCCAGAGTGGTTTCAAAGTCTGGTTGGGCTGTCCCATCAGGGGCTCAGGGCTCCCTGGCACTTCTGGATGCAGCCATTCCATCAGTGGGATGAAGGGATGGGTTACCACAGGGCAAGGCTGCAGCACAACACGAAAAACGAGGTTAGGAATTACACAAACTTGGAATTTCCCAATTAGATTCAGCTCTTTCTCCAGCTAACAGCTAAATCCAGCAGCACCCACGTATTTAAAGTATATGGAAGTTGGATGGAGGCGTTGTTTGCTTGACACCCTGATGGGATTGGGATTTTAAAAACACATATTGAGGTCTGTTCAGTCAGCAAAGCGTGTAAACACACCCTGAGCTTCCGGGCTGTGCTTACAAAAAATTTGATATCTGATATATTTTAAATATTTATTGTTCATGTTGCATAATTAACTTTGAAAGGTGATGTTTTTCAGGATGCTGAGGCCCAGAGTGGTGCCTACACCTGGAGTTTGGGGTGCTGTGGAAGAAGCTCTCTGAGGACCTAAGGGTGCGTCACAGCACTCCAAGCCAATAAAAAAATTCCATATATCCCATATATCCCTCTGGAGCTCTTCCCTGCAGGGTGGGATGGAAGTCCCAGTAGGTATCCAGCACTCCCTGTGGAATGGGAAGGGGGGAAAAAAAGGAAGATATTGTTTATTTTTGTTGTGACAGAAGAAAACCAAGAATTTTTAGCATCCCCAGACAATTATCAAGCTTGTCTCTCATTGCCTGACTCTGCCTTTTCCCAAACCCAGACTTACAGATTGATCCCAAGGGATTGCTTCCTCTAGAGTCCTCCAGACATTCTTCTGGAGTTACTCCTTGGAAAGTCCAACCCAAACCCTAATTTTCCTACTCACGCTTCTCATTAAAATATCCCCATATCTAGGCTGCACCAAGCATACACATCTTTATTCTGCATTACTGACATCCCTCTGAACAGCTTTTCCTCAGGATTTTCAGACCTGCATGAGTGGAAAACTTGCCTTCCCGGCACCTCTTTTCTCCCAGTGTTGCAGCAACATCAACTTTGAGTAGAAATTAAAATTTAAATTATAGTACATGAGCAAAAACCCCATCAAACCCAAATCTTTCAAAAGGCACAGACCTGGAAATTTGCCTTAAAAGAGGAAAAGGGTAAATACTGATTTAACTGTCTGTTAAATGCAACTGGAAGTATTTTGCTTCCCAAATTTCCCATTGCAATCTGTGAGATTTCTCTGTGTTTGCTGTGTTTGTGCTTTGCCCTCAGCTCCCACTGCAGATCCCATCACTTCCCAACAGCTCTGGGTGGGTGGATGGTCCCTCCAACCTCATAGAACAACTCTTTCCTTTTTGGTTCTGCTGAACCATGTCACAGAGCAAAAAATATCACAACTGCACTTCAAAAAAAGATTTTTTTTTTTTATCTCTGTCGCCCTTAAAATTTACACAAAGTGATATGAAACTTTTAAACTTTTTTCTGTTACTGATACTGAGTTATCAGTGACCAGCCCACAATCCCCTGGGGAGGGCAGGGACATCTCCTGCAGCAATCCAAGGGCATTGGGTGAGCACAGCCCTAAGCACCTCCTGAAGTAACCAGAATAAAAGGAGAAACAAGAATATTTCTGTGTAATAATACGAAAAATATAGAAAACCTCAGAACTTTAACACAAATCTCTAATCCACAAGCACTCACAGCATTTTCATTTCATCAAATCATAAAAAAGGAACCCAAACCCAGGAGGGACCAAGAAACCCCTTGAAGAATGAGGGCCCAAGATTCCATCTGGGCATCAAAGCTCGTAAAAGGGTTAAAAGGATGGATCCCTTTAACATTTTTGTAGTCCTTGGGCATAAAGCAGAGATAAGGCTTGGGATCCCAGAGTACAAACTGAGGACTCCCCTTTCCTGGCAGAGCACCAAACCAGCAGATCTGGAACTTCCAGCATAATTTCATCACTGTGGAAACCTGGATTCCACCAGGTGAGGCTTCCTGCTGAAAGAGTTGTCATTTTCTTGGAGGCTCTGGAAGCAGAACCAAAACCCTCTTCAGTGTGGATGGGAGGATTGGGGAAGGTGGGGAAGGAATAACTCCTGAAAAAAGAAAAGTGTAAAAAGCAAACAGGAATTTCTTAGTTAAAGCCTTGTTCCACGCCCAGAGTCAGATTTTCTCACCCGAATTTTGGAAAAGCAGCAACTCCCATTCCTTCTGCTTTCCTGGGAGACAAAGAGGACTCAGGTCGAGGAGAGGATGTTGGTGCTGCATTTTTGCCAGGATGTGGCAGGGAATGTCCCAGCTCAGTTCCAGCCTTGGCTCAGAGGGTGATTCCTCATTCCCCACTGTGACATCAAGTGCCTTCCCCAGGGAGTGATCTGGAGGACTCTTCCCAGTCGGAAGTGATCCACTGGGATAAGGGGATGTGCATGAGCCTGACAGCATCTCCCAGCTGGTCACACCTGCAGGATTCCTTGTTTTTAAGGACTGAGAAGCTTTGGCAGCCAGTGGTAACCATAAAATCTCCGATACACAGGACAGGGAGACAGGAAGGACACACTGCCACCTCCACTGTGCCCTTCAGTGGAAATCACAAACCTCAAGAACTGCTCCTTCAAATTCCAGCTGCTTTTTCTCCCTTCATTTTGATTTCCAGTGCGTCAAACAAACAAGCCTGGGGCTGGCAAGCAAGCGTTGTGACTTTTGGAGCAGGATGAGGAAAGCCTTTGTCCTGGCTCTGGAGGGCAGCCAGAGCAGAGGCCTCTGCATGGAAAGACATGTGCCTGCAGAAGGCAATATTTTGTCATATTTTTCCCCTTTTGGTTAGTGTCCAATATCACATCTTGGGTCACCTGGTGCAGACAATTAAAAATATAATCCAACAAACACTGGAGATAGTTGCAGAAGGCCAGAAAGAAAAATAGTGGGGGAAGAAAAAAATCAATTTTCCAAAAATAAAACCTCCCTCAAAAAGCATATCCAAACAGCCAGCACTCAGCACTGTGAATAAAATTATCAGACCCAATAAATATTTTATGCTGCCATTCTAATTGCCAAAAAAAGAGTTAATTTCTGAAGCAAAGTTTCTTTTCTTTTTTTTAATCTTTATTTTTAAACCCTTAACATAATGACTGAATGCCTAATATGAACTTGATAAATTTTTAAAAGCTTTCTTTGGGGAAAAAAAAAAAAAATAGGATTCAAAGCTGAACTTGAGCAGGAGACCACAGGGAAGTGTCTAATCTTTAGTGGGACGCCTGGCACAGCCCCGCTCCGGCCGGTGCCAGCATTGCATTCTGACAGAACAAGTGTTGCATGAGATGTGAAGGATGACTCCGGTCTGCCGAAAAACCCTGGAGCAGGTGTTCCTCATCCTCATTTGCAATGGAGCATGGCCCCTGGCTCAGTGAGCTGGAGCAAATGCGCTGGCAGGCCCCATCATGTACCTGCGTGCTGAGATGCACTAATGATAATGGATGCAGGCCTATTAACCAGCCCATTTGTAATGGCACACGGGGCTGATTGCTCGGCGAGTGAGTCAGCGCCTTTCCAAGGGGAGCGGGGCATGCCGGGAACCCATCATCCTCTGGGCATCCCTTCTGCTCGCCCGGGCCCGTGGCTCTGTTAGTCTTTATTTAATGATACAAATGAATACATGATCTGCTACATGATTATACACCGGGATAAGGCGCCGTGGGCAACGCTCCGGATGCGGATCGGCGCAGGATCCGCCTGGGTTTGAGCCGTTCCCTGGTTGGGCCGGGCTTAATCTGAGAAGCACCGACTCCACGGAAGAGTCAAGGGTCCGACAAGCACGCCTAAGCTTGGGGATTTGCAGAAAGCTGCTGCTGATCTTTGAGTGAATTTTTTGGCGCATCTAGGGAAAAACATTCTGCTCGGCTTCAACCCTTCATTGCCTGCCTTTCCTTGTGAGGGAAAATCCTCCAAGAACAACCTTTAAAACACACACACCAGGGCTTAATCGAGGTTTGTGTTGTTCCTAAATACCTCCTCTGATGCGTTTTATATAAACAACTCTTGCTGAAAGCCTGTTCCCTGTTCGTGGAATAATGAGGGAGCTCAGAATGGATGCTCCTGCAAAAAACACTCGTTAATAAATAGATCACATTACTTGTAGGTACTCAATTCCAGGGCCAGCTTAGTTAAACAGGCCCTGTTGGGCCAGAATATTGCAATCAGCAGAATACACTGTAATTATTATTGTAAACTCAAGGCCTGGATTTGCTGTGTTCTTGGCAAACCCCAATAAGCTGCTTACGCTGCCGGTGCTGCAGCAGCTCTTTGGATTCCTCTGCAAAATGTGCAAAAGGGCTCTTTTGTTACATTCCTTTTTTTGCAAAATAGGTGGTTTGGTTGCCAATCTGGTCTAGCAGGCAAATCTCTCCAATTATTTTCCTTAATAAAATGGCCTGCAGACAACACATGGAAATTTATGAGAAAGATCAGCTCTTACCTGAAGTTGTAACAACCACTTTGTATAAGTGCAGCTCCCTGTGCAATGCTTCACAACTGAAGCTGTGTAAGCAGAAAAAAGAATGACAATTTGTGCACATAAATTCCTGCATCAAAATTATCTGGCACATTCTGGTGGCTTTACACCACTCCGATAATGGAAACAACTAGAAATAAAGCTTGAAAGTTTATTTAATTAATTGTTTGAGTATCTTTATCTCTAAAAGCAATTATATCCCATTAGGCAGATTGGATCCAACATTCCTAATTTTTTTCTGCTTTTCCCTTGGCAGTCAAAGATTTGAGTTTGAATGACCATTCAGCCAAAAAAAACCCAAATAACCCCCACCTAATATATACACATCACACACTGGCAGTGGTCAGGCAAAGGCCACAAATAAATGTCCACATAGATACAAGCAAGAGAAAATCATTTTATGGGAAATTTGGTTTGCTGACCCAGGAAATATTCTGTCTATAGAGTTCATAAAGAATGTGAGAAGAATGAGGGACTTGGCTTTTCAATGCAACATCCCAATATTCCCAGTTATCCGTATAAAATTTTGCCGTTCTGATTTTGCCTTTGCTCAACTTGCTCCTTTAAAAACCAAACTTGGCAACCCAATCCCCCACCCCCAAGTCCTCACAACCCCCTTTGCTGGCAGCCATCAAAGGGGCTGGAATTTCTCTATATGTATTGTACAGTATATTTCAAAGGAATTTTTCTGCCATGCACAGTATATCAATACTCAATGTGGGAGTAATTTAACTTCTTAATTTATTGCAGCAGTAACAGCATTTTCAAACTGGTCATAAAATATTCTTGTACTCTTCTAATCTGGGTTTTCAATGTTCTATAATGGGAATTCTATGAATAATATTGGGAAGTGAGAGATATTTTATACGGTATCTCTAAGGGAACAGTGTTATTGCATAAAAGTTAGGTGACATGGGAGAGACTGATAGAGGTGGTGTTTAAAAAAAATTTACCCTTCAGGATTTGTCACATGAATAATAATGATTTAGTGACATTTTTCCTTCCTAAAAATCAAATCTGCTCCGAGATAGGGTTACAAAAATATGTTCTAATTATGGATGGCTCTGAAGCATAGAGAGCAAACACAGCAAGAATCAGCTATCTAATGGCCATTGTGAACCAGCCAAATACCCTCTCCTGTCCATTTTTGAATATATTCTGATTATTTTTGGTATCTTGCTGTTATTAGGGCCCCAGTGAGATCAAGGTCCTGCTGTAGGACGTGCCTCACAAACAAGAGGCACCTACTGGAAGGATCTGCACTCACCACCCACTGCAGAGAGGAGAGAGGAGGGAGAAGAGCTGAGAGAGGAGAGTGGAGAGGGAAGAAAGGAGAGGCAGGAGAAGAGAGAGGAGAAAGGAGAGAAGAGAGGGGAAGGAGGAGAGAAAGGATCACTCTCCTCCTCTCCCAGGCTGGGCTGGAACTGGATTTCCCCAGACCATAAAGGAGGGTCTGCAATGATCCAGGCACAAAATCTCTCTAATCTCAACCCATGCTGCCTTTTAGGAAGCAAGATGAAGATGTTTTCTAGCCACAGGATGGAATATCAGAGGTGTCTTTCCAGGGAGGGCTGCCTGGATGCTCAGAGGTCCTGGCACCGCAGTGCTGCAGCACTTCCAGCAGTGCTTGGCTTCCCTGGAGGCTGTTTTTTGAATTTCCTTGCAAGGATTTTTGTCCTCCCTAGAGGTCAACAACAGCCTGTCTCACACCTTTTTGATTGGCACACAATTTTGTTTTGGCTGCAGAGGGAACTTTGTCCTTGCCCTAAATCAATGTCCAGCCCCGAGCTCTCCCTCTTGCAGGGGCAGGGTGGGCAGTGCTGCAGAGGCTGGGGGCTGGCATTGCCTCCTCTCCCCATCCATACCCACTGCCAGGAGCTCCAGCCTCGAGGCAGCACCCTGGGCCCCACCACCCTGCACACCCAGACCCCAATTTTTCCATGAAAGCTTCGTTTCCTCGCATTCCTGCAGCAGCAGGTTTCCCGTTATTGTGCTTTCTGTTCTTCAGCACTCCTGGTGAAATTTATTGTTGTAAAGCGCCCTGAGCACACTGGCAGGGAAAGACAATTACCCAGCATTTCCAGTCTCAGAGAAGTGTAATTGTGATATATCTGTGTGCTACCTTCCAACACAGTCCTGTGGGCTGGGTCTCATCTTTCCAATTCCACACGGTTGTCTTGATGCCCCCTGTCCTGTTATCCCTGCAGGTGGGGGCTCTGCCCAGGCCCCTGCACTTCAAAATAACCTTTCCATAGTCAGACACGAGTCAGGGACTTGGGAATGAGGCACAAAGTGCAATGGAGGAGCCACTATCGTCAGTATTTCTACTCATTTTAGTATTATTCAATTCCAATCATTTAAATGAGAGCTTTTCCTGAACCTTGTCTTTGGTGTAGAGTTAAAGGATTCTGGGTACTTTTTGGTGGAAATGCTTTCCTGGGAAACATCACTCATTGAATCCAAAGCATGAAAAACTCAACAGCACAGTGAACCAGTCTCTGCCCAGGTTTCCTGAGCCACAATTTTTGGATAGAAACCCAAAATGAGCCAAAGCCAGCAAGGTCAGACTGTCGGGGCAGAGTCACCATCCCAGGGCACGTCACTCCCAAAGCCACACGAGGGGACCGTGTTTGGAACCAGCCAGCTGGAGCAGATTGATTGTTCTGGTCAGGCCCTCAGCAGCTTCTGTGGTCTGTACCACAAGCTCTAAAATCAGGGATGAACCAGCAGCTTCTTCCCAGCTTACCCTGATGGTAGAGGAAGCGATTTTTGGGATCTCAGTGAGGCATGGAGCTCAGGGAATGAGCATTTCCAGGGCAGACAATGTGGCATTCTAAGGCCTCAAAATATCAGAGCATGAAATGCTCTCCCAAAATACATAATTTCCCCCCTTTTTGTGTCTTTATTTACTGCCATCTGGGCGTTTACTGGGACTTGAAGCACACAGGGACACAGTTTAGTGATGGAGTTGGCAGTGCTGGGACAGCAGTTGGACTCTGACCTTAGAGGGCTTCTCCAACCTAAACAATTCTATGGTTCCAGGATTAAACACAATTGCACAAGGATCCCGTGGGATTGGCCATCCTGGACTGGTCCAAAGGTCCATCTCAGCTCCCAGAGGCCACACCCAGGGAGGGCTGGAAGAGTTGGAGCAGGGAGCAAGTTTCCTACAGCTGTGCTCTCAGTTCCTGGAGATTTGAGTAACAAACTCAAAACTGGTAACTTTTGGCCCAGCTCTTAGTCCCAACATTCTCTTTTGCCCCGTCCCCATTGCCACCTTTGACCCTCTCTATAGTCTCCTTCTATACCTGCAGCTGTAAATATCCTATATATTCTTTTCTAATAATTTTCCCTGATATTTCTTCACATAATTCACCTTTTTTTTTCCTTTTGACACTGCTGCTGAGCCCTGACTGCACACAAGTGCCTGTATACAAATGCCCAAGACCGGGCTTGACTATCCCTAAGCTGATCTCTCCACTCCCTATAATCATTAATTATTTTACACAAGAAATGCCAAGCAGCTGGAAGCTTGGGAAGAATCGGTTATGAGCTGACTTGAGAAGGATACGGGATGGATGCAAAGGGCAGGTGGCAGAAATCCCACATATTTTCACCATCACAGAGCCTCACATCAATCCAGTATTTTTTTTGCAAAACCTAAAGCACACCTGCTGCTTGGTCTGAGACATGAAGGATCTCGTGTCTGCTTTTATGTGTGTTAGCCCTGCTGAATTCTCCTAACTGTGAGCACAGCTGGGCTTTAGTTCCCTCTAAAGCTGACCAAAGGCAGCAGGATTTCCAGCATCACATCCATGGCTTTGCTCATGTGTGCACCCAGACCTGTGCACGCACACATTTGGAAATTTTTCCACAAAAAAAAAAGGAAAAAAAAACTTTCCAGGTAAAAAGAAGCCTCTGAGGTTACCAACAGTGCAGGTTAATTGACATTTTTTCAGTGTCACTGCTTGTGCCTTCTGGTATAGATAAGGCTGAGAGGAATAATAATTTCCCTGCTTGGCTACCCATTTCCAGAGCTGATGGTCAGTGGCAAAACATCTGGAGCTCAGTGAGAACTTCCTTGAAAAATTAAGAATACTCCGGAATTCTAAGAGTTTCAGCAATATGTTTCAAACAACATTTCAAGCTCAAATAAATTACTTTTCAGACAAAGCAAAACAAAAACACTTTTGCAAGACAAAAACATTTTCCTGGACTATGTCCAGGCTTTGCATTTGCCAAAAATTGAAGTTATGCCCGAGGGAGAGCAGAGTACCTTTGGCACATCTGCTGAAACGAGGAGAACTGTGTCTCTGGCTATGGTGAAGGAGGAGGAATGTAGCAACTTAAGCCTGCTTTTTGGGGTCAGGAAGCACGGAAGAAGTGATGAAAAACAGCCCAAAGCAAGAGGAGAGCGATTTAGTTTCTCTTCCATGAGGCTGCCTCAGCGGCTCAAGGCAGGGGGGAGGGGAAGGAAAAGAGGGGAAAGCTGGAAAAAAAAAAAAAAGAATTAACAAAAACTGAGGGTGTCTTGGCTGGTGTGTTTGGGGCTTGTTTTTTTTTTAATTTTTTTCCCTCCCTTTCCCATCTGCAATGGCTTTTGTAGAGATATCAAAATCAAGAAGAGAGAAATCGGATCAAAGAGCCCGAGCAGCTTCGCTGGTAGCAGAAAATACCATTGGCACCTCTCCTTAGGTAGACCAAGCACCACACGATTCCTCGCTATTGTTGAGGCAGGATTTTCCTTGAAGTCCAGCTAATCCATTAAGGGAGCAGCCTAGCAGGGGCAATGGGCCAAGACCCAACGCTCTGAGAGCTCTGCAACAGCTCTGTGAAGCAAAGTGGAGCAAACACGGCGGTGCTGCCGCCAGGGTTGGTGCCTTATCCCGCCGCACAAGACAAAGGATTAACGCGCTTATCTGGGAGCAGCAAGTGAGCCCCGCGCCGGCGCCGCCGTGCAGACGCTCATAGGCAGCGCTTAGCGGGCAGCAAGGAGGAAAAAAAAGGAGGGGAAAAAAATATCAATCAGCAGAACCCCTGGGGAGCTTGGGAGAGGGAGATTTCGAGGCTCTGCGGCGTGGCGTGGCGCGTTGGGCTGGGGCGCGGTGAGGGTGGTGAGGGGAGCTGGGTACACGAGCACCAGCGGGGCCCTGGTTCATGAACCTGTCGCTCTAAAAGCTTGTTTGTGCTCAGCCAGTCTGCTGGAAGCACATCTGCTAATACCCACTAAAGAGAAAAATGGTGTAGGGAATATGAGGATGTCTTCTCCGCCTTGCTCGGGAAGCCGAGGACCAAGGGCACGATATTCTGCTCGGGGGAGGAAACAAGGTGAGCGAGTCCTGAAAGTACTGGAGAAGCTGACAGGAAATCACAAGTGTTTTCTGTTCTCAGCACGGGCACAGAGAGAGGGGAAAAACACCCCCAGTCATGCTCAGCGTCGTTATTTGTGGCCCTTTCAAGCCTTCCAAGCGATGCCACAAGCCTGGGCCTCGGTGGCAGGGTGGGAAACACTCAGGCACTTTCATGCCTCACCTCCTAGCCCTGACACCAGCACCTGGCACTGGACAAGATGTATTTTGACAGCCTGACAAAAGCCCTTTTCAGGGAGGATGTGATGGCAAAAGCACGGAACGGAGAGTATTTGCAGCCATTTTCCAGATGCTCTGAGCAAGTAGAAAAAGCCAAGCAAGAGCAGCTCCTGCAGACACCCAGGTGGAGCTGCAAGGACAAAACCCATCCTGTCCTGCTCCAGAAACACCCAGGGCAGCTGCTGCCACAGTTCCTGGATAAAATGCTTTTGAGAAGTGAATGATTTCATGTTACATTGACCCCAGGACTTGAATGGTAACCAAAAGGTTCAAATGAACAGCATGGAGGCTGAAGGAGTAAAG